>OX244031.2:28491126-29045062 GCA_945859785.2 Tridacna gigas | reverse complement strand
CCTTTTCAAAGACAAATCCATTTTTTGAGCCATATTTAAGTAAATTGTCTGCATATGCCAATAATTTGGACAAGCTTAAGAATAGATGTTTGGTAGTCAAAAGACTTTCCAGATACTGCATTTTTATATACTGGTATTACATCGGAGAAACAAGAGGGCCATGATGGCCCTGTATCGCTCCACTGGCTTATAAATACAAACCATAAATACTAAACATTTCAATTCTGAGCCAAATGATTTCAAAATAAAGACTTAAGTTTTCTCTGTAAAAGCCCATGAAAGTTGAGACCCGCAGGGCAAAGCCATTTTTGATCCCAGAGCTATAATTACTTGAACCCTGGTAGAGGTCCACAAAATAAAGCCACATGCCAAAAATAATACAAGTCTATGCTGTATGGTTATAAATAAGGTGATTTTCAAGTTTTGTCCATATGAAGCCTCTGTAAAACATAAGACCCCTGATGCAAGGCTAATTTAAGAAAAAATCAAAACAGGAAGATTTCTTAAGTTGTCACTATGTAAGCCCATGTAAAACTTGTGACCCCTGCGGCGGGGCCAATTTTGACCCCAGGGCTAAAGTTTTGGGTCACTTGGTAGAGGCCCACTAGATATAGCTACATGCGAAATTTGGTAGCTCTAGGCCTTATGGCTAGGTACAGGAAGATTTTTAAAGTTTTCTCTATAGAAGCCTATGTAAAACTTGTGACCCCTGGGGCAGAGCCAATTTTGACCCCAGGGCTATAATTTGAAGAAACTTGATAGAGGTCTACTACATAAAGCTACATGCCAAATTTGGTAGCCCTATGCCTTATGGTTTCAGACAAGAAGATTTTTAAAGATTTCCAATATTTTTCAGTTTTGTTGCCATGGCAACCAGAGTTTTTTAAGGAATCAAATTCTTTCAAGAAATTCTGAAGAGGACTATGGCAGGATCATTTCTGTGAAGTTTCATGAAAATTGGATGGGTAGTTTCAGAGAAGATGTTTGAAATAAAAGTTAAAGCACGGATGGACACACGGATGGACACACGGATGGACGGACGCATGACGGACACCGGGCCATGACATAAGCCCACTGGCCTTTGGCCAGTGGAGCTAAAAAATCACAGTGTAGATTTACGATCAGATTGCATATTCTGTACAGCCTGATCTTAATCAGAACAGAACATCATTTACATTCATGCATTTAGTCACACGATTTCTTCATTAACTGCACTGGCCGAAGGCTCTGCCCCAGGGATCACAAGTTTTACATATGCTTATATAGAGAAAACTTTAAAAATCTTCCTGCACCTAGCCATAAGGCCTAGAGCTACCAAATTTTGCATGTAGCTATATCTAGTGGGCCTCTACCAAGCAGGCCAAAATTTTAGCCCTGGGGTCAAAACTGGCTCTGCCCCAGGGGTCACAAGTTTTACATAGGCTTATATAGAGAAAACTTTAAAAATCTTCATGTACCTAGCCATAAGGCTTAGAGCTACCAAATTTTGCATGTGGCTATATCTAGTGGGCCTCTACCAAGCGGGCCAAAACTTTAGCCCTGGGGTCAAAATTGGCCCCGCCGCAGGGGTCACAAGTTTTACATGAGCTTACATAGTGACATAGTACCTAGCCATAGGGCCTAGAGCTACCAAATTTTGCATTTAGCTTGATCTAGTGGGGGTCTACCAAAAGTGCCCAAATTACAGTCCTGGGGTCAATTTGGCCTCATGTTTAGGGGTGGGGAGGTTCACAAGATTTACATGGGCTTATATAGGGAAAACTTTTAAATCTTGGTGTACAAAGCCATAAGGCTTAGGGCTACCAATTTTTGCATAATTATAGCATTATCTAGTGGACGACTACAAAGAAGGCCCAAGTTACAGCCCTAGGACCAAGTTTGGCCCTGCACCAGGGGTCACAAGTTTTACATGGTGGGTGTATGGAGTGAAAACTTCAGAAACCGTCTTGTTACTAGCCATAAGGCCAAGAACTCCCAAATTTGGCATGTTATTCTTCGAATACACATATTCCCCATTTAGTCCGACTGTAGCCCTGGGGATCAAAGTTTTATAAGGGCTTATATAGTGAAGACTTCTCGACAATCTTCTTGTTTCTAACCATAAAGCATAGGACTAACAAATTTAGCATGTTTTGAGCCTTGGGATCAAAATTTGTCCCACTCCAGGGTTCACAAATTTTAGATAGGCTTACATAGTGAAAACTTAAGATATCTTTTTTTATCTTTACTGTAAAGCCTAGGGCTATAAAAATTTGGCATGCCGATTCATATTGTAGACTTCTACCAAGATTGATCCATCTTTTTCATTGAAACCACTCTTCCAATTTTGACCAAACTTTACAGATATCATCTTGCCATTATATTCTTCAGAATGTTTTCAAAGAATTAAATTCTGTTAAAAGCTATGGTTGCTATGGCTACAATACTAAAAAGTATTGAAAAACCTTTAAAAATCTTTTCCAAAAGCTTGTATTTACTAACGTCATTGTAGCTCGTGAAAAAGATACTGCTTTTTAGCTCCACAGGCCTAAGGCCATCAAGCTTGTCGTCTCTGAAACTTCTTCACCCAATAAGTCACAAGCTTTACATAGGCTAATATAGTGAGAACTTAAAAGGTCTTCTTGTTCCTTACTTTGAGTTACAGCTGTAATATTGTATGAGTGTAATCTATATAACCTCTTCCAAAGTTATTCAAGTTATGTCAAAATTAGTCCTATCTCATGGGTCATAAACATGTGCTTATAGCGTGAAAATTCAAAAAATGTTTTTGCTCCTAACCACAAACCCAAGGGCTACCAAATCTGGATCACTTTTGATTTTTTTTTTTTTTTAAATTAGCCTTGCATCAGGGGTCTTATGTTTTACAGAGGCTTCATATGGACGAAACTTGAAAATCACCTTATTTATAACCATACAGCATAGACTTGTATTATTTTGGCATGTGGCTTTATCTTGTGGACTTCTACCAGGGTTCAAGTAATCATAGCTCTGGAATCAAAAATGGCTTTGCCCTGCGGGTCTCAACTTTCACATGGGCTTTTACAGAGAAAACTTTGTAAGTCTTCATTTTGAAAACATTTGGCTCAGAATTAAAATGTTTAGTATTTATGGTTTATATTTATAAGCCAGTGGAGCGATACAGGGCCATCGTGGCCCTCTTGTTTTACTACTTACATTTCCAAATGGTATATAATCAGATACTAAATAAGTGAATAAGTGAAAGGGATATTAATATACCTAATCCATGTTAAACTTACCATGTAGATACTCTGCTGACTTGTTGATTGTTCACATAACTGCTTTGGGCAATGTGACTGTCATCATCTTTTCCAAGTACTATCACTTCAAAGCCATGGTATCTTAAATTGAAAAAAAAACAACAAAAAAGGAAAACCTTTTTTTTTGTGGGGTGGGATTGGGGGAGGGGGGAAAACAGCTAATTGTAGGGAAGGAACACTTTTTCAAGAAAAAATCACATGTTACATTGTTCACCTTTTTTTACATGTCAGTTTTTCAATTTTTGTGTGTGTGTGTGTGTGTGTTTTTTTTTTTATCATATCAATATGTTGCTGTGGAAAGCTCACCGTATGCATTTTCAATGTGTCAGTTTCATTTTATACATTCCACAAGTGTTTCTTGCTAATACATGTGTTTGGGAGTGAAAATGACCTGCTGCTATAGAAAGCTGTGCGCATAACTAACTTGTCAATTACACCTTTGCTACGTAACTTTACCTTTCAAGTAAATATAAGTAGAGTTTAGTTCTTTTATGTTAATATTTCCATTTTCAATCACAGATTTTTTTTTTTTTTTTTTTTTTTTAAGTACTGGAAAGTTTTAGTTTATACTCCATATGCAGTTTCATGACTGTTGATTTACAGTTTAAATATTTTTTAGAATCTAAGTTTGTATCTAAGGTAATTTTTTGAAGATTCCTTTGCACTTTGCAAATTTGTTATTTTAGTTCCTTGTGAAAACTGTTGTGCAAATTCCTTCCATTACTCTTAAAATTAAGATTTAATGGAAAATGCTAGCTTCTGATACTTATTGCAATATTTTTGCCAGGGACAGGGGGTATCAGAAACAAACATATCCCAACTGAAATTCCCTACATTTTTTCTTAATCCTTTAATATTTCATTTTCTGTTTTTGATTTCAATTTCTCTTTTTATGATAGAATTTTTCTTTTCATGTTATTTCTTTTTATTCTTTTTTCAATTTATCAATTCTTTTATTAAGATTTCTTTCAGGTTGTTTCTGTTTATTTATTTATTTATTTATTTTTATTTTATCTTTTTTTTTTTTTTAATTTATTTATTTTTTGTTTTTGTTTTGTTATTTTTTTCATACATTTTTTTTTTTTTTTTTTATTATTATTATATTGTTAGAATTTTCTTTCTTTTCTTTTTTTTTTTTTTTTTTTTTTTTTATAGTTTCTTAGTTTTTCTTTTTAATCATTTTTGTTTACTATATTATATTTTTGTTTACTGTTATATATTTTCCCATGGTTTATTCTGTTGATGTTGTTTTTCATTCCTTTTATTTTCTATTTCTCCAGTTTTATTGCTTTCATTTTAAATTCTTTAATTTTTTTGTTTAGTTATTTTTTCCTTCATTCTTTTCATGCTTCTTTTTCTGTTTTTCATTTTTATTTCTCTTTTTATGGGTTTATTTTTCTTTTCATGTTATCTTATTTTATTCCTTTTTCAAGTTTTTCATTCTTTTAGTAACTTTTTTTTTTTTTTTTTTTTCATCATTTTTGTTACAATTTTATTTCTCTTTGTAACTTTTTCTCATATTCTTTAAAGTTTTCTTTATTTTTCTTATCATGTTATTTCTTTTTATTCTTTTTAAAGTTTTTCATTCTTTTGATAAGATTTTTTTCAGTTCTTTATCATTTCGTTATAATTTTCTTTCTTTTCTAGTATTTACTTATTTCTTCTTTCTTTTTGGTCTTTATTCTTTTGTTCTAATCTTTTGTCTTTTTCATTTTTTATACATTCTTTTTAAAAAACTGTTTACCTTTTTTTCATTTGTTTATTTTTTGTTTTTGTTTTGTTATTTTTTTATACAATTTTTATTGTTTTTATTATATTGTTAGAATTTTCTTTCTTTTCATTTTTTATAGTTTCTTAGTTTTTCTTTTTATTTTTAATCATTGTTGTTTACTATATTATAATTTTGTTTACTATTATATATTTTCCCATGTTTTTTTTTTTTTTTTTTTTTTTTCTGTTGATGTTGTTTTTCATTCTTTTTATTTTCTATTTCTTCAGTTTTATTGTTTTCATTTTAAATTCTTTAATTTTTTTGTTTAGTTATTTTTTTTCTTCATTCTTTTCATGCTTCTTTTTCTGTTTTTCATTTTTATTTCTCTTTTTATGGGTTTTATTTTTCTTTTCATGTAATCTTATTTTATTCTTTTTTTCAAGTTTTTCATCTTTTAGTAACATTTTTTTTCTTTTTTTCGTCATTTTTGTTATAATTTTATTTCTCTTTGTAATTTTTTCTCAAATTCTTTAAAGTTTTCTTTATTTTTCTTATCATGTTATTTCTTTTTATTCTTTTTAAAGTTTTTCATTCTTTTGATAAGATTTTTTTCAGTTCTTTTATCATTTAGTTATAATTTTCTTTCTTTTCTAGTATTTTCTTATTTCTTCTTTCTTTTGGTCTTTATTCTTTTGTTCTAATCTTTTGCCTTTTTCCTTTTTTACACTTTTTTTTAAAAAAAACTGTTTACTTTTTTTTACATTTGTTTTTTGATCATTTTAGGTTTTGGTTATTAAAGTTTTCTCCCCTTTTTCTGTCGATGTTGCTTTTCTTCATTTTTTAAAAATTCTTTTCATAATTTCATATTGTAAATTTTGCCATTTTCAGTTGTATTTTTACATGTTTGTTTTACAGACTGTTTCTTTCTTTTTTTTACATGTTTTTAAATCATCTTTGTTTATTATTATCATATTCTAATTGTTTTTCCTTTTTTCTGTTGTTGTTGTTGTTGTTTTATCTCTTTTTTTCAATTTGTATGTTTTTTCACCCCCAAATTTTTCATTTTTTACGAGTTTTTATCTCTAAGATTTTTTTTTTTTTTTTTTCCTGAATTTTCCATTTCTTTTTTTTTTTTTCCCCAACTTTGTATTAATAAGATTCTTTTTGGTTTTTTCTTTGATCAATTTATTTTGTTTCCTGTCTTTTGTTTCAAGATTTGTCCAATTGCATTAAACAGAGTAGAACCATTTTTTTTGTGTGTGTTTTGATCCTTTTCATGTACTACCCTGGTGAAATATAACCATGTGTGTAACATTTTAAGGAATAAAACATATTCATGAATAACCCAGCTAAAAATAAAAATCACCCTTTACAGAAGTAAGTAACAAATTTATGTCTTGGGGATTGGTTTAGTAAATTGTTTGGTAAGATAGGATATCTGCTTTAAAAGGAGAATTTGCTTTCCAATCTGTCTCCACTGTCAAGATTTCATGTCAGAATTTGCTTTCCAATCTGTCCCCACTGTCAAGATTTTATGTCAGAGTCTCAGTATACTTGTGTAAATGTCCCTAGTATATTATGGAATACTATAAGCCCAGACAAATTGGATGGGAACCAGGTTACTCAAAGCTGAGACAGCTCTGTTTCATGTTTTGTGCTTTTGCTATTTCCAAAGTATGTTTGTAAAGAGATATATTATCAGTGTCCTTGATCTACTATGACCTATACTCCACCAAATACTTCTCACAAAAACTCCAAAGGATGATTAGAAATAACTACCCCTGATTACCCATTAAAAAGTTGATTTTGAAAAAGTGTTGCAAAAATGAAGATGGAATTTAGGAGATATTTATTGAAAAGTGCTTGAATCATGCTGTTTTTTAATGTTACTGACACAATTTAATGTGTAGTGTACTGGAGTCATCCAGGCTATGAGTTCATGTGAAATAAGCTAATGTTCCTAGGGTTAACAAATGTTTCTAGGCTTACCAAAATTGTAGAAACCAAGACAGTTGTCATTTATCCTCATATTTGCATTTGAACTTTGAAATAGCACTTGAACTTTGAAATAATCACGCAACACTTAAAAATTGTGATGTCTTTGTTTTCTAAATGACAATCTAATACATCACAGGAAAAAACAATACATGTATGTGACAAGTTTCCTCAAACAATTAAGCCTATAATATACAAACTTGGACCATGCTGGTAAACTGATGAAAGTATTATTGATTAAAGGTCATGGGGATGATCTTGAAAGGTTGCACTATGTATACTTTAGTGTAAATAATTAGCATCTTGATTTTGATCAGTATTTCTACGAAAAACCTAAGCATTTAATGGGGAAATTCTTCTTTCTCAGACATTCCTTCAATGCTCATAGATACTTAAATAGTGAAGGTGACATTGTGTTCAATGCAGTTAAACCCTCTTCCCCTATATCAAACAAACAACAGCAAAAATACTTAAATTCCTTGCAAATACCAAACAACTTCATAAAACAACTTCTTTAGATGAAAGTGTAAAGACCAAGCTTATGAATATGATAGTAAATGTCAGATTTAACCACAAATATAAATATCAGGGCTCTGCTGAAGTATTTGAAATCAGGCTACATTTTTTATCTGAATTCCTGTATTTTTAAACAAGATACATGTATCTTTCTGTTCTGATTTAACAGGAAAAAAATATAATTAAAACATCATTCAAATCATTTGTTGTGTTGGCTTTGTGGCTGGTTCCAGTATTCAAAAGTATTCCATATGCAAATTTGCATGCATTCCTGAGTTGAAATCAAACAGTGTCAATATATAAATAGAGAGCCAACAGATGAATCTTTTAAAAGCACAAAGTCTTGGATTTTCCTCAATATCTGTTTGATATTGTTTCCCCAATTAAATCTAAAGTCTTTTCACAGACCACATCTTTCAGATTTTTTTTAAACCAACAGGGATTACATTCATGTGGAAAAAAAAAATGACTACTTCTCATCATGAAATACAGAATACAACCTAACTATGATAAACATTCTATATTAAAAGGTACATCATTTCTAAAATTGTGTACCTCCTTATATAAAAACAACAAGTGCATGGCATGCAGGTGGCAACGCTCGGCTGAAGTTGCTTGATTTTCAGTGAAAATTCGAAGTCGCAAAAAGGGCATACCTGTGTCAAAATATTCTAGTGATTACCTGCCCTAGTTCTATGGGTTCCCCTTTTCATAGTCAACAATTTGTTCAAGTTTGAAGTAAATCTTCAGTAATATCAGAGATATTATAAAATGTCAAAGTTTTTGCACGACATTGCAGACGGCGACAGGGCTATGACAATAACTCGACTTTTTTTTTTTTGAAACAGCTGAGTTAATAATAAATGAATATCTTTTTTTTGCTTGTGGAAATAAGATCCTTAGCCTACAACATTGTGCAAGGCTCTCAGCAACTTAAATGGAATATGAGGCATACCTAATTGTATAGAGTGTGATCTGAAGTCTTACGTGAGTGGAAAAAAAGAACAGGGTCCACTCTTCTATCAGCACTGGATTTAATTTTAAACTTAAAATTGCCCCAAAGCTGTTTTACAGTCGATGATTCTATTCAACCGGAGCACTTGCCTTCACAGGATGCATTAATAGACAGTCAGATCACACAAAAGCAAAAGCTTCCATACTGAGAAATAGCAAACTTGTTATTATAAATCAAAATGAATGAATGAAAAACTGAATGAATGAATGAATGTTGTTTTATGATGCATCAATTGACTGCTTTGGTAATTAAGTGTGCATGACTGTATTAAGAGATGATAAAGTAGAATGGTTGCACTTAAGAAGATTTGAACAAAATGAATAATTCATTGCAAAAAAATTAAATGAAGACTGTATAATGCATAAAAGACATTACTGAGTGGCTGGGCAGTCCCTGCCTACTCAAAAAGTTTTCAGTGAAAAAGTCAAAATTAAAATTAAAAACATTTGAACAAAGAGAATCTAAAAATAAAACAAAAAAATATCCATACACTTGTTGCAATAACTACATAAATAAATGTACCATTAAGCCCTACATATCTATTGGATAAAACCCTTGAAGTGCCAAACAAAGTGAACAGGGACCAGATAAAATGTCATTATGAGACTGAATTTTGCAAGCCATGTCTATCCATAGTATGCTGTGTAGATCTAAGAGCAGGCTGCCTTGTGCAGTCTGATCTTGATCTGCACTACCCAGAAAAAAAAAAACTATCGTTGTTAAGGCACTTTGCAGGCTAAGATCTTTCTCATGAACCTTGCAGAGATTGACACACAAAAAAACTGTTGTGTGGTCTTAACCCATTACCAAACAATCCTGATTTTTATTTTAACAACCTCTGGAAAGGAGGCTTTTGCAAACATTGTGGAAAAAGGAGAAAATGCTGGTTACCAGCATTTTCTCCTTTTTCCTCAATGTTTTCCTACCTTTCAAGGGCAAATCCTATCTTTGTGCCATATTTGGTATGTTGCCTGAAAATGCTTTCATCTTCGACTATAAAACTTTGTTGTTTGGTAAAAAGCTAAGTCTTTTTTGAGTGGACAAAAAAACAGTACCTTTCACAAATAAAAAGGTAAGATAAATGCATTCACATAACTTTTGAAAATGGTCTTTGGAACTGATTAATTATTTTTCAGTTACATGTACTTGGGTTTTGACAAAAATGCTCAGACGAGGTTAACTTTGCAGATGAAACACAGTTGCTGCCCCTGAATAGACCGACAAACCTTTCTGGATTGCCTTGATCCGTCATTGGTAACAGTTTAATCTCTATATTTTTTGCGTGTTCATGATTTAAAACTTTTGAACAAAAGACAAATCTTTCCTGGATCCCACCCAGTAATCAACTCTGTCTACATGTATCTTTCTGTGTTTCCTGGATACTAACCAGTCCAATGCATGGATAACCTCTCTGAGCAATGAATTATAAAAATAATTTTGTTTCATAAATGCAATATTTTTCACCTATATCTTTGCCAAGGTAATTAGTTTACTTTATTCAAGCCATTTTCAAAATTTATATGAACAGATTTAACTAACTAATCTAACTATAATTCAAATTCTGCTTTAATTAAGATCACTCTTATTATTTGCATGAGAAAATTAGTTTTTTCATTTTTTTTTTTTTTTTTAATTACTTTTGGATTTAAGATCCTTAACATCAAACATTGCATGAGTTTTTTCTTTTCTTTTGGATGTAAGATCCTTAACATCAAACATTACAATGAGATAATAAACTATTTCTTCTTTACTTTTGGATTTAAGATCCTTAACACCAAACGTTGCATGAGATAATAAATTATTTTCTTTCTTACTTTTGGATCAAAGATCCTTAACACCATAATAATTGCATAGGTTTCGGTTTAAACAAAACTGCAGGGTTCATTTCAAATTGAATTTGTGTGTAAAAAAAGATGCTTTCATAACAGTGCAACAAGAAAGTAACCCTTAAAGCGCCAAATAAACCCAATTGTCATTTTCATTCTAGAATAAACCAATATAATTGCAAATTCATGGCTACCTTTTGCCTGTTTTAACATAGCGGACAGTGTAGATCAAAGATCAGGCTGCATGTTTTGTGCAGCCTGATCTTGATCTACACTGGCCGCAAAGGCAACTATTTTAGTGAAAGGGTTAAAAAACTGAAATGAACCCTGAAAATTAACTCTTTACCAAGCAACAAATTTGGATTTGTCCAATTTGGAAATATTTGCAGATGACACATTACATGTGACTCAATTAATGGTGCAAATTGTCTTTGTAGAAGGAAAACATTGTGGGAATATAAGAAAATGCTGATTCTCTTTTTCTCACAATGTTTTAAAGGCCTTTTTCTTCAGTGTTGCTACAATGCAGGATCATTTGGTAAAGGGCTAAATAAGGCAAATAGAATTTTTAATAACAGAACAGAAAAATATACTTAACCCTTTACCACACGACAAATTCTTAGCCTTGTCCAAATTGAAAGCACTTACAGATGACAATTTCAGTGTGGCCCAAATGATACAACTTTGCTTTGATGGGGTAGAAAACATTGTGGGAAAAGGAGAAAATGCTGGTTACCAGCATTTTCTCCTTTTCCGACAATGTTTTCAAAAGGCTTCTTTCCCAGGGGCGTCAAAAGGCGTCATTATGCAGTAAAGGGTTAAGTAATAAGAAATTACATCCACTTTCATTTTTTATCTGATATACATATAGGATTTAAGATTCTCAACATCACATAAGGTATGCTGACAATACTTTAGTGGCTATTACAACTCCTTTCTGGTTTACAAACCCTCAAACATGTTTAAGTTAATGTGTGTCTGATAGACACACATCATGTAAGGATACTTCAATATGTATCACACCTACCAATTTGATAGACATGGTGCTGATTTAAAGGATTCATCCATTGTTAACGTTATGCCATTCTGTACTTCTCAAGTAATGAAATACCTTGAATACACAGGCCACAAAACTAAAACTTAAGAAACTCCTATAAGACTTTTTTTTCTGCTCTACTCTGAAACTGAAGCCTTTGAGCAGAAATTTTCGGAAGTCAAATCTAATTAAGAGCTAGTCAGAATTACAATTTCAAGAGTAATACCCTATGCAAATTTTTGACATACTGGACCCCTTGTAATGTAGGTGTCAAACACTGAATGAAATTTGTTGTTGTTTCTGATGTTTTTTTATTTATTTAAGGACAACAATTATGTAACTCATACTTTATATGATGCAGACTAGCATTGAGGCAACAAACATGTTCTTTACTGATCTGTTACTAGCAGGAAATCAAAGTTATATTTAAGTGTTTACCTGATTGGTCTATGATTGGTCTAATTCAAATATTTTGTAAAGTGACAATAAATTATTATGTGATTCAAAAAAAATTAACAAATTTCAGCCTCAATAACCGTTTAAAATCATAAGTGATGTAGTTATTATATCATGAGTGATATAAAGAGTATGCTCAATTATTTCGACTGTCCCATCCACATAGCCCCACTTTAAGATGAATTCTTAGACATATAAAATGTGTAACAACAAATACATTAAACCTATAGCAAGCCACTTTTGAGTTGTTTTGTGAAAAGTAGTCTGACCTATAAATGAATGATGACCAACACCGACCTACAAGATCAATGTAAAGTGATTGATCCCTGATAATGTTAGATTATTGAAAGCTGAATGATTGTCATTTTATGGCACAATGACAGCTCAGGTAATTTAGCGCACATGTATGTATTAAAAGATTATAAAATGCAATTTTTGTGCTTAAAAAGATAAAAATAGTAGGAAAAAGTGTTAAATTAAGAAAGATTATGTGTATTCCGTATTTACATAAAAGACATTATTGATTGACTTGTTGAAAGTTATTGTTCCTACGGTACTTCACCTAATTAATGCGCTGGGGCACCATTCAAAACACCAACAGGGCACTCTTAGCCTATAGCCAATTTCCCGAAATTTTCACTGTCATCGCTTAGAGTAAATATGGTACTTTGATCCGAGTTTTAGTCAGAGCCCAGTGCAAAGTGATTGCCATTTTGAAAGACTTCCTGTAATGCAGTAATGCAGAATATTGATTTTACCGCCGATCACGATTCATTTAGACATTTAATAGCATTCACGATTAGTATGGGACACTGAAATTCAATACTTCACCTTTTTAATGTTCTTCCAAGTTAGTTGACAAATTTTGTTTTACGGGAAGTTTATAATGTTATTGGAAGTGTATTCAGACAGTCAGCTGTTAATGACATTGATTGCTGAAGTAATTAGGATTATGTCGACGCCGTACCTGTAAGTTTGTTAATAAATAATTGGTCATTAGTCATTTTCATCAGTCTGTGCTTGAAAAGTTTTAGTAAAGTTATCTTGCATTTGGAAGTTTGTCACCCCAGTTGTCGATTTTAAGGTTAAGGTTGGGTATGGGTGGGGGTTGTCTGGAAGCGTTTGGAGTAAGAAATAATAGTGTGTGTGTGTGGGGGGGGGGGGGGGGGGGGTGCTGCTATTAGGGAAGGAGCGTTCATTAGGTGAATTACGGTATTTTATCAAAGCATCATTGCAAAATAGTACCAGTCATATTGACATAATAATGATAAAAATAAAGTATGCAGTGTTTTTTGTTGATGACTGGGGTGTACCAAGAAGGGGTTGGTCAAGGAGTATTACCAAGTTTTCACTTTATAGTCTTAAAACCACAAGAGATGTTACTGGATATCAGAGGCATTATGTAAAGATATGCATAAACTGATGTCATTGGGGTCAGAATATATTTGGAACTGCTTGAAGATGGTTTGTCTTGGAGACTGATAATGTATCACATGTTTCAACTCAGCAGTCTGAAGGTTTAGTAAGGCATTATTTGTTGGTAAATTTGGTTCTTTAGTACATGGGATTGGTCTGAATTGATTTATTTGGTATATTTGAAATTACTTTAAGAAATAAAACACATGGGTCTGGCAACAATGTAAGTTTAACATTCATGACACTACGCCCTTTTTTTTAGTACATGGGATTGGTCTGTATTGATTTATTTGGTATATTTGAAATTACTTTAAGAAATAAAACACATGGGTCTGGCAACAATTAAGTTTAACATTCATGAGACTATGCCCCTTTTTTTTATGAATGCAAACTTCATACTAATATCCATACTAGCTTATGTTTCTGTCAAACTTTGGACCTATATAGCTGATTCCAGGGCTTAGCCTCATGAAATGAGGCAGAATGCTGTACTTTGAGGGCAGTGTGTGCCATTTTAGTAAAATGGCTTCATTTGTGTGTGGTTCATATTTTGAAATTACATACAAACTTTCTCAGTTTGCTACCTTTCAACACTTTATGGCAACCATAATATTATTGTCTTACACCTTTGACTTCATGGCAGACGATCAGTTTCTACCATGTTATATTTGAAATATGACTTTTAGGCAGGTAAAAAACATCAAATTCAAACCTCCATGTTTTGTAATATACATATCACAATTTTTTACAATTTTTTATAAACTTGCCTATCATTAATCTGACAGACTTTGTATAATTTATCATGCACTTATTTTAACCCTTGATTAGCCGATGTTAAGAGACTCTTACCTTAACAAAGTCCAAATCTGGTCATACTGTAAATCTACAAAGATAAAGATAAGTTTATGTAGAATTATTAACAAGTAACATAAGCACCAAGTTGTTCCAGGTGAAAAAAATTATTTCTAAATAAATGTGTATATTTAATAGTGTTACCACACCATCCCAACTTTTAATGACCCTAAGGAAAAACTCATTTGAAAACATTGTTGGAAAAGGAGAAAATGCTGGTAACCAGTATTTTCTCCTTTTCCCACAACTTTTTCTATTCCTTAACAAATTACATCATACAAGTCACATTCAATTTGTTGTCTGCAAAGGCTTGCAATTTGGACCAGTAAAAAGTTTTGTGGTCTGGTATAGGGTGATTAAAACACTTATTATAATTATACTCTTTGGCTTGCCTCAGTATGCTGTAATGGCCTACAGGTGTTTTCCTACCCTAAAATATTTAATTCTGCGCTGAACATAGGCCGAAGAAATTCCCAGAAACATTCCAATGCTTATATGACCTTGAGTAGGATGGATATTGAAAACATTGTTGGATAAAAACAAGAAAAAACTCATTTTCCCACAACATTTTCTACCTTACAAAAGATGAATACCACTTCCAATCACAATTTGTCGTGTGCAAATATTTTCAATTTAGACAGGTTCAAAGTTTTATTGTCTGGTAAAGAATTAATGCATAATCACCCACAGTTGACTTTGGCCTTGCTGTATACAACAATAAAAAAATAATGTGGCAAAGGAGAAATTGTTTGGAATGACCAAATTATATTGCATTTTGCCACAATATTTCCACTTGTATTTATGTCTCAAACATTATCATCCATATTTCAAGAGGACATTTTTAAAATCCTCTGCCACAAATTTCACCCAAAGAGGTTAAGGTATGTTAGGTTTTCAGTCATCATGTAAGTTCTTGGTTTCTGGATTTTCTTCATTTTTTTTTATATGGTTCAATCCTTTGATAATACAAAGGAGTTGGATAAAAAAAATGTTGATTTTTATCCAGTAAACACGATATGTAAACTTTCAACTTTAAATGGCTACTTTTCCCTTACTGATTGTCAGATTTTTTCAAAATCAATAGGGTTCAAGCTATTGATTAGATAAACAAACTGTGCAAGTTTCACAAAAAACTGAAATGGGTAAAAATCTGGCTGAAAACAAGTAAAGATGTATTGGGTTTAGACTATACCCAATATGTAGTCTGATCTGGGATTTACAATGTGTGCACTATATTTTGCAATACATCCTGACCAAGACTGTCTATAGATTTTTATCTTATAATGACTAATATTTTCAATTAGAAAAAAAAAGAGACCTAAATGCTGTATTCAAGGCTTCTTTTAAAAAATATTTCACAGAATAGCAAGTGGTTCAAATCATTATTGGACAAAAAAATTTTAGACTTGCCTAATTTGAAAGTGTTTGGAAAACTACAAATTAAATGTGGCTTAAATAATGTAATTTATCTTAAACTCTTTACCAAACGACTGGTCCAAATTAAAAGCATTGCAGATGACAAATCAAATGCAGCTCAAAAATTAATTTTTTTTTGTAAAGGGTAGAAAACATTGTGGGAAAAGGAGAAAATGCTAGATAACAGCATTATCTCCTTTTCCCACAATGTTTTCAAAAGTGTTTTTCTTCAGGGTCGATAATAGTCTGGATTGAGTGGTTAATAATAAAAGTGGTAGAAAACCTTGTGGAACAAGGAATAAAATGCTGGTAATCAACATTTTCTCCTTTTCACCACACTTCAGGCTTCTTTATTTGGGTCATTAAAACTTGGGATTGTATGGTAAAGGGTTAAATCCAAGATCATGTATTGCCAAAGATATTTAACTCCTTACCAAATGACAATCTTTTGGACTTCAACTATATTGAAAGCATTTCGCACATGACATAATAAAGGGGACACAAAAATTGAAAACTGTTTTTGGAATGATAGAAAACATTGTGGGAACAGCAGAAAATGCTGGTTATCAGCATTTTCTCCTTTTCGCACAATGTTTTCAAAAGGCTTCTTCCAAAGGATCATTAAAACCCAAGTGTGGTACAGGGTTTAGGGAGGGAAATAACGTCCTATGAACTAGAGCAAATACATGTTTTTGTTTTTAAATAAGCTAGACAAATGCAATCAATACTTATTCTGAAATGAAGAGAGGGAGAAATGCCAATCTGTGTGCCTTATGATGGGACATTATCGCAGAATACCTACCTTGATAAAACATTTAATCCTTTACCAAACGACATTTTAGACTGGTCCAAATTGAAAGCATTTGCAGATGACGAAATAAATGTTACCAAAAAATTGAAGTTTGTTTTGGGAGGGTAGAAAGCATTGCTGGAAAAGGAGAAAATGCTGGTTACCAGCATTTTCTCCTTTTCCCACAGTGTTTTCAAAAGGCTTCTTTCTCAAGGTTGTTAAAAGTCGGGATTGTGTGATAAAGCCTTAAGATCACACTGCATGTTCTGTAGTCTGATACTGAATGAAACTTTTTGCCAAGACATGTAAAGCTGTTCTTAGTTCTTGAGGGGGACTATTCAGATTTTTAATAATCTCAACAAACTTAAAAAACACTACATCTCTAAATTAACCAATGCAATAGCTGGCAAACCATCAGTTAAAAAAGGATGTATGTAAGAAAAAACATTTTTCTATCTATTCCTTGATAGGCTATGTAAAAAAGAGTATTTTGTGGTACTTATCAGTGTTAAACAAAACAAGAAATAAATAATTTGCAGCAAAAACAACTTAAGAAGGCTTCTTTACCTTTTATCACACAATCCTGACTTGGAGTGTACAGATCAAGATCAGACTGCATACAACAAACACACAGTCTGATTTTGGATCAAAACAGTCCAACATAGGGAGATTTTCCTGGCAAAGAGAACCTTGAAATCACAATAAACCTGTTGGATTTTTCTTTTGTTATCAACAGGAAATTTCTCCTTTATTTAGCAGCTTAAGGATAAACATTCGATAAGAAATTCTGATCTTAATGGATTCACGGTATAACTTTCTCTAAGCAAGGATCATACAGTATGTAGACATGTCTATGATCCCTACACTAAGCAATTTTTCTACTTTCCACAATGTTCCCCTAAGTAGTAAATGCCGGATGTATAAAACTATATCTCCATGCACTAAAGAATGAACCCATTACAACAAGATGCACATTTTTATGCTCCTTGTGCGAAAGGCTACGATTCCCGCTCACACCAGTGTTCCCATTTTTTCTTTTTTTTTTAATTTCTAAGATGTCTGCGATCTCCTAGTTATTCAAGGAAAACTTTGTTTCAAAACAAATTTCAAAAAGATATGCATATTAGAGCGACATTTTAAGAAGGAAATCAGGAGGCGGGCGCAAACATAGGCACAAAGACGCTGGCGTTTTACAAATGCGAGGGAAAATTATACGAAAACAATCACAAATTTCAACAACAATGCCAGATCTAGATATACATACATGTACTTTACTTATTCATGGAAAAAAATACAAAGATTACGAAAGAAAAAGATACTTACTTCATTTTTTTTTCCCGGATCAACCTGCTTGGCTCTTTGTTTGAACCTCTATTTTGCCCGACTAAACGTTAACTGAGTTCACAGAGTAACAATCACCTGGGTGGATTAGGAGTCACGTGATAGGGGTCAGCCTAAAATCCAAGTGACCAGTCGGAAACAGGAGCAACGATTGGCCCTTAGGCACCGTGAGAATTATAGTTGCCAATGCGGCCGGAATAGGTCGAGATCAGACTGCATAAAATTGCAGTCTGATCTCGGATCTACACTGTCCGCCTGCGCAGATATTCTGGGTAGTAAGGCTCAAAATTGCAACCATTTAGGTCTTATTTCTAGAATGAATTAATTAAATGGACCCTTTCAGTTAAGAAAAACGTCCAAAATATTGTCATTTCAGAGTTGTTTTAGCAAAAATATGTGACAAAGAAGCGAACAGTGTAGATCCAAGGTCAGACTGCACGTTCTGTGCAGTCTAATCTTAATCTATCTGTCCGCAAACAACAACTTAAGTCGGTTCCAGCGCTTTTTGGATTAATAGTTTAGGTGAATAATTTAGGTGGTGTGTTACGCCCCTTCAACAGTATACACTTATATCACGGTCACTCGTATTCATGTCTTTGCTGGGTTTCACCAGTACTAGTTCTACCCTGCCAGGGCACTGTGCACAGTGCGCCTTGTACCCTGCGTTTTCTCCTTTTCCCACAATATTTTAAACCTTTCAAAGCCAAATCTTATAATTTTAGGTACATTTTATTCGCCGTCTGCAAATGCTTTGAATTTGGATGCTTCCAAACTTTTGTCGTCGGGTACAGATTTTAACGCAGGGGTCAGGGACAAAATGACGTCGCGTTCAATTCTATAGGTTTCTGCGGGATTTTGGAAGAGTTGAAAATCCGAGAAAATGATTTATATCCTATATCTGTTTCTGCCAAATTTCTCCCTGGCCAGTATTGGAAAAAGATAAAAACTCCGAACTTCCTGTCCAAGAAATGTCAATAAGACTCAATGGACATAAGATTTGACATTGCTATGACAATTGCTTCCGGATGTTTCGTAACAAAGTCTGAACGAACTATAACTATTTCAGCGCTGTGCTTATTATATAATAATCTGGACCTCAAACAGCAATCTACTGAATATCTGAACGAATTTTAGCACATAGTCTTGAATAAACAAGCGGAAGGTATATATCTACGATCAGAACGTACGTTCTGTGCAGTCTTATCTTAATCTATTTCGTAGGCGAAAGTTTCTCTATGGTGCTGAAAGAATTGCAGACGTTTTTTTTTTTTAGTGGGGAGGGGGTTGGGGTGGGGGTCCTTGTACCTTTGAGATTTTTTCCCGTTTTCAATAGTATTTTAGTTGTTATCAGGGCAACATTTTACTTTTCTGATAGTTCTATCAGTTGTAGGCTTGGATTCTGCTCCGCCCCTGCCCTCAGATCATTATGCCGCCATATTAATCAACTCATTTTCAGACACGATAAAAATAAATAGACTCGTCTATATTCAAAGCATTTGCAGACAACAACTCATTCGTGGATCAAATCTTTGGATTTAGTTTAACCGGAAAAAAAAATGGTGGAAAAGGACCAAATGCTGATTAGATCTACAAGAAGTCTCTAAATTTGGCACTTTTTTTTTCAAACGCATTGTCTGATAAAGGTAAAAGGAAGGTAAAATATGTAAATAACATCGAAATTCATAAAATTAAGAATGGTAAAAACGCTGGATTAAATTAGCACTCTCATGGCCAAATGAAGCAGTTCGTGATTTTTTATGGGAGGGGAACGGCGGAGAGGGGAAATATACCGCGAGTGCCAATACAGAGACTAGGCTACAGAAGGGCTGAAAAAATACGTTTCCATAGCTAACGAAACTACTTTTTGATTAATGTTCAAAATACAGTTCTAGTAAAAAAAACAAAAACTTTTTGGTGTCTGAAAACAGGTCCTACACATTTCCAAAGGAAAAGACTTTTTTTAAGACTGAAGAAAATACATTTTCCATTCGAACGGCGAGGCAATTTTTTGGACTCGAAATAGACTTGCTTCCCATATAGAGAGGTATTTTAGAGACAAACAATGCGATTTAATTGACTCTTTACCGCGCTTGAAAATTTTAGGGTCATTCAATATGCAAGCAGCTGCAGAGGACAAATTAAATGAGCCTAAAAATGAGGATTTCGTCTTTGAAAACTTAAAAGACAATGTTAATAAAGTAGAAAATGCTGATCACCAGCATTCGTAAAGGGTTAAATCTAAAGAAGAGACTACTTGAGGACCGAAATACATTTCTAGCGCTGAGTTGGAGACCTTACGTGGACTGCAGACTAAATGATCTCCTGAGACTGAAGATGCATTTCCACTGCCAACAATGCGACTTCCTCAGGAATAAAAATACACTTCCATGGTAAAAGACGGGACATTGTAAAATCTGAAAATACATCTCTACTGCAAACGAAGGGACTTTTAGGGCGTTATCTCCCGCTGGGTGGCATTTTTCAAATACATCATCTTCGAAGAATATGACATGCGCAGACAACGCTTTTAGGGACTCAAAATACATTCCGTCTGTCAGCAAGGAGACTTTTCGTGGACTGCAAAAATACAATTTCAACCTCCAACGGACAGTACTCGTACATGAAAAGAAGATACCTCTTTAGGGAGAAAAAAATGGTACCATACAACTGCCAACGAAGTGATTTGTTAAGGACTTGGAGTATATTTTTATGAATATGAACATTCCCCCTCCCCTCTACACACTTACGCAGATTTTTTTTAACATTTTACCAAGTAGATCTCTTTTTTTTTTATTACTTCTGGGTTCCGTTTAGGAAATTTCTGATTGTTTCCCTTCTTATTGTTAAGTGTTGTGGACAACTGCAATTGCTACCAATAAGTGTAATTTGCTTCTTTGAATAGATATCCTTTTCGCCATTTAAAGTTCATTTCCGTCATTAAATGCAGACGACATTATCGAACGCCATGTTGAAAAGCGTAAATTACACGTACCCAAAATCACTTTACAAAGTTACACATTGCTGCTTCTGGTAAAGACTTTTGTTTCATCGTCAGTGAACGAATTGCAGACTGCAACCCGAAAAGAACTTCTCAACAGACGCGAAAGACGAAATTTAAGAGAAGCAGTTTGTAACGACGATCTTAACTTTGGCGGGAACAGAAATCTCGTGGTTAGTTGCATTGCCTTCATTTTCGTCATTTTTGCTGGGTCTCTCTGCGACACTTAGGTTTGGTTTGTACATGCTTTTTATTTTCTTCATTAGTTGACCCGTATATTAAACAAAATTTTTCTCTACAGTTGGCGTTTTGATAAATTGACCCGGCTCCTCACGGTCCAACAATGAGGGTACGCAGGGAATTAATTAATTTGTTTTACTTCATTAATCTAGTATCAAGCAAAACAAATAAATTTATTCCCTGTAGGGGGTGATCCCCAAAGTTCTTTTGGCATGGTCAAAATGGGGTGGTTTTATGAAATTTGAATCCTTTTTCTATAGATCAAGATCTAGCTGGTAAAATGTGGTCTGATCTTGATCGTTATCGTCTGATATAAAAAGAAATGAGAAATGCTATAGGTCTATTTAGATTTTTTGAGTCGCCTGGTTGCGTAGCAACCAGGCTCTCATTGTTATCATCCTGATTCATGGGGTGACATAAGCATGCCTCCGGCCTTGTACTGACTTCCGGTTTGCGAGACGTTGCGTAGTTCATTTGTAATGTTGCATTGTCCTCAATGCTTCTATCGTACATAATTTTCAGTTGCTAAATTTTCAGATATATCGAAGACGTCCCTTACAGCTCAAGTATTCAAATGCGTAAATATTTGAAATAATTGTCTCCTGCTCTAGGATACACGAACACTGAACTTTCACATTGGCATCGAGAATAATCGGTCCGTGGAAAACCGGATTTCCCTTCGAACCGGGTTTCACCAAGTTTCACCTCTTGATGACCGCATTTCACACAAGTATGACAAATTTTATTGCCATAGTGATAACTTTTGATCTGAAATGAAATATATTTATGAACAGCATAATTGTATGCTAATTTTCTGGAAAATATCTTATTCTAATAATAATTTGTTAGGGTTTTTTTAGAACAACATGTAACTCCTTTTGGAAAGATGTTTTTGACATGTAGATAAGCTATATTACATAATAAATTAGCTAAATGAGAAATCACCATGGCGAAGAATTCATTATTTGATGTGAAATATGGTCATACGAGGTGAAATACGGTTATCAAGAAATGAATTTCGGTGAAATGCGGTTCGAAGTACACGGTTTTTCCATGCACCCGAGAGTAATTTGCATACATGTATCTGGATGTCGTCTGGCATGTGCTTTGAAAGCCCTGCTATATATACGGCAACAGTTATTAATAAAACTATTCTTTTTTTCATTGGCCAAATTACCCACTTATAGTGCATTAATTTGGTTCCAGCCCTCACACCCTTTTCTGATTTAAAATCAGTCAATGACAGAAGGAAAAGGCAGTGTCGAACGGCATTGGTGCTCGGTCACAGAGGGAAATTGCGTCGTAGGCTAACGTGTTCAACTATGAGAGTTTACTCTCCTAGGAAGATTTAACCAACAAAACTTGACCCAAAATATGTTAAGTATACAATAGATAAGGTTGTCTTTTTTCTCAAAGTATTTTCAAGCCAAAACATCTTTATATGCCGTTCAAGATGTGCTGAGGTTCGCATTACCGGTGTCTAGCAACAACCTTCACCTTCACGGGAACAACACAGTTCCCCGACATGATAATTCCCTGACACATCTGTACACTGTTTCCCGACAATTTCAGACAACTATCATGGCATGTATACATATGCAATTTCTCTTGAACTGCAGGTGGTGTAAACGCGGATCACACTGTATGCAATGTACAGCCTGATCTTCTGACTCTCATCGATTTTGATTATATTTTGAGGAACCTTAGATAGTACTTTTATGATGGGGTATAATTATTTCTTTCAGTTTCTTTTTTACTTGATTTCTGACAACTCTTTAATTTGCAATATTTCATATTTCAGTGATAGATTAACATGTTATTATAGCTCTGAAATGTCACGTATTTCCAGAAGCTCGAATCATTATATTTTAACGGTTTTGTGTGTGTTTGCCTGATGTAGTTTAGGATAAGACTGCCATCTACGGACGGTGCGGACGCCAACAAGATGATTTTGTCGCCAAATGTTTATAAGATATATAGAATAACAGGTACAAATTATCCAATCACAAAACATGTGTTATCAATAAATATCCTTAATTTTCAATGATTACCAACAATAACTGTTAATGATAGTAAGTAATAGGTACATGTAGTTTGATTTAGAACAAAAGTGTTTGGGAACTGCCTCTAAAAAAAATTGTCGTCCAGGAACTGGCTTGTCAGGGAAAGTTCTATGTTTATTCCACCTTTCCACGCACTCGTCACAACTCAGCCGATTCCGTACCTAGTAACCTACATCTAACCTCGTCTGTAACAAAGGGATTTCCATACTGAAATACTCCTTGTCACATGATCTTAAACAGTTGATATAGTAGCTAACTATGGTTGAAGGTCACAGGGGGCATTTTATTTTTGCATTTTTTTCGCCACTTAGAGTAAAAAGCTACGTCCTTTTGATTTTTATTTACTGAAAAATCAACCCCCTCCTCCGAAAAAGGGGGAGGGGGTGTCAAAATCTGGTTTAATGCCCCTTAAACTTTCAAACAACTAAGCAACAGGCGACTTTCAGGACTATCAGTCCTTTGATTAAGAGTCTAGTCACAAGTTCCCGACCTTCGATTTACATGTAAATACATCTATCAGTTTTAGACTCTTCTACAATACCTACATAAAATTACATTTTTTAAGACAATATTTTCCCAGTCATGAAGTAGAATGCATTGGCTGTGTTTTCAAAAAATCAGTTTCAAAATGTAAGCTATCCGGTCGTGCAAACAAAGAAAGAGCATAGATCTCAGTTTTTATACAGACCGACTATAGTCTTTTACTTCCTTTTCACTCTAGTCGCTGGTTTGAATCCCAAGCTCTGCCAGCGTTTTTCCGAGTGTTGACGATAGGCACTGCGACAGGATTCATTCCTACCTCGCCGCCGGTCATTGTTTCGACGATGGTTATGTGGGAATGCAGATAGTGGTTTGGGAAGAATATCGTGTGGTGTATTAGTAAAGGTATGGATAGGCGCACTGGCCGCCGCGATATAAATGGAGTAACCTTGAAACACCTTACAATAAAAGTCTAAACCTCGAAAACCTAGAAATGAATAACTAACTGTTGCAACCAATGCCAAAAATAATTTTGAAAAGAAAATCTCCAAATATAACGGTATGTGTAGATACAATATCAGACTGTAAGTTCGTGCAGTTTGATCTTGATCTACGTTGTCTGCAAAAGCATCTAAAACTGTACTCAGAAGGATTAAAGTGTGTCCTACTTGGTTAAGGACTAATTACGTCTGAGACAGTGTTTTCTTTATGATGATTCCAAGTATGGAATAATTTGCTGTGATTCTAGACACACTGCTGTCTAAAAATAGCACATTATAGATATTTCTGTTTCTATATTTAGGTAAAATATGTTGTGACCGGAGATGATGACAGGCTTGGCTTCTTCGTCTGAATGTCTTCTCTTTCTTTTTCATCTTTTTTTTTTCGTCTCTTTGTATCCCTTCCTGTATTATAAAGAAAACCCTGTAAATCAAAGAGGAAAGGAGGAAAAAATCTCGAGAATTTGTTTTTCATTTGTCACATTTTATTTGCTATCTGTATGTATATTTCTCTGTACCTGTCCCTCTCACTCTGGATCTGTGCACCTCTGTCTGTCTGTGTCTGTCTGTATGTCTGTCTGTCTGTCTGTCTCTCTCTCTCTCTCTCTCTCTCTCTCTGATGTATTTTTTTTTACAGATAAAATTATCTCCTCAGATATCTCCTTGTTAATTCTTTTTTATGAACTGTAGAATTCTTATGTAAGATCGGGTCTATTCGCATGGCTGTTAAATAATGCTAATGTGTGGTCGATAACTCGGCGCCTAGAAGAGCAGCTGACGCTATGAAATTCTGACATACTAGTACTACATGCCCGGTAAAAAAAAAAAGGAGCCAAGAAGCGTGGAAATCTGAATATTATATAACTGACAGAATTCTCGACGATGGTTATTTTTTTTTTTACTGTGTTTATCTCATAAACTACAGACAAGAAAATTGTGACCGTGTGTTTACGTATGTGTACTATTTCACAAACCATAAATTTTGTAATAAATCTACTCATTTCGTCCTGGTACCAACTGGGCCAACACTCATGACGAGACGGGTCGTGTTAAAGATGGAACTAAATTCTTTTCCCTGTGTTCTAAACCTTCAAAAAAAAAACTAAATTACAAAAGGTGACACGGGAGAATCATTTACAGGGTTAAAACGGTGGAATTATTTAATAAAAGGCTAAAATCTTTCTTGGGAAAACAATAATCGTGTGTTTAAAGGTGCAGGTAAGAACGACCAACCTGTATTCACCCGACATTCTAAATAAAATTCTCAGTTTAAAGTTAATTTTAAAAAGTAACACAATTTTTATTGGTTAAACCGTTTGGTTTAACCAATCAGAAACTGTGCTATTTTGAAATCTAAAACTTTCTAGAGGGATAGACTGAGAGCGTTACTTAGATCGTTAGTTAATACGAGCCCGTGGGACACTTTTATACAACAGGTGCTGACCGGTTTGTCTCACTTCTAAGCCGGCTTAACCCTTGTCCTGCTAAATAAAACAAATAAAACTTTCAGGCCTATAGAAAAACCTATTTCATATGTAGGTTTGCAGTCTGATCTTGATCTACGCTGTCCGCAAAAGGTCAGTAAGTCGCGCTTAGCAGCCTAAGGGTTAAGCCCGATATTGTAGCAACCCACATACAGACTATATCTCTATACAGTACATTAGATCTAAACTTTAGCCCTTTCAAATTGAAAATGATAGTCTTGTATTTTTAGGAGGTGGGAACAATCTGAGAATTGCTTTATAGAAACGGCATAGACGATTGTATCCCATTCAAAGTCAGGATTAAGCCTATTTTAAGAACGGTATTCGACAGGAGCAACAGGACGAATCGCCGTAAATAAAATGTAGTTGCACAATGCACAATAAAAAGAGATCAACATTTTAACATGCATTCTAGACTGTCTTTGTCAATCTAACATTAAAAAGGCTAATCCTTATATCTTGTACTCAATATTCATAAGGAAACATTGTTATTTCTGTGCATCCCGTGTTTGTCGTAGGACTACTCATGGAAAAAGGTTTGGCTCCCAATACTTTCCGTACTTTGATTTACTTTATGGGGTCATTATTTTGATGCTAAAACATTGAATTCTCTGATAAATATCTGATAATACCTATCTTTTACCGGTCCCATTGTAACTGGTTTTGAAGGGATCAATCATTGAACCTTCTAACGCAGAAGATGTGCGTCCCATGCACATCGCCACACACGCGGCACTAACCAAGGTTCTTTACGAATGCCGCGGTGGGCACTTCACTTCATTGAATGTTGATTTCGCAATAAATTGTTACTTTGTTACAAAAAGCCGTAAATCATTTATTACTCGGCCATTATTTACAACAGATAGAGACTTAAAATCATCTAGTTTTTAAATTCGAAATGTCCTTGAGCTAATTTTTTGTCGTTTAAATGCTTTACCACACGGTCCAAATTAAAAGCATTTGTAGACGACAAATGAAAATGTGGTCAGAATAATGAAACATATTTTTTTAACTCCTAGGCTGCTAAGCGCGACTGACGGACTTTTTGCGGACAGTGTAGATCAAGTTCAGACTGCAACGTGCAGTCTGATCTTGGTCTACACTGTCCGATAAAGAGATATTTCCCCATCCACAATAACTTTGAAATACCAACATTTAGGTTTTACAATCGGCTTGAAAGTTTCATTTAAGTTATTTTGCAGGATAAAGGTTAAAAGGGTAGGAAATATTTCTGAAAGAGGGGAAGATGCTCGCTACCAGCATTTTCTCCTTTGCAAACATTGTTTCCTAAAGCCTTCTTCCTCGGGATAGTTTTGTCAAGGGTTTTAAATTGTTTTATAACAAATTACAGTTATGTTACGGCGCCAATGTACTCATTCGTGCTTTCCTGTCGTGTCTTTAGTAGTACCGGGATCAACAATATTAACCCTTAAACTGCTAAATAAATGAAACGAAAATTCCAACGCAGTGCTGAAAAAAAAAATATTGCGATTTCAAAGATAATTCGACAGAAAAGAAATTACCGTATCGGACAGTGTAGATCAAAGACCAAACTGCACGTTCTGTGCAGTCTGATCTTGATCTACACTGTCCGCAAAAGGTCAGTGAGTCGCGCTTAGCAGCTTAAGGGTTAAAGACCATCCTAACAAAGTCAAGACAAAGTTCCACGGTTGGAAGGGAGTGAATCCTTTTGTAAAGACTTTCATCAATCCCCAGAAAGAACTATACCCACCGTGGCTCGAACCCACTATCCCTGGATTAATTGCAATGAGTTCTTGCCACTGATCTATTTGATCATTTTTTTTTTTTTTTTTATCAAATTGATTTTAAATTTAAAGAATGATATTTTGTTCTAAGTCTCATTCTAGAATGTAATGCAACCATTGATTGGCTAAACCACTTGGTTTATCTATTCAGAAGTTGTGTTACTTTTAGTGTAGAGAATTCTAGGTAAAAAGACTAAGAATGTTCTCAAAAACGGTCTATGAATATGAACCCAGAAGTTTATTTTTATTAATTTATTTGTTTGTTTTCAACATCGTTCCCGTTATCTCACGGTAGACAATGTACCTATCCATGCTTCCCTGGAGTTTCTTTCACCACCACTGGCTTCTTTCCAATCCACTGGCTTCTTTCCCACTTGAACATCGTCGAAACAATGATCAGCCGTGAAAACTGAATAAATCCTGACATAATAACAATCCACGGAAAGAAACTGGCCAAGCTTCTTATGATTAGAAGTTAAGAGCAGCATAACTGATAGATACACAGAGGCTCGTCACCAACTTTTAATGGCGAGGGGGGGTGTCAGTACGTATCAGGGTTCAAACTTTCGAAACGCCTTTCTACACATAATTTGCCTGTCAGCGATCACTGTCCACAAATTCATTTTTCTGGCAAATTCTTCAATGAAGCAATTGGTTTTTTATGATTTAACATTGTTTCAATCAGATGTACAAATCAATCAGCTTTATACAGGTCATCATTTTGTGTCCAGCATCATCTAGTGCTTACGGATTAAAAAAATCTAATATTTGCAAGTCAGGTGAGCGATATAGGGCAACCTTAATTCTCTTAAACATCTCTGTTCAACGAACAGAACATCTGCAACAACATGTGATGATGTTATGCAGCCATAACATTCTAAGTTTAGTTTGTGGTACAGGTACTCTTATTGCACTGTCGACTGACTTATAAGGACATACCAGCTCCGTGTTGAACCCTTAAAATAGATTAAATAAAAAATTCTAGTAGAATAGAAGGAAAAAGGTAAACACTAGTGTGATGTTCAAAGTTCTCTAAGTCTGAAATATGTATCCGTATCTGACAGTGTAAATTCAAGATCAGACAGCGCGTTCTGAACAGCCTGATCTTGATATACACTGTACGCAAAGGCGCGCAAGCTAAAGGATTAATAGTCTGTAAATAATACTAAAAATGCCCATATAAGTCAGATAACTGTGCAACGCCACGGATACCTGTGATGTATATTTTTAGAACAAGAAAAAAGTTTCTATTCTGAGAAATTCTCTTGTTTCAAAATAGGAACTAAAGTTTTTCCTCACATAAAAGCTCACATTGAGAAGAGAGTGACCACTAAATGAACTGATGATTTCACATGTTTGTCTTTGGAAAGCATAGGAAAGTTTCGGAAAAGCTTTTTACAGTACCTATTTAGCAAATACGCTGACCGTCAGCATCTTGGGCCCGTATTCACCAACCATTCGCAAAAACTTTCTTAGTCTTATTCTCCAGAATTGTCAATATTTGAAAGTAACACAACTTCTAATTGGCTAAACCATTTGGTTTAGCCAGTCAGAAGTTGTGTTACTTTCAAATTTAGAAAATCTTGGAGAATAAGACTAAGAATGTTCTCAAGAATGGTTGGTGAATACAGACCCTGACCGGAATAACGCCTGTGCTCTACGCATTCTACTATCACATTTTGCTTATACTATCCAACATTGCTTAGTAGTCGCTACTGTATATATACTCATAGTCGCACATCCAGTACCAGTAGAAAACCGGGTCAGATTTGCTGCTCTGGCTTATCAGTGTACTGCAACATTTTTTTTAAAAAAATCATAAGCAATAAAACCACCGTAAGAATGCGGGGCTGATCAGCTCTGATATTCCTGAGTCGCTATGCCGTATAAATACACTTGAATACAATCATACATCTAAAACCAGCAGAAAAACCGCGTCAGATTTATTGCACTGGCTTGTCAATCAGTCCACTGGATCAATCAACTACTCTAGAGCAATACTTTCACAATTAGCCTGCTAGGCTGGCCAACTCTGACTTTCCGTTTACCCTGCTTGTTCCATCAAGTAATTTCATAAACATGTAGTGCGGGTTATGAAAAGTTTAGTTTCATTCCTCCGAATCATTGTCCCTCTAATCCCATTTTCGGTACTTTCAGTCCTTTGATTAGGTTACGAATTATCTGATTACTCGAATTGTGCTTCTTGGACCTTTCGTTTGCTAATTTTCAACGTTTAGCTCTTACACTGCTCAGCGTGACTTTCAATACTTTCGCGAAAAAGATAGACAAAGATCAGACTGTAGAACATTTTCAGTTTGATCTTTGAACAATTCTGATGGTTATTTTGACTGATATTCTGTCCAGAAGAGGTTTTGGTATCACATTGTCAGTGCAATTGTATAGACTGCAGAGGACCTAATTTTGTACCATACGATCCCTGTTTTATAGAAGTTAGACTCATTTTCTCGCTCGCTCTCACCGCCACCTCTCTCGCTTTCTCTCTCTCTCTCTCTCTCTCTCTCCCTCTGTGAAACCGTACCCATTTTTTTTTTTTCTGACTGATTTGTATTTCTATTTTTTCCAAAAAAAAAAGAGAAACATGCCTCTACCATAGACAATAGAGTAACTTTGTCAATGCTGACCTCATTCAGCATGTGAAAAGTCATAAAAATGTGAACGTGGACTGCCGCAGTGATATGTTGAAAGGGCATAAAACACCATTAAAACATCGTTATTCAGCGTCGCACAATCGCAATAAAGAATTAAAATCATATACCTTTACAGTAACTGTTTATCTACACCTCGTTATTAGATGTATCATTTGAGATATACTGCACTTTTAGGGGCTTAGCTTTAAAAATATCGATATAAACAAGTGTTGTTGTCGTCTGTTTTTGTTAAAGATGTCTGCACAATGTAATTTTAACCCATGACAATGCATTTTTTGTAACAATCTGTCAACATCAGTCGTGGACATACTACAAACAAAACATGAATTGGACTTGCAGAAGGCATTGGTTAAGATCAGATTGTATTGTACATGTAATATGGGGCTGTTACTTCCGCAAATGAGATCAAAGTAATTAAATTAATCGACAGTATTTTACTGGAGTGTTATGCCATTGTTACATGTATGCTATGTTGTACTTTGTATATAACGATGAACTGCTATGTAATTCAAGTTCAAGCAATAAAATGTTCTGTTCTGTTCTGTATACAACTCCGAAGAAGACGACAGTGTCTTTAAATTGCCCAAATTGAAAGCGATTGCAGACGACAAATTACTGGTGTATGTGGCTGAAATCAAGATATTTGTATTTGTTTGGCAGGTTATATTGATTGATTGATTGATTGATTGAATGGTGTTTTACGCCGCTTTCAGCATTATTTCAGTCATATCACAGCGACAGCTTACATAGAAGGTTAGAAAACATTGTGGAAAATGGGGGAAAATGTTGTCAAGCCCCTTATAGAAAAAAAAACATGTTCAGTCAGAAATATTCTAACGAACTGATCAGATCAATTTTATCGGCGAACACTTTACGCTGTTTAACCCCTTATCATACAATTCCGACTTTTAACGACCGTAAAAAAAGAAAAAAAAAATTTTGAAAACATTGTGGGAAAAGGAGAAAATGCTGGTAACCAGCATTTTCTCCTTTTCCCACAAGGTTTTTCTACCCTTCTCAAAACAAATTTCAATTTAGACTAGTCTATCCTTCCCATAACAAATTTCAATTTGGTCTAGTCTAAACTTTTGTCGCTCGGTTAGGGTTTAAAGAAATGTATTTACCTTCAAGAAATGCATTGCGCATGATACAGTGTTTTGTTTAAAAAGAAAATAAAACTGAAAAGTCAACAAGTAGCGATACATTGAATGCGAATGACTGAAGGGAAACAACCATGATATTCTACTCAAGAACAGTTATCTTATAGTAAGGCTTAGCATAGACATAAACATTTTATTAAGTATGTAGGCCACCGGCCCATTATACAAATGGGAAAAACGTACGTCTTTTTAATAATTGACAAAATTAACTGCTACATTTCTAAGGAAAACTTATAGATTCCATGGCGACTTCCGAGTACATGCTCGTGATAATAACTTCACAAACTAAATCAAATATTCCTAGATAAATTGAACGAGTACTCGCCCGCGAGCGGGTAGCAGGCAGGCAGAGGGACTGACGAATATTGCTCAATGACTGGATTGTCTTTTAAAAGGTAGAAAACATGATAGGAAAGAAGAAAACAATGGTTACCAACACCCCAGCGTTTTCTCCCGTTTTCTCACGATGTTTTTAAAAGCCTTTTCCATAAAAATCATTAAAAAAAAAAAAGTCTGGTAAAGGTTTAACGGGAAGGAAATTATTGTATCAAAAGGAGAAAATGCCGGTTACCAGCATCTTCTCCATTTTCCGCTATGTTTTCAAGGGTATTTCTCTATGTCATTAAACCAGGGTTTGTTTGATAAGAAGGAAACAAGATTAACCACACAGCATAATTTGAGACTGGTCCAAATTAGAAGCATTTGAAGACGACAAATAAAATGTGACTCAAATGATAAGATTTGTCTTTGGAAGAATAGAAAATATTGTGGGAAAAGGAGAAAATGCTGGGTACTAGCATAATTTGAGACTGGTCCAAATTAGAAGCATTTGAAGACAACAAATAAAATGTGACTCAAATGATAAGATTTGTCTTTGGAAGAATAGAAAATATTGTGGGAAAAGGAGAAAATGCTGGGTACTCCAATGTTTTCGAAAGCCTTCTTCCTTGAGGTCGTTAAAATTCGGAATTGTGTGGTAAAGAGTTAACCCTTCAGCTGCTAAGCGCGACTCGCTGACCTGTTGCGGACAGTATAGATCAAGATCAGACTGCACAGAACGTGCAGTCTGATCTTGAACCTACATTGTCCGATGAGAAGATATTCTTCTCCAAAAAATTAGTTTGAAATAACATTATTCGGGTTTTTACTATCGGCTGGACAGTTTCATGTAACTTATGATAAAGGTTAATAACGAAGGATTGCTATAAATAGCCTTGGGAATGTCAATATCGTAATTACGTTGTAGATGTCTTTATTTAGGGTTTTTTTTTTCGTAAATTGAGCGACGTATGAAATAGACATGGTTAGCTAAATAAAGAAAACCTTTGAACTTTTATGTTTCTACGTCATAGATTTGTTTCACAAATTTTGAATTTGTCGCTTACCCTTTTTGTTCAAATAGGCGTTTTCAATAGTGAAACTACATTTGTCTCTAGAGCGAAACTTAAGAGTCCCAAAAATGTTCTTTTGAATATTACGATCTCTCTCACAAATGTCCGTCGAAACATGTAAGTTATTTTTAGAATTTGATTGTTTCCCATTGTAATTACAAGAAAGTAGTTACAATAGAACACGAAAATGTCAAATATTGTTATACACAACGTGATGGGAAGTTCCTTTCAACAAATAGAACAAATACAACAGTATATCATGGTAATTTCATTTCGCTTCGACAGTCGACAGATAACACAGAAAAATAACGTGAAGTCAAGCCTCCTTGACTTCGAAAAGAGACCTTCTTTTCCGACATATTTTATTTGCATTATCGGACCTGGCAATAGATTATTTTTGCAATCTTTTTGATAAAGGGCCATCACAGGTCAATGTGGGAAAAGAGTAAAATATTGGAGGGTAGCTGTCGGCGAATTTCCCTTTACCATGGTTGCGATCTCCAGCTTGTACGATGATGGGAGACGTTCTTCTGAAAACATCTTAGGAAAAAGAGAAGATGCGTATAACCAACATTTTCTCCTTCTCCCAAGATGTTTCCTTTTCCTTTCAAAGACAAATCCCAGCATTTGAGGCATATTTTGATTCATTTTCTGCGAATGCTTTGAACTCGAAGGAGTCTTAAATTTCGTCATCTAAAAAAAGACGTTTATTTTTCATAGATACGACACTTCTTATTGTGTGGGAGTATAATTAGATATTTTCTATTTTCAGCGAAAACCGTGTGGCTAATCCAGCTTGCCCATCGGGTGTTTGATATTTACTAAGTCCATTTAAAACATTTTACCAAACGACACAACTTTGGACATATCCGAACTGACAACATTTGCAGACGAAAAATCAAATCTTGCACAAACTATAAAAGCTGTCTTTGAAAGAGTGGAAAACATTTCGGGAAAAGGAGAAAATGCTGGTTAACAGCATTTTCTCCTTTTCCCACAATGTTTTCAAAAATCCGTTTCGTTGGGGGGTCGTTAAAACTCATGGCCAAGCCCCCGTAGCTCAGTCGGTAGCGTACAGGACTTGAGAACAGGAGGTCGCTGGTTCGATCCCCGGCTTAGCCAATTTCTTTCCGAGGATTGGTGATAGTCATTGCGACAGAATTCATTCCTCTCTCACCGCTGACCATTGTTTCGACGATGGTTATGTGGGAAAGCAGCCAGTGGCTTGGAAAGAATATTGTGCGGAGTACTGGCAAAAGAAGCTCCAGGAAAGCATGGATAGGTGCACTGGCCGCCGCGATATAACTGAAATAATGTTGAAAACGGCGTTAAACACCATACAATCAATCAGTCATAAAACTCGGGATTGTGAGGTAAAGGGTAAGGGAAGATAGAAATTTACCCGTTATCGAACAATTGTAAAGTTTTCGTTTGTGTAAGTGTTTAAAGCTCTTTTCGACATTATTTCAGTTGCATCGGAGCGGCAAGTGCACCTATCTATGCTCTCCTTGAGGCTGCTTTCCCACATAACCATTGTGATAGAACAATGAATCCTGTCGCCATGACTATCATCAACCTTCGGAAATAAATAAGACGAGCTGGGCAATCGAATAAGTGAACCCCTGGTTTCAAGCTCTGCACGTTATAGACTCGGCTACTGAGCTCGGCTATGAGGTTTTTACATCTAGGGGAAAAACGTGAAAAAAAAAGCAATTGCTTCTCTTGAAAATATTGATAGAAAAGGAGTACGTTGTTATTGTTGTTTTAAACCCTTATCGTGCTAAATAAGTGAAAGGAAACTTTCAAGCCGAGAGTAAAAACCCAAAGTCCGCTATCTCGAGGGTATTTTTTTATGAAAGACATCTCCTTATCAGACAGTGTCGATCCAAGATCAGACTGCATGTTCTATGCAGTCTGATCTTGATCTACACTGTCCGCAAAGGATCATTGAGTCGCCCTTAGCAGCCTAAAGGTAAAGATTTTTCCTTTTCCTTCAAAAAAACGCCAACTTGTCCTAGGTCCGTGGTGGATATACGTCTAACATTAGCGTATGTTGCAAGGAGTTAAATAAAACTGTAAAAAAAAAAGTATATGTTATTTGAAACCCATGAATACCTGATATCTTTATAATGGAAAGTGAACAATGTAGACTCAGATCAAACGTTACAAAACGAATCATCTAGACTAAATTGACAATATTTGCTGAAGGAAGATGTTTGCTTGAAAGAAGACTACTGCTCACATCGCCATTCCAAAGTACCGTCATATATTGGGGTTCGGCATGGCTCAGTGGGGAAAGTGTAGGAGGTTCCACGGTCGATCCTCACTCCATGTGTTGGGTTTTTGTTTGAGTGTCCTTTGGCAAGACACTTCAGAGCCCTGTGGTGAGCTGCCGCTGCGATACGTAATAATGTTGAAGGCAGCGTAAAACATCAATCAATCAATCAATCAATCAATCAAACAAATAAACAAACACCGCCGTGTTTTAAAGACCCTTGGGAAGAATAAAGATGTTAATTATCTCAATTTTACAAGCATCCTTTCAAAGTCGTTGGGGCTCAATTTGTTTCAAGGGATAACTGATCAAGTAAATCCCACTGTTCTTTCATTTGTCCAGCTGGTCTGTGACAAGACAATCTTGTAAAACTGGTGGAGTGAATGGCTTGTTGACATCCTTTCTAGGCGACAAAATTTTTGACTTATCCAAAATGAATGCAATTGCAGACGACAAATTAAATGTGGCGCAAATGGTTGATTTACCAGCATTCCATCAATTTAACCCAATACCAAACAACTTCGCAATTAACCCTTTACCAAACGACAAAATTTTACGCTTGTCCAAATTGAAAGCATTTGCAGACGACAAAATAAATGTGACTCGGAAATTGAAATTTGTTTCTGGAAGGTAAGAAAACATTGTGGTTACCAGCATTTTCTCCTTTTCCCACAATGTTTTCAAAAGGCTTTTTGTTCAGGGTCGTTAAAACCCGTGATTGTGTGGTAAAGAGTTAAAGGACCCTAAAAAGGCTTTTGAAACATTGTGGGAAAAAAGGGCAACCAGCATTTTTGTCCTTTTCCCCATACGTTTCATAATGCTTCCGAAGACCAATCTCGAGATTTGAGACACATTTAATTCATCGTGTGGAAACGCTTTCGATTTGGACAAGTCTTAATTTTGTCGTTTAGTAAAAAGTTGAGCAGATTGTCTATGCTATACCAGCGATCGCAGATATATATACATCTGAACAATGCTCTGACAAAAGGGGGGGGGGGCTTAATGTATGCTCTGACAAAAGGGGGCTTAATGCATCTCTGTGATGTGTTATACCATGCAAATCATTTCATAATGATGGATCCATTATATCCGTTTTTTTTTTTCTAGCAAATGACCGAATCATGAGGTAGATGTCCTTGGACTGTGTAGAAAATTTGACCAAAGGCAAAAGGTTTCGACCCAGGTCAGCCTGCGCGGACTGCGCAGGCTGACCTGGGTCGATACTTTTTGCACATGTATTAAGCCCCCTTTTCACAGAGCATGGCTCATCTATTTCCGATCCTTGGCTAAAAGTAATGTCGCTACCCTCCGTACCCTTGATAGTCTGTTTCTTTAATCGAAACAAAAAAAAAAAAGATTCCTCTTATTCGAACAGTTGTAATAAGCCTATATCAATTTTATAATCATTTATAAATCGACTCAATAAGGAAAGACTCGACCTGAACAATAAAACATCTGCAAATTTCAAAATCCACCAAACTTGTTCTGCCCTCGTTTTGCCCAAATCCATGAAACCCGTCACGTTTGTTTCTATATTTAGACTAGATTACGGGCTGATCACGCGTGTCCTGTAATCGGCATTTCCATTCCGCCCTGGTTTTTTTTTCCCTCGCTCATTTTGAGACTTATTCTATAAAACACCAATTATAAACACTAAAAAGAGATACACACGTTGATACTCTTTCAAATAAACAACAATTTTACTGACGGTTCGCACCAGATAGCAGCCTATTGGGTCAAGGTTAGACTACCATATGGAAAGTGTGGGTAAAGATATACGAAATTCGCCGAACTTTGGTGGAAAATTTGTTCTCAAAAATATTACTTAAATATCATCTTTTCTATCGACGTCATCGGTCGATATTGGCGGGTCTTCAACACCCCCGAAATCTTATAGATCTAGATAAAGCAAGGACCGTGGCGTTAAATAAAGGTCGCTTCAACCAAAGGCATTTGTTTTTGACAAACTTCGCTCTCTACAACCTAATAAATAAGTCTTGGATATTTAAAAAGGTGATTGATTGATTGATTGATTGATTGATTGATTTGAATTGAATTGAATTGAACTGAATTGATCGATCGGTCGGTCGGTCGATCGACTGACCGAACGACCGATTCAAAGGATTTTAAGCCGAGTTCAGTCATATCACAGCGACAGCTCACTTATTCATGTATACCTCTTAGGCTTCAACAGCACTAAGGGCTTTGAAGTGCCTTGCCTAAGGACACTCTCACGAGAACCTTAGTGCTTCTAATGAGGTTCAAACCCGGTGCTTCAAGGTTACCATCCCTACAAGTTAACACTAAGCCACACGGGATGGTATATAAGGTATAAGGTATTAAAGATGACGACACGTGCCTGTGGTCTCAACTACCCACTGTTTGAAACAAATTTTCAGCAGAGAGCTTTGAAAACATTCTTGTAATATAGAAAAAAAAAAACTTCATTCGACCCTCCTTAAGCAACTAAGCGTGAGTCATTGCGCTTTTGCGGACATTGTAGATTTAAGATTAGACTGCACAGAACATGCAGTCTGATATTAGATCTACAGTGTCCGTCAGGGTGACATTTTATTCGAGCAAAAAAAAAAGAATATTAAAATTGTAATACGTGTATTTGAGGTTTTACTATCGGCAGGAATTTTTTTTTTTATTAGATTCTGACTTTAATCCCTTTGGCGCAAGAGGCGAAAACAGGGGCTCTTCCGGACGACATAAATCAAGATCATATTGCAAGGAATCTGCAGTCTGATCTTTGATCCACGGTGTCCGATATGGTGTCATTTTTTTCCCAGTGGAAAAAAAATTAAATTCGTATTACTCGTGTTTGGGCGATAATGAGGTTTGCACTATACAAGGTAGGCCTATAATGATAATTTTGACCGGTCCGATTTGTCCAAGATGACATATTGGACCAATCTACTTGATCGGAACTATTTTTAGCATCATGCCATTATTTCAAAACTGATTTCCAAATTTCATCGATCAAATTCGTTCAATAGCTTCACTGCGGTATCAAAATTTCCATCTCACGGTGGGAAGAGAAAAACTATAAATCCGCTTCCAAAGTTTCAACCTTTTGTACTCCCTTAATATTAATCAATTTGATCCGTTCTTTGTACCAGATTGGAGATAAATATATTATCGAGGAACGCGATGTTAAAAGTAACGACCCTTTTCATTCGAGTTTAGAAGTATGTGAAAAGTACTAACACTGGACTTTGAGTGGTGTTCAGCAAGTAATACTCTTCGACACCATACCTTATATAGAGTATTAGGTCATAGATGGTGAATCTTGTGAAAATCAAGCACGTGCGATATCTTCGCTGGGTTTCACCACTACTCGGCTGTAGTTTCACAGTGCCTTGCCCAAGGACAATCGAACGTGATCAGTGCCACCAGCTGGAATCTAACAAGGTCTTAACCACAGATCAACGCAGAGTCCCAATTATCATTCCTGAATTGGATGAAAATTTTGCTTCCAATTTTGGTCCAGTATTTCACGTTAAGATGTGACCAGTCTTTCAAAATGACAATAACTATTCATTGAAATAATGATCCTTGTGAATTACGGGGGTCAGGGTCGATGAAATTTCAATAGAAATATACATTTCAATAGATATATACATAAGTACAATAACCAGTGACGTATTTACATCGTCTGTCATGTCAAACCGGAGTATCCACAATGCTCTTGAATACGTATATCGTACTATTATACCAAAGTTCGGCGAAAATCATCTCCTGTGCTATTTTTAGCTGGTTTTATGCTGACCTTTTTGTTTTCTTTTTAATTTCACGACACTGATGTTCCACCGATAACCTTTTTAACCCGCTGAAGTAAGCTGATCAACAAGCGATCCTTTCTCGAATTTTAAAAAAGCAAACCGGTTCAAATCTTTAACAGACGATGAAATTACAGGCTTCTCCAACTTTTGCAGACGATAAAATTGATGGTGCTTTCCCTAAAATGATAGAAAACATTGTAAAAAAAGTGGGTGTATTCATAAAACTTTAAGACAAATATGAAATTAAGAGCTTGTCCAACTTGAATACAGTTGCAGAAGACAAAATAAATTCAGCTAAAATTATTATACTTTCCCCCAAAGGATAGAAAACATTGTGTAAAGAGGAGAAAATGCTTATAACCAGCATTTTTCCTTTCCCACAATGTTTTCAGAAGTCTCATTTTCCAGGGCCGTTTCAAACACAGATTTAGGCTGCTTCAGAAGCGTGACTCAATGCTCTCGTGCGGACAATGTAGATCAAGAGCAGACTGTTCAGAAACTGCAGACTGATCTTGGATCTACAGCAACCGATACTTATAAATTCGTTTTCCCGCGCAAAAGATCCTTGAAACGGCAGTGTTTGGCTCAAAATTTGAATTCAATCTACGGTATGTAGCAGCTGAACTCTACCAAACGACAAATGTTTCAGTCTCGATCAACTTCTAAGCAGTTGCAGACGAGAAATTCAGTACACCTTACAGGATGACTTTTTTCTGGCAATTATCATGGCGATCAGTGACGCACCCATGTGTTTCCTGGCTTTCTCACACCAGTACTGACACAACTCTCCAAAGCCACTGACTACTTTTCTCACATGCATCAGAGGTGAGAGGCGAGAAATCGCCGGAAAGAAAGTTTGCCTCAACCGGGTATCGAACTCGCACCCACCAGGTCACGAGTCAGATACGCTAACCACTGAGCTACCCGGGCAGGCAGACTCAAATGTGAATGAGCGATGCTCTGGCAAAAGGGAGCTTAATGCATCTCGTGATGCATGATACCAAACTGGTCATCACATACTCATGGATCCATAAAATCAATTTTGCCTAAAAACCAACTGAATCACCAGACTGGTCCTTTGACAAACAGAAAATTGACCAGTAGCGAAAAGTTTTGGCCCAGATCAGCCTGTGCGGACTGCGCAGGGTGACCTAGGTCGATACTTTTCGTAGATGCATTAAGCCCCCTTTTCACAGAGCGCGGCTCAAATTTAAAATTAAAAAAAAAAAAACCACAATCGCCAAATACAACCTCCCCAAAACATAACTATTCTCTTAGAAATCGTATTTCTGTTAAATACGACAATGTTTACGAGCCACAAAATCTCTACCACTCCAATTGGAACGATTTCTACTTACAAAGTCATAGACTGAACAAGATGTATAAGATACAAGATCTTTGGTTATGTGTGAATATAGTCAGTGAGCTATACAAATCAAGCTCATCTTTACTTTTTCCAACGAAACCTTTTTTTTTTTCATCCTCATGTTTTACCGCTGGTGTTCTAGGTCTCGCTTAGACCTGTACGAGTTCGTCCAGCCGATAAGAAAGTGAAAAAAGTATAGAAAGTTCATCTGATAGTGAACTCTAGAAAGTATTACAAATGTCAGATCAAATTGGTTTGTTGTTCATTTGCTTTTTTCAGTTAAAGATCAACAAACATTATCTTTTCATGGAATGTCCTATTGTGACGAGTAAATGGCTATGAGCAGTGGGTAAAGTCAGCGGAGGCGGATATGACCGACCAGATCAGGCTTGATAACCGGATTGGACCATTTTTCTTCAATGTTGTATGAACCAACCAAGTTTTATCGTTACCAACCCCGTTTATTCCATATTCGCTAATCTTCCAGTACTTTCGGTGCGTTGATTCTTTTTAGCATAGTGATTCCTAGCCTTTCAATTAAAATTCGACATTATTTGAGCTACATTTGATTTGTGGAGGGCAAAAGCTCTTTATATGGACAAGCCAAAATTGTTGTGATTGGATACAGAATTGATTCCACAGAAACGGAATAAAGGATTCTCTCTGATTGGCTGGAATTTCTTCCGACTTCAGCAACTTGCGAATCATCCGAAAATTATGCTCTAAAATGCTGAACTGTCGATTACTAAATCCTGATAATACAATATGGTAAAACAGCTGACTTCGCTTGTACTGCTAATGAGGACTTAGTAAAGCTTTTTGCGGGAGGCAAAGATCAATCAGACTGCGCAGAACATGATTTTGGATCTCCACCGTCCACTACCTGACGCAAATCAGTCACCAAAATCGGCTCCATTTGCAATGGGAATCTACTTTTGGACCTCTGAAAAAAAAAAACGAATGTACATAAGCCATTCTCTGTGAAAAGACGGCTTAATACATCTGCAAAAAGCAGCGACCAGGTCAGCCTGTGCAGTGCGTGCAGGCTGATCTTGATCGAAAGTTTTTGCTTTTGGTCAGTTTCTGCATGTCCAAGGACCATTCTATGTCATGATTGTATCGATTGATAGACAAAATGGATTTTTAGATCCATAGTAACGTAATGATTTGTAAATACAAATAATATGATGCGTCATGGCGATGCAGTAAATCCCCTTTTCCCAGAGGGTGACTCAGTAATCTATTTAGTTTGAAGCAGATACGGCTTCCTAATGTAGTCTAAATGATGATGTCGCACTTCAAAGATAATGGCGTGCAGGAAACTTCCGGAAAGGATACATGTAACATTTTACCACCAACTCTTGTCTCTTCTTTGCTTTGCAGCAAACGACTTGTAAACATAACACTGCAAATGGAGAAATTGCTCGAAACGAGCAATTTTGGTTTTATTTCTTTTTTTTTTCTCGCAATGATGTTTTCATGTTTATTCTCGTATCAAACCTTAGTTTATGTTGATTTTCGATATCTTGCATGAATTTTTTTACCGGCGTCTGCTGCAAATTTGTTTCAGGAGCGGTACTTTGTTAACTCTGTAGTCGCGAAATGAGTATTTTTTCCCTTTTTCGCTAAAATCTAAACTAACACCACTGCTAATCGGAAAATATTTTCTCTTTCTTCTTTTTGTCAAAATTAAATTTCAAAAAGCGAACGATAGGCCTATAGATCTCAGATCAGGTTGCACAGACAGAAGACTCTCCCTGGGCTTGATCTATGTCGATAGTTTTGTTTGTAAGATGTTTAACGCGGTTTCAAATGTACTATCACTTATATCGCGGGGTCCATAATCAGAGGTGAGAGAGCAATGAATCCTTTCGCGCGTACTATCCGCAATCCTCGGAAAGAAAGTGGTCTGACTGAAGATTTAACCCTTTACCACAAAATCCCCAATTTTCACTACCCTGAGGAAGAGGCCTTTTGAAAGCATTGTGGGAAAAGGACACAATACTGGTAACTAGCATTTTCTCCTTTTCCCACAATGTTTTCTACCCTATCCAAGACAGAAATCATCATTTTACCTTCAGTAGATTTGTCGTCTGTAAATTCTTTCAATTTGGACCAGTCTAAAAGTTTGTTGTTTGGTAAGGATTTAAACGGGCGACCCCCATGATCAAGCCCTGAGCGACCAGGCTCGATGGCACATGTGGCCTACATGTACTCCTATTTACATCGGTGCTGTTGATTCAAGGGTTTGGCTCTAAATAAAGTAACACTGACTGTTCCATCTTCTGACAAATCATATCTTCTTCCGCAAGAGGAAGTAACTTCTTACATATCTAGTATGGCTATCTTTGAAAAACACTGTAATACGAAAACCAGTTCGGAGGAAAGTACCAAGAATTCTGTTCCACCGACGGGCTAGTTAGCTCGGTTCTTTGGAAGAAATCTCGAGGTACTGTAATGGCCCTGTCGTCGTATGCGTCGTCATCGTAGTCCTCGTGACAAAACTTTGACACCTTCTCATATTTCTATATGAGGTGCGCTCTGGCAAAATGGGGCTTCTGCGTGATCCATGATACCAAGCATGTCATCACATTATTATGGATCGATAAAATACTTTTTGTCTAACAGCCAACTGATTCATGAAGTACACTGGTCCTTTGACAAGCAGAAAATTTACCAAAAGCAAAAAGTTTCGGCCCAGGTCAGCCTGCGCTGACTGTGCAGGCTGACCTGGGTCGATACTTTTTGCAGATGCATTTAGCTCCCTTTTCACAGAGCATGGTTCATATATTACCGTCGATTATATTTACGTGTACTTCAGACTTTTGCAAGATATAAACTATCAAGAAAGGAACCTGTGCAACAGTGGCAGGGAAACCTGTAAAGTTTTCGACACAGTTATGCCCCTTTTTCGCTATATTTTTAGCGATTGTTTGTCTATTTGTTGAAATGGTTTTAACCATTCACCAGACGGCAATCTTGTAGACTTGTAAAACTGGAAGCATTTCCGGATAACAAATCAAAAATGGATCAAATGGCGAAATTTGATCTTCAAGAGTTGAAAAAGTTGAATGCTGTTTATCAGTATTTTTTCTTTTTCCTACAATGTTTGCAAAAGCTGGGTTGTGAAAACACGGCGTTGTTTGGTAAAGGGTTAAAAAGTAGCTTTGAATAGTAGTCAGTCATTTTATGGATATAGCATAGACTACATTCTTTTTTTTTTGTGGCATTTGTAGAAGATAATGCCACTATGAGTTCAATACGGTGTTTTGAAAATCGTGTATCCTAATTTGTGCAAAACCGAAGGAAGTAGACCCAATTAAACTCAATTTTTCTAAGACAAATAAGTGTCTCGATAGCACTCAGATATAATTAACAACGCCGTATCAAAATAAACTGAATAAGGCCGTCGATCATGTGAATACTTCTTTTTTTATTGAAAATATTTATAGCCGCTATGGCCTTCTATTGGCGCAGTGAAACACAAACCTAACCGTGTTCGTCCCAAAAACCAATTCGTCACTGGGCTTGTTCGTTCCTTGGCTTGTTCTTCCCACATTTTTATTTGTTTATTTTTCAAATTATTAATTCCACAATTCCACATTTCCCTTGACAAATGCCATACCAGTGCTTGAAACGCTTTGATCTTTTTCCGTGTTCTACAGGTATATGTAGGTATATAAAACCGGGTGCTTAATGCTGGGGTTTTGCTAGCCCTCTATCTTTTTGGGTATAGGGGTGTGGGGATACTGGATGGCATGTCCCCTAACAAAAGTGCATTTTTATATAACATGGGATTTCTGAGGACGATTTGATATGGTGTTTTATACTTTTCTTCTGTACTAAAAGACATGATATTAACATTTTGGGAATCAATAACTAACAAATAAATGAGCCATGCTCTGTGGAAAGGGGGGCTTAATGCATCTCCGTGATGCATGATACCAAGCAAGCCATGTAGCTACTTTTTTTTAACAACAAACTGAATCATGAGATAGACTGGTCCTTTGACACGTAAAAAATCGACCAATAGGGAAAAGTTCCTGCTCAGATCAGCCTGCGCGAACAGGGCAGGCTGACCTGGGTCGTTAATTTTCGCAGATGCATTAAGTCCCCTTTTCACAGAGCATGGCTCAAAGAGTTTATCTGGCAGAATTTTCAATAAAGTAATGCTACCACCACAATAATTAAGAAATAATCATTTGATTAAATTAATGAATAGAAATAGAGCACTTATTATTTTTGATAATTTCAACCACTGACATTTGTTCTTTTTTAAATTCATTTAAACTAGTTCAAATGTACAGTATTTCTGTAGAGTTTCACGAAAGAGAGGTGATGCCATAGTCACTTGTAATGGAAAATGCTAGCTTTCCCAAATGTGTACGATAATTTAAAAGATTAAATTAAAAATGTGACTGGGTATTGTTTATGAAACTGTTTCAAATCTTAAAAGTATTAAATTCTTTGGGATTATAGTAACAGACCCATCTCTTCTCTATTACCCATGGTTTATCTTTGTAACCCTTTAGCTGCTTGGCGTCTACAGACCTTTTGCGGACAGTGTAAATCAAGATCAGACTGCACAGAACGTGCAGTCTGGTCTTGGATCTACACTGGCCGATTAGAAGATATTTTTTCCCCTATCAATGATTTTGAAATGGCAAAATTTGAGTTTTTACTATCGACTTGCAAGTTTCATTTCACTTAGGCAGGTTAAGGGTTAACGTCAAAACTGGGGAATGGAAAAAAGGATTATCTGGGAAGATGCCAAATATCGTGAGTACGTGACGACTCGAGGCCGATGTAACAACATTGTTAGGTCGTTAAGAACAGGTGATAAAGTGACAAAACAGTTACGAAATGAAGTTGTTGGCAATACTTACAAGATACCTTTATAGAAATGACGGTCTAAATTAAGATCACTCGGTCAGACAACATGAGAGATAAGTCCTTAACCGTTAAACCCTTGTCCTGCTAAATAAGTGAAATGAAACTTTCAACCCGATAGTAAAAGCCAAGATTTTCCTGTTACAAAGGTAAATTTTGAGGGGAAAGATGTCTCCTGGTCGGACAGTGTAGATCCAAGATCAGACCGAACGTTCTGTGCAGTCTGATCTTGATCTACCCTGTCCTTAAAGGGTCACTGAGTCGGGCTTAGCAGCCTAAGGGTTAAGTGCTATGAGAGAAACAGGGGCATATGCGGACAGCATAGATAAGGATCAGGCTATACAGAACGGACAGTCTGATCTTGGATTTATACCGTCAACTTGTTTATTTACGCCAGTGAGATGAAAATCTTTCTGAGTTTCGGTTGAATGTATTTTTAGCCGCCGAGGAAATTTGGGTTTTTATATGTTGCTCTGAAAAGGTTAACTCTTAGGCTAGTGCGACTCAAGGGCCTTTTGCAGACTGTGTAGATGAAGATCTGTGCAGTCTGATCTTGGATCTACACCGTCCCATAAAGTGATATCTTTCCCCAAAAAGTACTTTTGAAAAAGCAAAAATTGGGTTTTTACTATCGGCCTGAAAGTTTCATTTCGCTTATGTAGAAGGATAAGGGTTAATATCTTATTACAGCGATCACGAACTCTTTCCATAGACGTCAAAGATTTAGACTTGGTCATAATGAAAGCATTTTCAAACGGCAAATAAATGGTTGTTCAAAATTATTAGTTTTGTCTTTGAAATGGTAAAATGGTAAGTCACATTGTGGAGAATGGAAAAGAATGCTGGAAACCAGCAGTTGCCCACACGCTTTTTGAAATATCTTTTTCCTTGTGGACGAACAAACAAGGGACCGCTTGGTGAAGATTTAAACTCATTATCGCTTGTAAAAAATTTGCAGTAGACGACTTTGAAAGCACTATTGTAAGTGATGGAAAATCAACATGATTAACCATTTCCCAAACCACAAATTTTGGACTGGTCCAAATTGAAATAGTTTGCAGACGACAATTTTAAATTTGATGAAAATGGCAGAAAGGTCTCAAAACGGGTAGAAAACACTGTGGGAAAAGGAGAAATTGCTCGTTACGAGCAATTTCTCCTTTTCCCACAGTGTTTTCAAAAGACGTGTACTGCAGACACGTGAAAACCAGGGCTTGTTTGGGAAAGGGTTAAGGGTTTATATGGAAATACGTTGGAAAACACTGTGGCAAAGGAGAAATTTGCTTCTTATAAGCAATTTCTCAATGTGTCACTGCGTTTCCGAAAATGGACAGCTGCAAGACGAAAAAGAACGTCGTCTTCACGATATACGGGTTTATGGTGGTGATAATAATGATCGACAGATATTCTTCCTTAGGCTGTTAAGCTCGACTCAAGGCGCTTTTTCGGCCACTGTAGATCAAAATCAGACTACACATAACGTGCAGTCTGATCTTAGATCCACACTTTCCCATAAAGAGACCCCCCCCCCTCAAAAAAAAAACAAAAAAAAAACACACTTTGAAAATGCAATATTTGTGTTTTAAATATTTGCTGGAAAGTTTAATATATTAATTTTTCTTTAGCAGGTTAAGGGTTAAACTTTTCACTTGACGATTAAATTTAAGACTTGTCCATATTAAGAGCACTTGCAGACAACATATTAAATGTGCTTCTTATGACGGGATTTGTCTAGTTAACTCTTTACCACACAATCCCGACTTTTAACGACGCTGAGGAAGAAGCTTTTTGAAAACATTTTGGGAAAAGGAGAAAATGCTGGTAACCAGCATTTTCTCCTTTTCCCACAATGTTTTCTAGCCTTCCCAAAACAAATTTCTGTTTTTGAGTTACATTGATTTTGTCGTCTGGAAATGCTTTCAATTTGGACTAGTCTAAAAAATTGTTGTTTGAAAAAGGGTTAAGGCTAGAGAACGTTGTGGCTTTAAAGGTGGCTCTTTAGATTTTTAACATGTTACCGAATTAAGAATACATTTATACCACTGAAATTCCAATTTTGTTTTGGTGTGTAGTGGCCATGGGGAAATTGACTTTTGAAAACACTGTGGGAAAAGGAGAAAATACTGGTAACCAGATTTTTCTCCCTTTTCCACAATGTTTACTACCCTCTCAAAAGACAATCTCATCAATTTAGACCCGTCCATTTGTCGTCTGCAAATGCTTTCGATTTGGACAAATCCAAAATTTTGTCGTCTAGTATACAATGAGTAACTTTTTCAAGTCATGTGTTTCTTCTCATACTTCTATCAATGTAGTAAAATTATGATTACCATCAATCAAAGTCATTTTGTTGCTCTGTCTGTGTGTGTGTGTGTGTGTGTGTGTGTGTGTGTGTGTGTGTTTCAATTTCTTTAATTGCAATTATCTTCCTATTGAAAATTTTTCGTGGTCCATTTTCAAGAGAAATGAGAAAAAGTAACTAGGCCAGTAATCGACTCATTTTCCTCATTGTTTTGCATACTTATTGTTGAAAAGAGAAATTTTCCGTTAGATAATGTCTATATTTCAACATTAGATGTAGATATCTGAAAATACATGTAGACTGTAAGTAAGGGTTACACATGTACACGAATATTCTTTTCACTAAGAAATCTTTGAACTTGATCAATTAACCAGTTTTACTTTTTGCTCCACTGTAGCTGCAATCTGATCTTGGACCACACTCTACGAAATAGAAACTTATATCGCCATTAGCGGCGACAGGGGTAAAATAAAATGTCCATCGCCGACCAAAAACTTTACAGAAAGGGCAAGCATGTCTGTATTCCTGTGATATACATAAACACGTGCGATTTCCGGTTGATCCTAGATCACACTGCACATCCCGGTCTTGATATGCACTGCCTGCAATAAGTGTATATAATAGGCATTAGCGTCTGAATTGAAAAAAAATAGGAATTACCTGCAGATCACAATAATTTGAGAGAAAAGCAAACATTCCTACACACATTTATGACATGTCCTGGGATATACAAAACACCTGGGACTTCCTATAAAATGTATGATCAGAACTGCACAATACGGTCTTGATCTACAAAATCCGCAATAAAAAAAAAGCTAACATTAGCGTCCGAAGAAAAAAAAAAATCGTGTACAACTTGCACATCATAAAAATTTCGGGGAAGGACAAACATTCCTACACATGATTATGACATGTCCTTGAATATACCGCAACATCTGTGACTTCCGGTAAATAGAGTACAGTACAGCCATGTCGGAAATGTTCCTTTCGGCTTTTCCATGAAACTTGAACTTTTTGTTATTTCTGTATTATCAGGCGTGACGCTACCTATCCACGAGTATGCTGTTAAATTCATATGATTCACGCCTAAAAGAAATATTTAGTGAACCAAACGTAATAACCTTTGAGTACCCTCTTCGAAAAAAATCCCAAAGAAATAGAGCTGAGGTAACTAGTAAAGTTCAGCAAAACGCCAAGAATGCACAAAGTTCGCTAAGAATGCTCTAGGTTGCACCATAATTCCATAATTTCGTGGGGGGAGGGGGTCTAAGGTGTAACACCACTGCGCACTCCTTCCGGTCGTAGTATCAAATGTAGTCCCATTTGAAAATTTGGACAGAAAGAACTTCTGCTGTACTGTTTTACTTCTGCTGCACTGTTTTGTGAGAGAAAATGGAAGGACGGGTCTAAAATGTGTTCCTATTGTTGATATGATGATTCTGTGGAAACTGACTTCATTTTTTTTTTTTTTTTTTTAATCAGGGGATCTAATTTGTGCCTGTGCCCACATAAAGGCACGTGGTCTACCTCTGTGATTTTTCAAGGGTAGTTGTGAGTTGGAATAGCAAATTGGTTGAAGTGCCTAATTTTTAGGCTCTTGTATGGGCCACTGGATATATATTTGATAGAAACAAACAACAGAGCTGTGAGTTTGTCAGTAAAAGTAAAGAAAAAGGTCAAATGTGGTGAATAATTATTTCACTTTTTTTTCAATTTAGCAAAAAATCAGTGGTATGACACCTTAATGGCTTTCAACAGTACTAAGTCGGGATTCTTCTCGTTTTGAATCGTATATAATTTACATAACTGACGAGGGCAAAGGTCAGAGAGCCAAAATTGCGCGTCTAGACAAGTTCATTTGCTGACATGTGTTACGGACATAACTTCTCTTTCGGCTGATGTTTTATTTCCCACTGACATGCATACCGTTAACCTGCGAACTTGCCCGAAGGTCATCGTGATCTGTGGGAGTGGCCAGCTAAGTAGATTTACACTTTACCAAACGACAAAGGTTTGACCGGTCCAAATTGAAAACGTCCGCAGATCACAGATTAAATGTGGCTCACTTTATAAGATTTGTCCATGGTTGAAAGGGTGGAAATCGTTATGTCTAAAGGAGGAAATGCGAGTTACCAGCAATCGATGTAAAATAGAAAAGTTTAAACTAAACTAACAATTTCTTCTTTCGCCTCACCGGTTGCCTTGTCACTGGATCTGATGTCACACCACAGATTGTTTCCTACATTGAAAATAGAGTCAAACTCCTATCCTTGACCCTCAAGTCTACTTTTAATGGCAAACCCATAGCTGTCCTGTTTGTTTTCATCAAATATGAGCATATGTCCAGTGGCCTACAGACGCCTCAACCGATTGCTGTTCCATCTCAAAACACAACTACTCTTGAAAAAACCACAATGAAATAATGCCCTTCCTGGTTGTAGTTCCTTTTTTGTGGGCTCAGGCTCAGAATAGTTCCATAAGAAATAACAACCTCTTGCACTCATTTCAATTTTCGCAGGTATCTTCAAATCAACACAAGAAAGAAATACATTTCAGACTGTCCTTCCGTTTTCTCTGTTAAAACAGTTCAACAAAAGTGCTTGATGGTCAAATTTTCCAATAGGACTACTTTTGACTAAAACGCACCGGAAACAGGAATGGTGACACCAGAGGGTGTAAAACCAGAACGGAATGCTTCCAGGTCATAGAACCCAAAAGTGGTCCCCCTAGAACATTTGATGTCAAGCACTTCTGCCACATTGTTATATCATGAAAGATAAAAGGACAGGTCTAAAATGTGTTTCTGGCGATGACTTTGTTATTTCTTCATTATTGATGTATTTTCTGCATTTCTTTCAGCACTATATTTTGTGTTTGACCTGGCAAAGAGTCATGGCCTATCAACAGGAAAGGCCTTGACTCACTGCGATTTGTCGACGGTTGATGTGTTTGAAAAGGAATAGCCAAAAAAAGCTTATTGCTCATGATGCCATTTTCTACACCTTTTTCTAGAGGACATTTGACATGTATTTAATGGGAAAAAAACTGCTAAGCTGCCGCTTCGTCAGGAAACTAGAAGCAGCCTGTCGAATATAGTGATTCTTACTCTATTTCAATGAGCCAAAAAGTTAGCGGTGTGGCACCAGAGGCAGTTCGGATGGATATTCTCACCATCAGAATAAAAAAAAAAATCAAAGGGCAATAACTCCTGTCATAGTTAATGAACCACAATGAAAATTGCAGGTACACAAGTTCCAATTGTAGGCCTCCATTTGAATCTCAGAAAAAAAATTGGTTGAAATCTGATGGAGGAGAAGAGGAAATTAAATTGCATAAAGAGACGGCAGTTACAGAGACGGACGGACAACTCGATTCCAGTGTGTCCCCTACCCAACTATCATTGTCTAGGGTATGATTACTGCTTGCTATAGAGTTTATACTTGACCAACAAATTCTTACTTTCCAGATGTACAGATACATATGAATCATGCTCTGGCAAACGGGGGCTTAATGCATCTCCGTGATGCATTATACCATGCAAGTCATCACATGATTTTGGATCCATAAAATCCGTTTTTTTCTAACAATCGACTGGATCTGGAGGTAGAATGGTCCTTTGACATGCTGAAAAAGCAAAACGTTTCGGCCCAGGTCAGCCTGCGCGGACTGCGCAGGCTGATCTGAATCGATGCTTTTTGCAAATGCATTAAGCCCTCCTTTTCACATAGCATGGTTCATATTTATCACTTAACGAGGTATACGTTACTTCACCCTCTCCGCGTCATCTACCACACCAGCAGCTATCGCGAACGTCGAAGATCAAGATCGGACTGCACAGAACGATCTTTAATCTACGTCGTCCGCTACTTGATTCCTAATTATGGAAAAAAATACACATCTTTTCCATTTGTACTGGACTTTGTTTCCAAACTCCACAAGAGACCAATTGGTCTATTTTCTATTCAAAGAGTTAAAGTGCAACTAATTGATATCCAATTGTCTGTTAACAAGTGATAAACTGACTGTTGAGTTTATCTTGCTAAATTTCCTCGCCATTTGTACTAATAATACCATAAGTTTCCGTTTAACCCTTAACTCTTTACCACATGACAAAATTTTGGACTTGACCAATTCAAAGCATTTGCTGACAACAAAGAAAATGAAGCTCATTTGATGATTTCCATCTTTGATAGGGTAGAAAAACAATGTTTAATGTTTTCAAAGGCCTTAATTCTCAAGGTCATTGAAACTCGGAATTGTGTGTTAAAGAGTTAACACATAAGCTGCTGAATAAATGAAACGCAAATTTCTACTCAATACGAAAAGCCCAAACATTGCGGTTTCAAAGTTGATTTCACCGGAAAGAAAATACCGTATCGGACAGTGTAGATCAAAGATCAGACTGCACGTTCTGTGCAGTCTGATCTTGATCTACACTGTCCGCAAAAGGTCTGTGGGTCGCGATTAGCAGCTTCAGGATTAAAGTGCTAAATTGCTGAAATGAATGTTTCAAGCCAATCATAAAACCCATAATTTTCGGGAGAAAATATCTTCTTATCGGACAGTGTAGATCAAAGATCAGACTGCACGCACTGTGCAGTCTGATCTTGATGTACATTGTCCGCAAAAAGGTCAGTGAGCTGCGCTTAGTAGCTTATTTAGGGTTAATACTTCCTCCAAATCGTAATCAAATAATCTGTGTAAGTGGCCAGTTTGCACCCTTCAGTCTGCCTTGGTGTCTCACCCTGACGACCTGAAATGTAGGCCGATCTATTTGCAGAAATTAAGCTACAAGTTGTCCCTATGTAGCCGGTTTTTCTGACAATAAAGTTTGTTTGTTTGTTTGTTTGTTTGTTTGTTACCCTTAACCCGCTCAATAAGTTACTTGAAACTTAGTCGATGGTTAAAAATCCAAAATTTGCTAATTCAAAGTTATTTGGAGGGAAAATATCTCCTCATCGCACAGTGTAGATCCAAGATAAAAGTGCAAGTTCTGTGCAGCCTTATCTTGATCTACACTGTCTGCAAAAAGTCTTTGAGTTGTGTTTAGCAGCCTAAGGTTTAACATTTTAACGCTGCTTATTGGCTGCAGAAAACCTTTGGAGTCCTCTAAAGCTGGCTTATGACAAAACTTTTTGCTTTTGGTAAAATTTCTGCATGTCCAAGGACTGGTGCTTTGCAACCCACCTCAAAAATCACTCAAGACAGAGTTGAGCTATATCTAACTTACACAAAGTCTTATCTTGTTCTTTTATTACCATCAACGACACAAGAAGCTGTTACTATAGACAGTGTAGATTAAGATCACATTGCACAGGACGTACAGTCTTATCTCTGATCTACACTGTCCACTAATTTATTCTAGATTATGCGCACACTGTCTCTTTAACCTGTAGAGTTCTGTGTTGAAAAATGTGTAATTAATTTATGCGGTAATAACAGAGTTAACCCTTTACCAGACGACAAAATTATAGCCTTGTCCAAACTGAAAGCATTTGCAGACGACAATTTCAATGTGGCTCAGATGGTGCAATTTTTCTTTGATCAGGTAGAAAAAGGCTTCTTTCCCAGGGGCGTCAAAAGGCGTCATTGTGCAGTAAAGGGTTAAAAGAGAACGCGAATAAAAATCAAAAGCGGATTTGTGGAGAAGAATAACCGATGTACAGAGGTATGAAAAACAAGAAAGTTCTTCAAAAATGATGGACGGCGTAAGAGGTACTGTAAAATGAACATGGAAACTTTTTCAGACTGGTTCAAAATAAATGAGCCATGCTGTGTGGAAAGGGGGCTTAATGCATCTCCGTGATGCATTATACAAAAGAAGCCACCACATAATTATGGATCCTTAAAGTTCGTTTCCTCTAACAACCGACTGAATCATGAGGTAAAGTGGTCCTTTGACATGCAGAAAAAAGCAAAAAGTTTCGGCTCACTTTTTGCAAATGCATTAAATCCCCTTTTCACAGAGCATGGCTTCAATAGAAATAATGACAACTAATCTCGCCACCAATTCTCTTCTTTTTTCCTCGTTTTGCATTTTGTTAAAATGTGGAATTTTCGGAAGATAAATGTTTCAAGATTACAAGTTAATTCCAGTGGTCGTTGACAAGGGCAAGAAGAGACCGTTATGTATCAGAACACACTGTAAGATCGCATCACGATCTGAGCACTAACTTTAGAGCACGTCCTTTAACTTCCAAAGAGGGTCGTGCTTCTTCCCGTACCGCTGTGAAATCTATTTATAGATACGAAATGCATTAGATCTAGTCGGTAAAGATATCTTTGTCTCCATATAAAGCCATTGAAAACGAATTACCATAGTGCGTAAGACTACATTTGATGTATATGCAAGAGTTATATGGTCCCACAATGCTGCACTTTTCACGGTTCGGCCGATTCCGAAACCGCACCAACGGGTCACGCTAAGTTTGTCGAATGACTGAACTGTACATTGCCGTAGGCCATTTAAAATTTTTATCAATTTTTTAAAAGCGACCGACAAGCGAGGGGGAAAAAATCTCGTTGTAAATTTCAGTCATTAATCCTTTCGATACATACGGCGAATTCTGTTGCGTTCGAGGGACAGTGTTGATCAAAGTCATGCTGCCAATTTGATATGGATCTCTTTTGTCAGAAAGGTTTCAACAGGGTATATTCTTTTGAACATGAAATTACCGTTAAACACTTTACCACACAATCCCGACTTTTAACGATCCTGAGAAAGAAGCTTTTTGAAAACATTGTGGGAAAAGGAGAAAATGCTGGTAACCAACATTTCATTTTCTCCTTTTCCCACAATGTTTTCTACCCTTCCCAAAATAAATTTTTCAGTCACAATTATTTTGTCGTCTGCAAATGCTTTCAATTTGGACAAGTCTGAAATTTTGTCGTTTGGTAAAGAGTTAATCCTTCACCAAAAGATTCCATATTGCCACGACACAGAGAAACAAAATCATTCGAAAACTGTAGTACAAGGAGAAAATGCCGGTAACCAGAATTTTTCTTCTTTTCCCACCATGTTTTCTCTCTTATCACAGTGAAATCCCAACCTGAAAGCCATATTTAATTTGTCGTCTCCAAATGCTTTCAAATTTGGACGAATGTAAAATTTTGTCGTCTGGTAAAGAGTTGAGGTCAAATGTCGTGTTAGATGACGTAATAGCCTGTCAAGAAAAGTGTAAAACCATTAGCAATTTAATGATATTTATGTCCCGATTTTGACAGAACTGACAGCTGATGAACTTAATGCACTTTTTTACCCTTACATGGGCAAAAAAAACAGATTTCGTGTCACAAAAATCTTCACATACAAGGCTAATTTTCATTGTCGTGCAAAAATATGGCATCGAAATTACGGGCCAAGTAGTGACCGAAAGTAAACAATGCAGGTTTATATTGTATTTGAGTCGTGCTCTGGCAAAAGGGGTTTAATGCCATGTATTCTACCAAGCAAGACATCACATAATTATGGATCCATGAAACCCGCTTTGCCTAACAGCTGACTGAATCACGAGGTAGACTGGTCCTTTGACACGCAAAAAAAAAAATGACCAATAGAAAAAGGTTTCGTTCCATGTCAGCCTGCGTGGACTGCATAGGCTGACATGGGCCGATACTTTTTTCAGATGGATTAACCCTTTTCCAAACGACAAATTTTGGACTGGTCCAAATTGAAAGAGTTTGCAGACGACAATTTTAAATTTGATGAAAATGGCAGAAAGTTCTCAAAAAGGGTAGAAAACACAGTGGGAAAAGGAGAAATTGCTCGTTACGAGCAATTTCTCCTTCTCCCACGGTGTTTTCAAAAGACTTGTACTGCAGACACGTGAAAACCAGGGCTTGTTTGGGAAAGGGTTAAGCCCCTTTTCAGAGAGCATAACTAATTTGAATTTAAATCATACAATTTAAAAGTATGGAAATTATTGTCAAGACAATCTGTCATTGAACTATCGGTCGAAGTGTTTGTTGCTGTAAGAAAAATGATTTTTTAGAATTAGGCAAAAGTTAAACAAAAGATAGCATGACTTGGTAACTTTTTACCTACTTTTGAAATTCATTTTTCTGCCAGCGACTAACACTTGGACCGTTTGTACACTAACAGATTGTCAACTTCTCAATAATCGCCATGCTTTTAAACGGTATGATTTAATTTTAAATGCATTTTTAACGCCCATGATAATTGCTTTTGACGATCATTTGGCCTTAACCTTAACCGACTCACTGACCTTTTGCGGACAATGCAGTCTGATCTTGGATCTACACTTTCCGATAAGGAGATGTCTTTCTCCAAAAATAAATTATGAAAAAGCACTATATAGGTTTTTACTATCGGCTTGAAAGTTTTATTTAACTTATTTAGCATGGTAAGGGTTAAACCATAAAACACAAAAAGGCTGCGCCTATCAGCCTATGAATTGATTCTCCGCAAAAGGTCCTTTGTTTTCACGTCCCTGAGGAATATCATATAACGCCGTTTTCAACATTATTTCAACGATATCGCGGCGGCCAGCGCAACCATCCATGCTTTCCCACAACTCTTCGTAAAACTCCGAGTCCGTACTTAAATGCCAGTAGAGTGGATCTAGCCCTTATTGGCCTCATGTAAAACATAGAGTTTTGTGCCTTTACACTAGCAAAATTGAAAAAAAATAAAGTTTTTTTTTCCTCATTCATTTCTTGCCTTAATTGTTTGTTTACATGAACAAAAATATGTTGAAATTAAAAGCCATTTAACTACATGTATTTGAAAACATCGATGCTGACCTCTCCTGCTTTCTTTTTTTTTAAAGGAATCGACTTGTAATATTATAGTATTTATATAACTCGTCATATAAACCAAGATATAACTCGGATAACCTCATTTTATCTAGTTTTAGATCACTCGTTAAAGTAAATTCAATACTACATGAACACGCATTTATCTTCCACAATATACTTATCCCGAATGAGATTTAAAAAAAAAACAACAACAACAACACATGAACCACTGTGTGAAAAATAGCAAAAGAGTCAATGGGCAATTCTTTATTTTTCTACTTTTCAAATAGCAGCACGCCGATGTTTGTGCATTAGGAAAACAAACTTTCTTTTCAACTTCAGTCCAACTTCAAAAAGGTTAACCCTGTTGCTTTTTGAAACGTTTTGGAACTAGGGACGCCTGCATGTATCATCACTTTTCCTGTGTAAACTCTGTATCAGACGACAAAATTTAGACTGGTATGTACATAAATGAAAGCATTAGCAAATTACGAATAGACTTTGGATAAAATGATAGGATTTGTCCTTGAAAGCAAATAAAATATTGTTGGAAAAGGAGAAAATGTTAGTTACCAGTTTTTCCATGCGCTCATACTTTGACAAGGGACCCTACTTTTCCCATGAAGAAAGGGGGTGAACTTAAACGGCGGATAATGAACCTGTTTGAGCAAAGCATGAATATGACATTTGGAATCTTACGCCAAGGACATGTATACCAATGTAGTATGCAACATAGAGATTCCAAGTCCGACTGAGCGGACTATTTTACGAGTGCGCGTGTACGTGCGATATAACTCTTTACCATACAACAAAATTCAGGACTCGTCCAAATTAAAAAGCTGATGCAGACGACAAATCAAATATGGCCCAAATAATGATGTTGTATCTGAAAGGATAGAGAAACATTGTAGGAAAAGGTGAAAATGCTGGTTACCAGCATTTTCACCTTTTCCCATAATGTTTTCAAAAGGATTCTGCTTCAGGGTCTTTAAAACCCCGGATTGTGTGGTAAAGGTCTTTTTAACCTTGTCCGTGCCTTAGACGAAATCAGGAGCTTTTGACAGCAGAGATCAAGATCAGAGTGTTCAGAACGTGCAGTCTAATCTTGGATCTCACTGGCTTCAAGCGCTCATATCTACAGATTTTACAGAACCGGGACCCAAAAAACGATAATACACTAGTGTATTATCGAAAATAAGTCATGGGTTTAATACATTGCTGGAGGTGGTTTTATGTGATAACGCATAAGAAATAGCGGTATTAAATACCAATTATGCATGAAAATGGTTGTCCCTATCATATCCACTTGCAAAGATGCGAATGTACGCACAATGATAGGCCTATAGGGTAGCATTCCTTCCATATAGATCTAAATGTCAAGAATGGGACCCCCAAATACGCCCGCAAAAAAAAAACTGGAGGCCAGCAGAATAAATCTGTCTACATTTTTATCATTTGCAAATAACTACATGTATTTATTCGTTCGGGACCAATACCGAGAAGTAGGTAGAACACCAGCTTAAACATCAAATGGGTGTATTTTGCGGAAATTACATACAAAGATCAGACTGGACAAACGTGCAGTCTGACCTTGGTATGCACTCTTCGCATATATCTATGAATGGCTTCTGACATGAATATAAACTGAACTAAATATATTTTCATGTGAGTCCACAATGCAAATGCTTTGGGTTTGGACCAGTCAATAATTTTGTCGTTTGATTAAGAGTAAGTTTTAGAAATAGAGAATGGGATGCAAAGGCATAGCCAGTAAAACAGTATGGACCCATTGACTAACGCCTGCACCGAGCTACTACGTACTGCTATTTTCTTTTATTCTTTTATTTTTTCCTCAAAAAGGTGTACAGGTTGTTGCTAAAACCCCGGCCTTTGTGTGTGTGTGTTTTATTGTATTCATGGACTTATTGTATGTGCCATTTGTACTTCGGAGAGGGACTTTATAAGCTTTCGTTAGCTTTCGTCCCAATCCTTTTGTAATTAATTATTACAAATAAATATGTTTAAACTAAAACCCCGGCCTTTAGTCTTCCGCATGGATCCAAGCGCATGCGACCCTTACGGATAAATTTGCAAGACTGTGAGACAGTCATGGCATTTTAAGTGGCAACGTGAAATCGAGAGACAAACAATATATTTTTTTTTTAAATCCTCTTAAATTTGTAACTAGTGGCTTTTCCGTAAGCAGAATAAATATCACCTCTTTTGCATGACATAATATTGGTGGTCCAGGGGAAGCAACTCAAACGTGACCCATATCCGATGGTAACTTTTGTCACCTGCTGGTGAGTTTGATCGTAAGTTTCAATAATGTCTATAATTCTCATACTCGCGTGACTCTCATAATAATCTGAATGTTACGTCTGGTTATGAAAATACTGATATTTGTTGTATACGATTACTTGTTTAAAAGTATGATAACTGGTTGAGCAATACCAAACTAAGCCACTAAGTGTACTTTCGAATTCGGCTAAATTGTCTTTCGTCCAGACATGTTTCGTACATATAGGTATGAATCTCTTTCTTACTCGGATTTTCCTCACTTTTATCTTGATATAAGTGTCTCTACATATATATTGTAACCATTTGTTTTCACAAATCATCCATACCTGCTTACGTTGCTTTTTTTTAAATCTTAATATCTCATTCCCAAGTATTAACTCTTTCATAAACCACAGGGGACAGTAATAGTGATGAGAGAAGAACTAGTCCCTACCGTTCTACAATAATATATATCCTGTTAAAGGATATTGCTTTAGCCCATCTGTTATATACGATACTTTATCATACTGTTTCCAGTGATCATTATCAACTGAAACAAAAAAAAATTAGGGTGGTGGACAACTCTTCTAATATCTAAATGTAAGTTTCTTTTCATATTTAGATATTTATTGTGCACTTTCATGACAGTTATCTGTAGTTATCTAAATGTGTGAAAACTTTACAGATAAAAAACCAGGGCGAATAAAATTCAATGATTGACAACAGAGTTTGACTGAAACATTGTGGCAAAAGGAGAGGTTGCTTGTCCAAAACAATTTCTCCTTTTGCCATATTGTTTTCAGAAGATTGGTCTACTACAAGGCACAGAAAGTAGTAAATAGGAGGTAGTTGTATGATTAAATAAGTAAGTAGATAACCTGTTACAGGACTATATAAATAGTATCATGGAACCATGTTTTCCATTATATTTTATTTCAGTTGGGGTTTCTGCCTGGCCCCCATGGTGAAGATGTAGGATTCACAATCCAGGGGCCTTGGGTTAGATCCTTACTCAAGGGACTTGGCCTTTTGTGGATGTTTTCATCGGCAAGACATCTCCTGAGAGCCTTAGACTTGCTAGCACTGGTGAAACCAAGGAAAGACATGATTAAGTGAGCTGTAGCTTATATATAATATTGAATTGGTGCAAAGCATTAATCAGTTAACTCTTCACAAAACCACAAAAATGAAGACTTGTCCATATTGAAAGAGTTTACAGATAACAATTTAAATGTGACTCAAGTGCTGGAACTTATCTTTGGTAGGGTAGAAAACGAGAAAATGCTGGTTACCAGCATTTTCACCTTTTCCGACAATGTTTTCCAAAGGCTGTTTCCTCAAGGTTGTTTAAACTTGGAATCATATGGTAAAGGGTTAATCAGTTTATTAGCTCCACTAGCCGAAGGCCAGCGGGCTTATGTCATGGCCTGGTGTCCATCGTGCGTCCGTGCGCCCATCCGTCTGTGCGTTAACTTTTATTTCAAACATCTTCTTCTCTGAAACTACCCATCCAATTTTCATGAAACTTCACAGAAATGATCCTGCCATGGTCCTCTTCAGAATTTCTTGAAAGAATTTGATTCCTTCAAAAACTCTGGTTGCCATGGCAACAAAACTGAAAAATATTGGAAATCTTTAAAAATCTCCTTGTCTGAAACCATAAGGCACAGGGCTACCAAATTTGGCATGTAGCTTTATGTAGTAGACCTCTATCAAGTTTCTTCAAATTATAGCCCTGGGGTCAAAATTGGCTCTGCCCCAGGGGTCACAAGTTTTACATAGGCTTATATAGAGAAAACTTTAAAAAATCTTCGTGTACTTAGCCATAAGGTCTAGAGCTACCAAATTTTGCATGTAGCTATATCTAGTGGGCCTCTACCAAGTGGGCCAAAATTTTAGCCCTGGGGTCAAAATTGGCCCCGCCGCAGGGGTCACAAGTTTTACATGGGCTTACATAGTGACAACTTAAGAAATCTTCCTGTTTTGATTTTTTTTTTTTTAAATTAGCCTTGCATCAGGGGTCTTATGTTTTACAGAGGCTTCACATGGACAAAACTTGAAAATCACCCTATTTATAACCATACAGCATAGACTTGTATTATTTTGGCATGTGGCTTTATCTTGTGGACCTCTACCAGGGTTCAAGTAATTATAGCTCTGGGATCAAAAATGGCTTTGCCCTGCGGGTCTCAACTTTCACATGGGCTTACACAGAGAAAACTTTGTAAGTCTTCATTTTGAAACCATTTGGCTCAGAATTGAAATGTTTAATATTTATGGTTTATATTTATAAGCCAGTGGAGCTATACAGGGCCATCATGGCCCTCTTGTTTTAGTTTGTTATGTGAGACTTCTTATAGAAGAGAAACAAAAATGTCATTTGACGATTTAAATGCGGAAGAAGAGATGCAAATGGTACAAGCAGCAGATGAACTAGAGAAATCATTATTAGTCACAGATGGCAAGGAAATGGATGATGAGACTGGGGAAAAGTCACAAAATAAACCCAGATCAAAAGAAGCTGTAGCAGGCACTTTCGGGGAGAAATCTGGAGTAAGTACCTAGTGATTGTTTGTATGATGTTAAACGCTGTTTTCAACATTTCAGTTACACTGTATATGCAGGTTGCTTGTGTGCCTATCCATGCTTTCCTGGAGTTTCTTTCACCAGTACTTTGCACACACAGGCATTAGTTTTGTGACAAACTATGCCATGCATAATTATTATGTAATAATATATGTCTTATTATTACATTATATATATGGATTGTGAATTTCGTCACAAAAGGAATGCTCATGTTTGCACTCAATTCTTTCCAATTCACTGGGTGCTTTTCCACATAAACATTGTCGAAACAACATTCAGTAGTAAAAGGGGAATGAATCCTGTGCAATGACTGCCATCAATCCTAAGAAAGAATTTGACTTAGCTTGGAATCAAACTGGTGACCCCCTGGTTTGTATTTACCAACCATTCCTAAGAACATTCTTTGTCTTATTTTCCAAGATTTGCAACATTTGAAAGTAACACAACCTCTGATTAGCTAAACCAAATTGTTTATCCAGTCAGAAGTTGTGTTACTTTCAAGTATAGAAAATTTTCTGGAGAGTAAAACTGAGAACGTTCTTAAGAAAGGTTGGTGAATACAAACCCTGGATCTCCTGCCCTGTTTGTTACTGAATGACCTGCAGGGCTGACCTGATATACATGAGCCATGCTCTGGCAAAAGGGGGCTTAATGCATCTCCACGATCCATGATACCAAGCAAGTCATTACATAATTATGAATCAATACAATCCATTTTGTATAACAACAGTCTGATTCATGAGGCACACTGATCCACCCCCAGCTGGGCGGGGGGATAGAAATAGCCCAGCTGTCGCACTACAGAAGGGGTAAGACCCCCCCACTGTGCTTGCCTGTTTGCCGTGGGCTGCAACTCGTGTCGCTTGATGACGGGATCCTGGTGGTTGAGTGGATCAGAGCATGGTTTCTTTGACGCTCTTTTTCACAACACACCACTTTGGCCTTGGGTTGAGTTAAACGAGAGGTCAGGAAGGCTCGTCCTGATCAACCGGCTGGTCACGCCAAGCCCTAGGACATTTCCATATGCACATCATCATCATCATCATCATTTCAACCACGATTACACATTCTCTAATGTCCTTCTCTTTCATTGCTGGAGAAGACGTCCTGTATCCTTCTCTCTCCTAGTCCTAGAAGGCAGTGGCTCATGGGCCAATCGGGTGAAAGATATATGTCTTTGGTTGACATTTGTGGTGTCCAAATGTTTGTCTGATCTGGTAGGACATTCTGCTGGAATACACTTACTCAATCGGACCCTTTCGCCTGAGTATATCACCAATGTATCCCTGTCATGATCTGTGATGGAATTCCCCAGGTCGTGTCCCCTTGTTGGGCTCCAAGGCGGGTGGGGAGCATTGGTGATGAAAGTATTATCAACATTATGGCAACCCAAAAAAAAGCCAAGCGAACTCTTCCAGACAGTGACTCAGACACTGATATACCAACACCATTATCCTCAAGTTCAAATGCCCATCAGTCAATTCACTTTCCTCGATTTTTAGTTATTGAATCCCAAGACACTGCTAAACCTGTAACTAGACTCTCTCCTTTTGTAATAGAAAAAGAACTCTCTAAATACCTAGGCACACCCAAATCAGTTAAAAAACTAAAAAACAACACACTTTTAGTTGAATGCTATACTAAACAGCAAACCCTGAACCTCCTGCAGCATAACACATTTTTTGATATTGCTGTCAGGATTTATCCTCACAAAACCTTAAATACCTGCAAAGGAGTTATCCGATGCAGAGACCTGTCATTCTGTTCTTCCGTAGATGAAATCAAGTGGAATCTGTCTTCTCAGTCTGTCTCCGATGTTAAAAGGATCCGAGTGTTTAGAAATGGCGTTCAACGAGACACACACATATATATTCTTACCTTCTCTTCTCCTAACTTGCCATCTTCAATCAAAATAGGCTTTGAATCTGTCAAAGTTGAAGTCTATGTACCAAATCCCTTGAGATGCTTCAAATGTCAGAGATATGGTCATCATGAATCAAGATGCAACAGTACTCCTGTTTGCCCAAAATGCTCCTTCGAAGGATCTGACCATGACAGTACAAAGTGTGACAACCCTGTGTCATGCTTCCACTGTAAGGCCCCTCATCCAACATATTCAAAGGATTGTGCTACATGGAAAGATGAGAAAGAAATTTTGAATCTGAAGTATAAAGAAAATATCAGTTTTCCTGAGGCCAGAAAAATAATTAACCAACGGAGGAAGGATCGAGTACAACTTACAAGTAATACAAGCTATGCAAATATCACATCCACCCAGGAGAAAAAATGTTCAAACTGTGATCTCCTGACCAAATTGTTTTTGAATAAGTTCCCGGAGATGGCTGATGAAATCAAAGCTTTAACCTGTAAAAAGCCTACAACACAAACTAATCCTATACCCACAACACAACCCCCATCTAAACCACAATCTATTTCTTTGGCCAACCCTAAAAGAATAACGCCTTCATTAAAACCACAAAAGGAATCTTCTCAGTTGCCGAAAACAGCTGATACTACATCTCGTCAATCTTCAGTGTCATCTGAACCTACATCTCAAACACCCTTATTGCCTAAACCCTCCACGTCATCCTCGAAACGACCTTCTGATGAGCAGATCTTACCTTCTTCTGAAAAGAAATCAGAACTAACAACCCACCCAAAGGGTAACAAGAAAACTCAGAAGAAAAGGAGGAACAAGCCTGATCAGCAATGTTTTGAAGAAAGTCAACCTTCAGATCAGAGCCCAGCAGAGGTATCTTACATTCTAAACCATAAAGCAGATTCTTCTTCTGTGGACATCTCCAACAAATTTGAGACTCTGGAGGACATGGACGCTGAGGAGATTCTAGAAGGTGATGTCTCTGACAGTGAACAACCAAGTGTCTGGGGGCCACCTAAAGATACTTGGAACAAAAACACCAATAGTTGGTCTTCCTCATTACCGGAGACCAAAGTGATCAAGTCATGATAAATCTAAATAATGCATCACATACCCACTCTTATATTTGTTTTATACCTATTGTTTATGAATACAATTATCCAATGGAATTGTCGAGGCCTGAAGTCTAACTATGAAGAAATATCCCTTCTTATCAACGATCACAAGCCTGTAGCCCTTTGCTTGCAGGAAACTTTCCTAAAAGAATCCGATAAAGTCAGTTTCAAACATCACTCTGTCTATAGTAAAATATATACAGAGGGTGACAGAGCTCAAGGCGGAGTTTCTTTAGTTGTTAACAATACTGTCCCACACAAGAAAGTCCAACTCAACTCAAACCTCCAAGCTGTCGCTGTAAGACTCTCTCTACACACTTCTCTAACAGTTTGCTCTCTTTACCTTCCACCGAGTAAACCAATTAATGAAAACGAGATCAATGACCTTATTTCTCAGTTACCTTCTCCTTTCATTCTATGTGGTGATTTCAATGGTCACAGTGTTATATGGGGCCGTGACACTACAAATCAAAGGGGACTTCAAATAGAGAATATCATGTCTAATAACTCTTTATCCCTCATGAATGACAACTCCAAAACATACTTACATCCTGCGACAGGATCTTATTCATCTCTTGACCTGACCATATGTAGCCCTGTCATACTTCCAGACTTTACATGGAAAGTTAACGACGACTTGTGTGGAAGTGACCATTTCCCAATCATTATCTCTTCCTGTATACCATCAGGATCTGAACGTCCTCGGAAATGGAAACTCAATAAAGCTAATTGGGACAAATTCCAGATACTATGTGAACAGTCCATCACACATGAGAAATTTGTTACTTGTGATGAACCTATCAAACTCTTCACTACACTATTACTTAAAGCAGCTCAAAGTTCTGTTCCACAGACCTCGACAAGTCCAAAACGTCCTGAAAAGCCTTGGTTCGATGATGACTGTAAAGAGGCTGTCAAGGACAGGAAAAAAGCACTCAGAATGTTTAACCTCAGGCCTTGCCCTGAGAACCTCAATTTATACCGTATTTCCAGAGCAAAAGCACGACGCACCATCAAAAGCAGTAAACAAAAGTCCTGGAAACAGTATGTCTCCAGACTTAACAGCAGAACATCAACAAGGAAAGTATGGAAAATGATAAAAAAGATCAAAGGACAAGGCCATCCTCCCATAAATCATCTCACTCAAGATGACAAAGACCTTGAAACTGCAAAAGACATTGCTGATGCACTGGCTAATACTTTTGCCAAGAAATCCTCTTCAGAAAATTACTCTGCAAAGTTTCAAAGGAATAAGGCTAAAGAGGAAAAGAAAAAACTGGATTTCAAATCATCCAATTTAGAGGACTACAACAAATTATTTACTTTGAAGGAACTTAAATCAGCTCTGAACAAAGCTCATGACTCTTCTCCAGGACAAGACAAAGTCCACTATCAGTTTTTAAAACACTTACCTTTTACCTCTCTTTCTGTTTTATTAGATCTTTTTAATGCAATTTGGCAATCTGGTGATTTACCAGTGTCATGGAGAGAAGCACTTGTTATCCCTATCCCAAAACCTGGAAAAGATACCCGTGACCCCAACAACTATCGTCCCATAGCCCTTACAGGTTGTATGTGTAAAACTCTTGAACGAATGGTCAATGACCATCTTGTTTGGTTTCTAGAATCCAATAACCTTATTGTTGATGTACAGAGTGGATTCCGCCACCAACGCAGCACAATGGACCATTTAGTCCAGTTTGAAACTTTCATTAGGGAAGGTTTTATTAACAAACAACATGTTGTTTCTGTCTTTTTTGACCTTGAAAGTGCGTATGACACAACCTGGAAATACGGTATACTCAAAGATTTACATGACTTTGGTCTCAGAGGTCGATTACCTCTTTTTATCGCAGACTTCTTAGATGAGCGTTTTTTTAGAGTCAGAGTTGGTAACACCCTTTCAGGTGCACAGGAACAGGAGATGGGTGTGCCACAAGGATGTATATTATCTGTCACACTGTTTAGTGTGAAGATCAATAGCATTGTTAAAGCCATAAACCCAGGCGTAGAATGCTCTTTATATGTTGATGACTTTGTAATCTGTTTTAGATCTCGCAACATGAACATCATCGAAAGGCAACTTCAACAGTGTCTTAATAAACTTCAGACCTGGTCTGATGAAAATGATTTTAAGTTCTCAAGGTCAAAAACAAAGTGCATGCACTTTTCCCAGCTACGAGGACTTCACCAGGACCCAGAACTTTTCTTAGAAAAAACTAAACTTGAAGTTGTGTATGAGTTCAAATTTCTTGGTGTTATCTTTGACAAGAAACTTACCTTTTTACCGCACATCCTAGCCCTTAAAAAGAGGTGTAAAAAGGCTCTTAACCTTCTTAAAGTTGTAGCCGATTCAGACTGGGGAGCAGATAGAAAAGTACTTTTACGCCTTTATCGCTCCCTTATCCGTTCTAAACTAGATTATGGCTCCATTGTGTATGGTTCAGCCCGAAAATCTTACCTAAAACTACTTGACTCTATCCATCATGAAGGTCTACGCCTGGTACTTGGAGCTTTTCGAACCTCTCCTGTAACCAGTCTCTATGTTGAGGCAAATGAACCTTCTCTTTACCTCAGAAGACGAAAACTTGCTCTTCAGTTTCTTTTGAAACTGAAATCAAACCCTTTTAATCCAACACACAAAGTTGTTTTTAATCCTCAATTCAAAAGGCTCTTTGACAGAAAAACAACTGCCATACCCTCATTTGGTATTCTCATGGAAGCAGAAGTAGAGAACCTAAACATTGACACAAGCTCTATTGCTCAGTACAGACTCCCTGAAATCCCACCATGGATACAGAGAACTGCAGAGTTTCGCTTTGACCTTGCTTCTAACAAGAAATCTGAAACAGACAGAAATATTTTTAAGACAAGATATGGTGAAATTAAAGAACATTATTTTTCATTTAAGCCGATCTATACAGATGGGTCAAAACATGGTAATGCTGTTGCAGCAGCTGCTGTTTATGGAGAACGTATAAAGAAATGCAGACTTCCAAACAATGCTTCCATTTTTTCGGCTGAAGTGAAGGCCATTGATCTTGCCCTTGACCATGTGGAGAATTCTCATTCCTGCAGATTCATTATTTTCTCAGATTCTTTATCTACCTTACAAGCCCTCTATAATCAAAAGTTTCAAAATCCTCTGATCTGCAAAGTTTTGGAAAGGATCTCTCGCAACCTTTCCTCTAACAGATTAGTCTTCTGTTGGCTTCCAGGCCATATGGGCATAAGAGGTAATGAAAAAGCTGATGAAAGTGCAAAGTTTGCTCTGAACCTGCCAATTTCTGATGTTAAAGTTCCTCATACAGATTTTAAAGCATCCATTTTACCTTTCATACAATCTCTTTGGCAGTCCCAATGGGATGCTGATCATTTCAACAAACCTCATTCTGTTAAACCAATCCTTGGCGAGTGGTACCCCTCTTACAGGTCTGTTCGTCGAGAAGAGGTGATAATTACAAGGCTTCGAATTGGGCACTCTCGGCTAACACACTCATGGCTTTTAACCAGAGAAGAAGCACCTGAATGTATTCAATGTAATGAACATCTTACCATTAAGCATATTCTTTTAGATTGCATCGACTTTCAGCCAATGCGTGAGAAATACTACAATGTTGACAGCATGCACAACCTCTTTGAAACAGTCAACATTGATTCAATTATCACCTTCATCAAAGAGATTGGTCTATACAACAAGCTGTGATATTTTCTTAATTACCTTTTTAACCTGTTGTGTAAACCCGTATTTCTACTGTGTAATCCTTTTTTATCTTCAATTACGTCTCCTTAATGGGAGGATTAGCTCTCTTTGGGGCATCTTATCTCATTGGAGACAGGACCTCTTTAATGGGAGTGTTTTGATCCCATTGGAGGCTCCACACTTCCTTAATTTTAAACTCTCATTTCCTTGAAACAACTATTCACAGTCTTAACCTTTCATTTCAAACTTTTGAGTAGGCAGGGAATGCCCAGCCGCTCAATATTTTATGCACTTTAAAAGTTACACATAATCCCTATTCATCTAAAGACCTTTTGACTATCAATTTAACATTTTTGTTTAGATCTTTTTATCACAATCTTAACTTCATCATTTAAAACTTTTTGAGTTGATAGGGATTGCCCTGTCACTCAATAATATCTTTTATACCTATCAAAATCACTCATAATCCTTCCTAACTCAAGCTTTTTATTGTCATCATTATGTTCAAATCTTTTTACCTCAAAATTCCTGTTTTAACCATCTTTTAATACAGACATGCGCGCTAAATGACCAAAGCTGTCGATGCGCCATAAAACAACATTCATTCATTCATTCACACTGATGCTTGGACATACAGAAAATTGACCAAAAGCGAAAGTTTCGGCCCAGGTCAGCTTGCGTGGACTGTTCAGGCTGACCTGGGTCGATACTTTTCGCAGATGCATTAATTCCCCCCCTTTTCATAGAATATGGATAACATGTATTTTGATCCTACGTACTCATACTAAAATGTCTTTTTCAGTTATTCAGGAAAGTGTTTAGAACATGGGAACATGTCACACTGTTTATTTCAGGGGTTCTCATTAGTGTATGTAAAGGGTGACTTATTCACCTGTCCCACGACAGACAGTCTGGCGCACTGTGTGAGTAAAGACTTGCGGATGGGTAAAGGTATTGCCGTTCTCTTCAAAAAAAAGTTCGGAGGTCTTTCAGAACTATATCCACAAGGTATGATAAACTATCAAAAAGACAAATAATTTAACATCAGTTGTTTTCATGAATATTGGCGAGTTCTGATTGGCTGAAAAAATTTTTTCATAGCTCCATGAGAAAAAAATCACGTTGTGCCAGAACTACTTAGCTGTCAAACTAATGTAAACAAACATGTATAAAATATTCCACATTTTTTTTTTTTTTAAGAATTTTATACAGTCTCAAGTTTATTAGTTAGCTTATTTTTGCCCTGAATATCATTTTATGAAGAAAAAAAAAAAATATAACTATTCAACAATAAAAGTTATGAGATGAAAAATTCTCATCATTAATTCCCACTGCAATATTCACCATGCTCCTACTCAGAGTGAAGGTTACACATTGCAGGTCCTACACAGTGCCGTGTTAATTTACTTTCGTTTTATTTGTTGATTTTCAGGACATGTTAGTATTGGGGATCTGAAAGCTGCTTCCCTATTGTATTCTTCAGCCATACAAATATGAGTGAAAGGGGCTTTAGAAACTCCAACGTTATATTTAAAAATAAAGAAAATGAATGCAGTTTGAATTATTTCCGTGGGTGTATGTTGTCTGTAATATTAAATTATAAGGAATGAAGAGAATGTTTTTTTTTTTCATGGAGATATGAAAAAAAAACCTAATCACACTTTTGTATGAAACCGCAAAGTGGTTTCATACAAAAGTGTGATTAGGTTTTTTTTTTTCCATACCTCCATGAAAAAAATAAATTCTCTTCATTCCTTAAATGATTCAGTAGAATGTATGAGTCATGCTCTATGAAAAGAGGGTTTAAAGATGCATTAAACCAGATTTTGACCCAAAATATTTGTTAGGGTAAAAAGTGGATGTTTTGAAAGTAAAATTGATATTAGGATGTAACTTTACCTTTAGATGAGGAGAAAAAAAATGCCAGAAAATAATTGCCTCTGGTGGAACTCAAACCCAAGTCCTTCAAAACCAGAATCAGCAACTTCTCCAATTGAGCTATCAAGCTAAATGAAATTAACCTTTGTTTAAAATGTTTATATCCCTTGTTATCCCTTGTACTGTTACTAACTGTATAACAAATTTTACACTCGAAAATTATACAAAAACCTTGGTAATTCCTAGTGCTTTCTTCTTGTATATCTATGTATGTTTTAATTTCAAAGCCATCTTTGCACATGAATGAAAATTTGCTGTCATTGTTAAGATTTTCTGAAAAAAAAAAAATCTTGTGAAACAAAAATCTTGTTTAAATGCCCCTTTAATGCATCTGCAAAAACTATTGACCCAAGTCTGATGAGGCTCACCTGGGTAGAAATTGTTTGCAATTTGTAGATTTTCTGCCAATAATAGGTCCATACTATACATTGACTTACTTGTATATTGCATGATAAAGATCCATTAAACCTCCTTTTCCCAGAGTGCCAGTCATATATGAGCCATGCTGTGTGAAAAGGGGGCTTAGTACATCTGCAAAAAGTATCGACCCAGATCAACCTGCACAGTCCGCGCAGGCTGACTATGACCGAAACTTCTCGCTATTGCTCAAACTTCTGCATGTCCAAGGACCAGTTTGCTTCATGATTCAGTCAGTTGTTAGACAAAATGGATTTTATGGATCCAAAAATTATGTGATTACTTGCTTGGTATCATGGATCATGGAGATGCATTAAGCTCCCTTTTGCCAGAGCATGGCCCATATATATTACAACACTGTTTTTAGCAATATTTGTGGAAACAACCTTTATCAAGAAAGAAAATCGTAACTTAATCAAAAGATTGATTGTATTATTCACCATGTTTGTATGTAGAAACGTAACAACTGCAGCCTAGGGTTGGCACCTGCCTTAGGTGCTCTTGTTTTCAATCTGGCCTTGATCAACCCTGGCTGCATAGATATGCACATATAGAGTTAAAAGATAACATGTAATCATGGCCATGCTGTCTTTATTTCTACATTTTATGAAGTCTGATCTTGACACCCATGACAGCAGAAACTTAAATTATGATTGGCAATCTAAGGGTTACTAGTTACTCTTTACCAAAAAGTCCCATATCTTAACAACCCTATAGGAAAAAGCTTTTAAAAACATTGTGGGAAAAGGAAAAAAATGTAGGTAACCAGTCAAGTGTTTGAAAAAAACCTGATGAACGCTTATGGAAGCATTATGGGAAAAGGAGAAAATGCTGGTAACCAGCATTTTCTCCTTTTCCCACAATGTTTTCTTTCCTGTAATAGACAATACCCATGAACCATAAACTGATCAAAACGTTGGACAAGCCCGAAATGTTGTTATCTTGTAACAACTTAAATATTAACATTTATGGATTTGAATACAAAATAATAAAAATTAATTGGTAAATAATATGAAGATTTGTCTTTGCAGCTAGCAAAGTTGGTGATGTTGCCATTCTACAGAGAGATGGAAGATTTATCTACTATCTTATAACAAAACCTAAATACAACAACAAACCCAAATACGAAGATCTGGAAACAACCTTACGAGGAATGAAGCATCACTGTGTGAAATATGGCGTGACGAGACTCAGTATGCCAAGAATAGGCTGTGGGTTGGATAAACTAGTGTGGACACAGGTTGAGAGACGTCTTATGAAAGTGTTTGGGGATACAAACATAACAATAACAGTGTACTCGTTTTAAATCTTTAACCTAACACCACACAGTCCTGAGTCTTAACAACCCCTGAAGAAGAAGGCATTTGAAAGCATTGTGGCAAGCGGGGGGAATGCCTATTACCAGCATTTTCTCCTTTTTTCCAAATTTCTCTGCCCTTTGAAATACAACACCTGTAATTTCTGCCAGATTTTATTTGTAGTCTGCAAATGCTTTCAATTTGAGCCAGTTTAAAATTTTGTCAGTCAGTAAAGGGTTAACAAATGAAAATATTTTTAGACTAGTCAATATTAAAAGTATTTCGAGATGACAAATGAAATGTGGCTACAAAAGCAGGACTTGTCATTGTTAGTTAACATTTTGGAAAATGGAGAAAATGCAGGCAAGTAGGATTCTCTCCCTTCCTACCATGTTTTCAATAGCCTTCTCTTCAGGGTTGATTTGTATTTGATGATGTACAAAACATTTCAGAAATGGAGAAAATGCTGGTAACCAGCATGTTCCCACCATGTTTTCAAAAGCCTTCTTTGTGAAAAGACAGGTTTGGTAAAGGGTTAACACTTTACCAGAAATTTAAGATACAGCCTTGGTGAAAGCATTTGAAGAATTATCAAATATGGCATAAAAGGTAGGGTTTGTATTTGAGGGTATAGAAAACATTGTCAGAAAAAAAAAAAGGAGAGAATGTTGGTTATTAGCATTTTCTCCAATTTCCACAAAGTGACAATGTTTTCAAAAGCATTCTTCTTCAGGGTCCTTTACCTTTTACCAGACAACAAAGATTTAGTCGTGTCAAAATCGAAACCATTTGCACATGAACAATTCAAATTTGGGTCAAATGATGGAATTTGTAATGGGTAGAAACTGTAGAAAACATGTGTGGGAAAATGAGACATTGTGGTATCCAGCATTTTCTCCTTTTACCACAGTGTTTTAAAAAAGTGTATGGAAATGCATATACAAACATGAAAATAACTGTGTATTCTGTTCAATTTGTAACCACCAGCAGACAAGTTCGTAAAAGCATAATGCCAAAAGAAGAAATTGCTAGTTATGAGTAATTCCTCCTTTCACAACAATATTTTTATGCACATTTAAGTAAATCTGGGTCCATATTCACCAACCATTCTTAAGAACGTTCTCAGTCTTATTCTCCAGAATTTTCGAAATTTGAAAGTAATCTTGGAGAATAAGGCAAAGAATGTTCTTAAGAATGGTTGGTAATATGGACCCTGATCATTTTACAATTTACAAAGTTGTCTGCTGCAAATTTCTTTCATCGGGTTGATCTAGTGGTATGTGTGAAGTGCTCAAGTGTTTTATGACGTATAATATTACTAGTATGTGACTGTAAGCTCCTTATGTTATTTGATTGTTCATTCTTTGTGGACATTTGATGATAATTTTTCCAGTATTGTTTCATGTAAAAAACCTTGCATCCAGGAATATTACTTTCCTGATGTTTGCATTTGCTTTAAGCAGCGCAAGAAATTTGACAATGGGCAAGATCAAAGGTCGAGAAGCAAGTACAAGCACCAGGACAGGTAGGACAGCAAAGTAGTCCTTTTATTATATACCTACATCTTTTGGCAACAAGTAGTGCAATTATTGACAGTTTTATTGGAAACTGGTGGAAAAAATAACACAAATACTGGTTTAGTGGGTAGTAACTTCATTTTTATGAATGGTTGATGAATCTTATGGAGTAGAATTTTGACTCTAGCCCGGTAGCAGTGGGTACCTGACAAAACTAGACCAGGGGGTCACTTGTTTGCATCCCCAGCTTGGTAAATTTCTGTCTGAGTACTGATGGTAGTCATTTTTATATTCCTTCCGTTCTCACCTCTGATCATTGTTTCTATGATTGTTACGTGAGAAAGCAGCCAGTGACTTGGGAAGAATATTTTGCTAAGTACTGGTAATAGGTTCTCCAGAAAAACATGAATAGGTGCATTTGTTGCCGCAGTATTGCTGAAATAATATTGAAAACAGTATGAAACACAAGACAAACAAACAAACTTTTGACCAATCAAATTGCACAGCGATATGTATGTATTTCATGCGCAGGATTTGACTCTATGTAGATACAGGTTGTTTTTCCGGTCCGTGTGATTTTTTTTGTTTTGTTTTCCGTTGTTTATCGGACAAATGTGGGAGATACAATGGGTACCAGTTTAGCAAGGCAACTAGTGGGGGTGTTATATATGGGTCTGTACCAGCTCTAGTGGATAGACAATTAATTGAAAACATTGAGTGTAAAATGCATCTGGCTGAATTCCCTAATTCTCCATACAAAGTTTGGCATATACATATGAGTGATGCTCTGCAAAAAGAGGGTTAATGCATCTGCAAAAGGGGTTGGTCAAGGTCAGCTTGCACAGTCCGCACAGGCTGACCCGGGTTGAAACTTTTTGCTATTAGTAAATTTTATGCATGTTAACCTTTTACCACATGACAAAATTTTAGCCTTATCCAAATTGAAAGCATTTGTAGCCAACAAATTAGACGGTGCTCAAAACATGAAATTTGTCTTTCAAAGGGTAGAAAACATTGTGGGAAAAGAAGAAAATGCTGATTACCAGCATTTTCTTCTTTTCCCACAATGTTTTCAAAAGCCATTTTCTTCTGGGTCATTAAAAGCCGTGATTGTGTGGTAAAGGGTTAGAGGATCATTCTTCCTCATTCAGCCAGTCTTTAGAAAAACTGGATCCACCCCCGTTTGTGCCCACTTGTAAACTGTATTACAAAGATACATTAAACCCCTCTTCATAGAGTGCCACTCATATATTCAACTTATGTAATACAAGCTCATGCAAGCAAAACAAGACCATCATGGTCCTGGTCTTGAGAAGTATCTTTGTATTTACGTATTTGTTGTTTTTAGTATATTTTGTTGCTACTAAATGTTGTTTTCTGTACTTCAGTTTTCACTCTTACACTAATTGTAACAATGAGACCAACCAGATGACCCTTGTAAAATAGAATATGGCACAGGAAGTAGCATTTAACTCTTTAGCAGATGATAGAATTTTAGATTGGTTCAAATTGAAGGCATTTGCAGATGACAATTTAAATGGGACTCAAAAACTGAAATTTGCCTTTGGAAGCAAAGAAAACACTGTGGGAAAAGGAGAAAATGCTGGTTACCAGTATCTTCTCCTTTTCCCACAGTGTTTTCAAAAGGTTCCTTTTTCAGGGTCATTAAAAATTGGGATTGTGTGGTAAAGAGTTAAGGGCCCACTAGCTGCCAGTTGTAATTGCAGACAAAATTGTTTTATACCATTTATAAGTAAGGACATTATTAATCCTTCACCGCACAATGCCGCCTTTTAACGACCCTGGGAAAGAAGCCTTTTGAAAACAATGTGGGAAAAGGAGAAAATGCTGGTAACCAGCATTTTCTCCTTTGCCATGTTTTCTACCCTATCAAAGAAAAATTCCACCATTTGAGCCACATTGAAATTGTGGTCTGCAAATGCCTTCAATTTGGACAAGACTAAAATTTTGTCATCTGGTAAAGGGTTAAAGAGTCTGATGACGTGTTACAGTTGTCTGTCAAAGTTCCAATTGCTGGCAGAAAAATGTAATGTAAAACTAGAATTAGCTCCTTATTACACAGTCCCGAGTATTAACAACCCTGAGAAAGAAGTCTTTTGAAAACATTGTCGAAAAGGTACATATTTGTGGTGTTGTAAAGTTAAAGTTGCCAAGTTTTGTTCCAGTTTTACATTCCTTTGGACATTTTTCTGTTAAGATATCCAAGAATCTGAACACATGGCAAAAGGAGATACATGTATTATATTGCTTGTTACAAGCAATTTCTGCTTTTGCCACGTTTTCAAAAGTGGTCTTTTGAAAGACTGTGGTCTCCTGCAGGAGGTGATGATTTAATGAGAAATTTAAAGTCAATGTTTGCCTTTTACCCTTTACCAAACTACAAAATTTTCAACTGGTCCAATTTGAAAGCATTTACAGACAACAAACTAAAATTTATTGTTGCTCAAATGGTGAATTTGTGTTTGAAAGAGTAGGAAAAAAAAAACATTGTGAGAAAAAGAAAATGCTGGTTACCAGCATTTTCTCCTTTTCCCGCAGTGTTTTAAAAAGCCGTCCTCAAGGTTGTAAAAACTCTGGATTGTGTGGTAAAGGGTTAAGGATGATATTTTTCATCAGTCATTTTAGATCCCATATATGTCTTTGTGAAAATTTGTTACTAAGCTGTTTTTCGTAACAATGAGCCGCAGGATAGGCACCTTTTTTCTTTACTTTTCAGAAAATTCTGTTGTTGAAATTTTGTCATTTGTTAATCGTTATGTTACTTTCCATTGCTTGTTTTTGGTTTTACGTCCTTTCATAACCGAAGACCAATAGGACCAGTTTCCATGGATAAACATGCATTGAAGATATTGTTGGCAGAGAGGGGAGAAATGTTTGCTAGGGTTTTGAATGGCACTGTGGACAGGGAGTAGGATACATTGATAGATAAATATAAGTGAAAACATTGTCAGGAGAAAGGGTTGATTGATTGTATGGTATTTAATGCCGTTTTCAACATTATTTCAGTTATATCGTGGCAGTCAATGCATTGATCCATGCTTTCCTGGAGTTTCTTTTACTGGTACTCTGCGCAATATTCTTTACAAGCCACTGGCTGCTTTCCCACATAACCATCGCCGAAACTGGTCGGCGGTGAGAGAGGTATGAATCCTGTCACAATGACTATCATCAATCCTCAGAATGAAAACCAGGGATCAAACCAGCGACCTCCTGTTCTCAAGTTCTGTATGCTACCGACTGAGCTACCGGGATTCAGCCAAGAGAAAGGGAGAAATCACTTGCCTTGTGAAATTCCTCCATTTCTCTCAGTTTTTTCCGAAACTGCTGCAGGATACTAGAAGCGGTCTGTAAATTGAAAAGATTTAAAATTATTTTTGACAAGGTAATCAGACAGGACAATTTCTTTTTTGGTTTTGACCCAGCTATCCAGGCGTTTCTGGGTGTTCTATTATCAATGAACATTATAGAATCTCTTATACTGATACTGCAGTTTACTCCGAAACCATCAAACAACAAAGTGTATGACTTGTCCATTCCAAAAGTATTCGCATTAGACAATTTTGGCTCAAGTTGGATCAGGGCATTTACCTGTGAAAGGGTAGAAATCATTGTGGTAACAGGAGGAAATGCTGGTTACAAGCATTTTTCCTTTTTCCATACTGTTTTTAAAAAGCCTTTAATGTTAAGGTAGTTAAAATGCAGGATTGTTTGGTAAATCATTAGCAAGTATCCCCGCCATAGAGAAGATCCTTTCAATCTTTACTTTTTTTTTTTTTTTAATCAAACAATGCAAAGGAATAAAGCTTTGGAAAACATTGTAAGAAAAGGATATATGTTGAATAGTGTTTTATGCAGCTTTCAACATTACTGATAATCTCTAAATGGAGGTTCTTCATATCACGGCGACAGCTCACATATTCATGAATGTCCTGGGTTTCACCAGTACTAGGCTGGTGCTCTGAGGTGTCTTGCCCAAAAGGACAATCCCACGAAAAACCCAGTGCTTCCAGTGAGACTTGGACCCTGGGCCTACATGTTACGAGTCCTATCCTTTACCACATAGCCAGGCAGGATCCCCAGTGTGGGAAAACGAGAAAGTGCTGGAAGCCATTTTCAACCATTGCAAAAAGATTTACCGTATAGTCTTTCTACCATGTTTAATTACTTGGTCTACAATTTCTATTCATTCCAGGGAAATTTACATTTCTGCTGATAGAGAATTATTACATATGACCCCAGTGGATACAAGTGAATACTGCTAAACGAGACACCGCTCATTAGGATATTTGTCCTTTTACCACAATGTTTTGAACAACTGTCTCCTGCACTCAACTAATGTAATAATGGAGCAAAACTAAAAACACAACAAAATTATATAAGGAAACAGAAGTTTACTTGTCCATTGAATTTATATGATATTTACAATGTTCAAAGTTTTTCAAAGTGATGGAATTAAAATCAGAATCTTTTACATATCATTTTGGCCTAGATCTCTTTCAGCCTATCAAATAATAACAATCTGCTTTTTCCACAGGTATTTCTTTATTACAACACGGGAGAAAGGGTGTCCTCAAAATCTCATGTTTAGACACATTGTCCAGTAAGAACATTTGAAATGCTCCAAATCTAGGCTTCTGGCAAAACGATGAGCCATGCTCTGTGAAAAGAGGGCTGAATGCATCTGCAAAAATTATCAACCCAAGCTAGCCTGTGCAGTCCACACAGGCGGAACTGGGCCGAAGCTTTGTGCTTTGGTCAATTTTCTGCATGTCAAAGGACCATTCTACCTCACCGTTCAGTTGGTTGTTGGACAAAAATGGATTCTCTGGATCCACAATTATGTGATGAGTTGCATAGTATGGACCACGAAGATGCATCCAGCCCTCTTTTACCAGAGCATGGCTCAATTTAAAAAATTACTCTAAATATGGAGACAACTAGGGAAACAACAAAACAAAAGCTGAAATTGCCCATTCTAAGTAATTCCACAATTTGTAACTCCATTTTCAAAAGCCTTCTGAAACATTCTATGTTTGCGCAATGGTCTTAAAATGAAAGTCACATATTAATCAAGCAAAAAGTACTTCCTAAAAATGTTGTATTAGAGTACAGAACACTTTGTAAAGCAGAGCTCCAGATTGAGGGAGTGATTTTGATTTCAAAACTGAAATTATTAATGATTCTCTACTAAACTCTATTGAGGCAATTCTAATGACTATCCACAACATAGGGTTTGGAAGAGAAATAATGGATTTAGAACACCATCACTCCCTCTTAGCTAGAGCTCTGGTATATTGAAAATTTTTGAAAAGTTCTCCCAAAGAGTTGTTCTCCCTTTTGAGTATGAGTACAAAATCGTCCATTTTGATAACTTATTTGCAGCTTACAACTTACAACTTAAAATTTTGTAATTGGGGGCTAATAATCATTCCAGGGTATTTTGATTTCCACATGATTAACTTCAAAACATTGTTGACCCTTAGGCTGCTACATGTAGGTGCAACTCAGGGACTTTTACCGGACTGTGTAGATCAAGGTCAGACTGCACAAAACATGCAGTCTGATCTTGGAAATACACTTTCCGATAACAAGAATAAGTTTACAATCGGCTTGAAAGTTTTGTTTCATTTATTTAGCAGCTTAAGGGTCAAGATGCATTAGCAAAATTTAATGATCGTCAGGAAATTTTGTGCCGTCACTAAAAAGAAAGAAAAAAAAAAAACACATACAATAATGAAGTCCACAATAAAAAACAGGACAGTTCTACATTTAACGCCAATGTTTGCTGTTAACTATGTACATTCTACACCTGAAAATCAAACCAGCATCTGGAGATAAGAAGATGAATTGTTGGACTTAAGATGTAATGATCCCATGATGTTCATCCCTCCTCTACTGTCACTGTACAGCTTGTATCAAAGTTATGTTGTCTCCTTTCAGCAAAATGCGGCCTGAAACAGGGAAAGAAAGGATAAAGATCCAAAAAAAGCCCTAGTCATTCAATGTTACAGATAAGTTTTTTGTGCAATGCAGTTTTTCTTTTTCCCAAAATATTTTCAGATGTGTTAAGTCAGAGGCCACATAACAATTTAGCCTTATCTAGAATCTGGCTAGACTAGATAGGAATTCCTATCTGGACCAGGCCAGATAAGAATTCTTATGCCAGATTCTGGATCTGGCTGAACATCTTTTTTTTTAAGCCAGATAGGAATTCTTGTCTGTCTAGTCCGATTCCAGATCTGCCTTTACCAAACAGGAATCCCTGTTCAGAATTCCAGATAGAGGAAGTGATTTTGATTTCAAAATTGAAAATACATGTGTTAGTTACTCTCCACTAAACCCTATTTTATGGGTACTCATTAGAATCGTCTCGAGACAATTCTAATGAGTACACACAACATAAGGTTTGGAAGATAAATAATGGATTTAGAATACCATCACTCTCTCTTATCTGGAGCTCTGCCTATTTGAACTACACTGATTCTATATCTGACAAGGCCGAATGGGAATCTTTGCATAATGTGATACTTATAGACATATAGCTGTTTGCTTATCGCTTGTGCTGGTCTCATTTTGTTGCATTTGCTGTTTTTGTGTTTGCCCCTTTCCCTTTAGTGTTTAAGGCAGATTTAAATGAGCCTGTTCCTGATCTTGTCCATTCTTTACTTAGCCCTCTAACTCTTTACCACACAGTTTTAGGCTTGTCCATTGAAAGCTGCTTTCCCACATAACCACTGCCAACACAATGATCAGTACAGAGAGAAGAATGAATCAATTCTCAAAAAATTATTCCCCGATTAATATACCTGGAAACTTTCACACCAGGTAAAAAATTCACAAAAACTTACCTAAGGATTTTCTGTTCTTTGTTTTCATGTGGACCTCCTCTGCTTCATCTAGTACAAGATTCATGTATTCATCAAACCCCTGAAACAGATGAAAGTGCTTATAACTCTTTACCACACAATCCCGACTTTTAACGACCCTAAGAAAGAAGCCTTTTGAAAGCATTGTGGGAAAAGGAGAAAATGCTGTTGACCAGCATTTTCTCCTTTTCCCACAATGTTTTCTACCTTATCAAAGACAAATTCCATTATCTGAGCCACATTAAAATTATCTTCTGCAAATTCTTTCAATTTGAACAAGTTCAAAATTTTGCCATTTGATAAAGAGATAAGCCAATGCTCCTTTTCTCTCCAAATTTTCCATCCAAGGTTGACTAGGAAAACACTGAGGAAGGAGTAGTTGCTTGTAACAAGCAGATCTTCCAGTTCTCTCAATAATTTCCACATCATCCTAGAAAGACAATTTCCTGCCCTTTAACTCTTTACTACACAATAGAAATGTAGACTTTTCCAAACTGAGAGCATTTGCAGACGACAATTCAAATGTGGTTCAAACCATGAAATTTGTCTTTAATAGTGGGAAAAGGAGAAAATGCTAATTACCAGCATTTTCTCCTTGTTCCACAATGTTTTCAAAAGGCTTCTCCCTCGGGGTAATTAAAACTCATGAACGTGTGGTAAAGGATTAAGAGTTTGTCCTCTGTATCAGTCTTAGATTCTTAGTAGTCAAGTCAAAATACAGCCAGAACAGTGCTGTAACAATTTATATTGTCATCGGTTCAGCTGAATTTTTCAATGTCAGGTTTCAACAAGAACAGTTGGTGCAACAGCTTAACTGTAGTTGCTTTTTACTATATAGAAAAGGGCACAAACTGTGTCAAAAAAAAAGGGTTTTCCTCAACCTTTTCTTCAGGGGGTCATTGTGTCCCTCTAATGCTGTTATTTGGGGGTCATTTGTCATAGCTGGGGTCACATTTTGAGAAACAAAGTATGAATTACTGATAAAGAACAGACTGGTTTAAATGGAATATTCTATTTGACACTAACTGGTGAAGTTCACACATGGTTTTGTAATTATGTAAATAAAAATGGATGACAGACAAGACTAAACCACTAGTTTGGAGTTTCTTATGCTCTTGCTCTGCAATTTTCATACCTTGAGTCATGTTGCTACTCAGCTTTAGCATTTTGATGGTCAGTATATGACTAGTGGTTTTTTTGGTGTCTCACTAATGAGAACTTCTGGGTTTTCACAGCCACTATGCTGGCACTAACAAAGACATCATTTCATTTTACCTTCGTCATTTAAGTACAAACATAAAACCAGAGAGCAATTTATCACAAAAACCTCTTGTCTAGGCAGGGCCTCTGCTGGGTAGCTAATGCTTAGTCCTAGTTCAGGACAATAATTTTTTGAACTTGTTTATTTTGCTCACCCGAAGCTTCGCTTTGCTGGGAAAATTTGTCTGCTACAATTGTGATGTGATGCAATTGCCAAGTAACGAATAGTTCTGTATTATTTTGTTTGTAAAGGGAAACTAAAACCAGCATAAGAAGTATGCAAAGTCCAATTTTTTTTTTATTAGAATGGCTTACTGGTGGATAATTGATTTAGATAAGTAAACAGCAGGCATGAATTGAAAATATAAAGATGCAGTGTGTACTTGATTCATCCCCCATGAAGTTTAAAACCTCAAATGTGAAGATTTTCAATTTGTCTCGAATTGTATCTTGTGCCCACAGTGGATAAATTTTAATGGATCATTTCTGAAAAAAATGCATCAAAACGCATAAATTTGTGTAACAGGGAAAGCCCTGCAAAAATATTTTGAGGGATATCTGCCTTTGAGTATGGGTTCCCTCTCTGATAGCTCACAACTACATAATTTTGAAATATTATCAGTGATTACAGAGACATCAGAAAATGCAAAAGGATTTTGATACAACCATTATGTTTTTCTTCCAAAAACACCTGAATTACAAAAGATATAAAAGAAAGAAACCTTAAGTGCAATAGAATGTAACATAAGATAAAATACTTACGGCAATAACACCTTCGATACGCAAGTTTGTCTGTTCGTACAACCATATCTGGACTCTGGATCTCTGAAATAAAATGCAACTCTTTCTTGAGATGTTTAGCATCATTATTTCAGCAGTTAATGGTAGCAGTTTTAACACTTATCCTGAGCAAAAAAGGAATGAAACTTTCAAACCAATAGTACAAACTCAAATTTTCATATTTCAAAGGTATTTTTGGAAGAAGATACGTGTATCTCCTTATCGGACAGTGCAGATCAAAGATCTGACTGCATGTTCTGTGCAGTATGATCTTGAACTACACTGTTCGCAAAACATCAGTGAGTCACACACAGCAACTTAAGGGTTAATAATCTTTTGGAAGAGTATGTTTAACTTTTTGACCCACTGGATCACTTGGACAAGTAGTTTGTGGAATCACTTGTCCTTCCCAGATTTTCCCTTGTCCATTTATAATTATCATGCTCTCAAATTTCTTACAGCAAGATCCTAATCAGTGCTTTCCTCAAGGGCTAAATTTAGGAATATTAAAATTCAAGGTCAGAATTTCAGACCTATATATATTTTTTTTATTTCTGGAATTTTTAGACTTCTGGGTAACATGATAAAACCCATGTTTCTCCCATTTCATCAGTTGTCTCCAAGAAGAGTAGTTAATCGTATTAGTTGTCCGATATTTTCTTTTCTCATGATACATGTATCATACAAGTTTTTTCTTCGTAATTAAAGGGAGATTTTAGCTCCTGCTTCACATTTTACACATTTGGCAATATTTTTGCTGATAAAAGCCATTACAAAGGCTGAAAACGCAACTTGAAGGGATTCTGTTAGATCAGAAAAAGGCGTCTGAAAAAAGTGGGAAAGAGAGAAAATGCTGGTAACTAGTACTGTCTTGGTAACAAGCGTTATCTCCTTTTTCCACAATGATTTCTACGCTTTTACATCCATATCTTCTCATTCCAACCATGTTCAACATGATGAACATCTCATTTGCATAATTATGCTTTCAATTTGTGAGTCTAAAGTTTGTCAAATGACCTGGTAAAGATTTGACTGAAAATAAAAAATTCTTGTATTTGCACAGGGAGAAAAGATACTTACGTTTTGCAGATATCTAAAAATTAAGTTCTGAAATACCTGTTAAGGTAAATAAAGTACTATGATAGATGAAAGTATTACACAACAACATTCATGAGTTTTCTAGTGTTCATTCAGATTTTAAGTTGTAGTGGGAAATCAACTGGACCTGTTACAAAAAATACAATTCAAATAGAATTGGATTTAAGACATTGATTTGATGTTTGGTGACCAATGAATAGATAAAATTTTGATGCCATGTTCAAACTAAATCTGTCAGAATCTATGGCCAGTATTAACAACATGATGTAATCATAATTGAAGGTGCTCGGCTGATAGAATGCAACTTCTTTGATGTGTTACTTTGTCACTGTTATTTCTAAAGTGACAAAGTTATTGTTCATAATCTTATCGGCAGAAATATAGTGTGTTGTAGGGTGTATTTGGACAGCTATGGATTTGTTTTCACAACTATTTTAATTATGCGCGAAAATTTAGAAAACCCTACTGTATCCCGTCGTTTATTTTGGGAACTCGGCATTAGCCTAACTAAAATTGACGTAATATACACTAGCTTAAATGTGAACGTACAGATTTAGTTTTGGGACATGTCTGGAATTTTCGGACACGATGGAGGGTAAATTCGGACACCTTTTAATTTTTTAAAATATAGTTATCATGAAACTCTTAAAGGGGTTAACCTCCAGATTTTGGGTCAAATTTCAAAAAGTGTAATTCCTAGTCCATTAATTATAGAAGTAAAAGGAAGCATATTGATATATTCCTGGCTATATCTAATGCAGATACTGTCTGCAACAAATTACTTTCAGTTGTAGTTTTGCATCGCCAATTTACTCCACTACGCAACCCGGTAAACTTTTCTCTTATAGGTACGTTTTGAGTTACTGACTGGCGTTTACACATTATGGCAATTAAGTTAAGAAAGTAGTCAATGGCTGGGAAAGAAAGTTGTGTCTTTGACCGGAGCGAGAAAGCCAGACAGGAAACACATGAATTGGTGCACTGACCGCCGTGATATGACCTAAGCTCTTTAAAAGGGTGTTAAAATATATAGCAAACTTATGGTAGTTATTATTATTATCATTATGTGTTTTTCATTTTACCATTGTTATTATTATTCAAAATGGTATATGCCACTGTCAGGTTGAAATATGACACCATAGTTTATGCGAGAAATACCTACTTTTCCACATTTTCACACACACACACACACACACACATGATTGAACATTGAATCCCTCTACCACGGCCAAAATGTTGCTCTCTGGACTGAGCTTTATTAAAACCCATATGAATCAGTATTGTTTGGAAAAAAAAGGACAGTCACGATTTTTGCATAATGAAATATGCAACATGATTCCTGGTTCGAAAATACCCGATTCCATTAAAATTATGTCGGGCGTTTTGGAACCACTTAGAAAGCAGAATCGAGTGTAGCTACAAGAATGCAGACACTCTGTGAGTGTTCTAGGCATGTTTGTATCTGATAAATATGACATTAAAATGGCAAAGGGCTGCTTTTTGTTGACTTATAGTGTTAAGAGTTAATCATATTTTTTTAGTGATGTACTTAAAAAAAAAAATTTCTACTTTTATTTTTATATTATTTTGTAAAAATGTTGGTATTAACATGCAGACGACGGATCAGACACTTGAAAAAAGGATGATTCGTTTTTGTGTTTCTGTTCATCACGTTAATCGAACAACACTCATAAATGAAATTATACGATGTCTCCCAAAACTACCGATGTTTCGTGAATACCTGACAACGGTCTAATTTTCTTATCAATTTACGCCTTGTAACGTGATTAACCACAGATTCAAAGTGGCTGCTGGTTTTCTAATTTCATGATTTTTAATTTCATCTGCCCAATATAAAAATGAAAACCTTTTTTCTCAGCATACTTATCATGGATAAAGATCAGACACATCAAAAGCTATATTAATAATAAATCCAACAACAACAATAAATTGTTGTCTAAAGACTCTTAAATTTTCCATTTTGACTTGAATTTTTTTGGTTTCACTCTTGAAAAATTAGATTTGACCCCTAAATTTTAGGGTCAAGGACTCCTGATTTTCAGAGGCTGGCTAAAGCCCTGAATATCTGTTTTTTTCAAGTGAAATTCGATATTATATATAGGGCTCATCCTAGACTCAGGCCAGCTCGTTCAGCTGTGATAACAGCGACATGTGCGTCCTTCACACTTGATTCATACTGTTCTATTTCAGAGCTTAGATCTTTGAATAACCATTTATTGGCAATGATACTTCTTTGGCATCCTTTTATTTTATGCTGACACAAATGTTATATAAAAATCTTTTCCGACATGATGATCAATATTTGATTCATTTCCCATTGCTAGGCGATTACTTGATTCCCTTTTTTTTCCTGACTCTTTACATTTAATTGAGTAGATCTGAGAACCATTTTACAGTTCTCGTAAATTCCCAGAAAATTTATAAATAGCCGTCGAAGGAATTTTCAGTGTGATATTATCGCTGTTTATGACAAAAAGGATTACTTTATTTGTATATTCGCACGTACAATTTATTTCATTTGCATAATTGACCTTCTACAATTCACATTTTCTAGTTTTTACTCACACATTGCAAGAAAATATGTGGTAATTTCAAACCTGTAACGAAATCGATAAACGTTTGGCTACCAAGCGGAATTTTCTAACCAGTCGCTGCTGTGGACACAAGGTCTCACGGAAACAATGGAGGCTGCACTCTACTAACAAAATTCATCACATTGGGCGCAACAAACAGCGAAAATTGCAGGCCTTTCCTTAGTTTGCAGCACATAGGGCGCAGAGGCATGACATTTTTGCGCCCCAACGTTAGTTTTTACGGGATTCCAGCAATCCTGCATCCTAGAAGCAACTCTGCTTCTGTCAACTGTTTCTCTATTTTTTTACGCCAGTACATGTAAAGGGTTGCTCGTCTTACCTTAACACCCGATTTAGCATATTCCATTCGGTATCAGGCAACTAGTTGATAAATGCATTTTGTTTTCTCGCCATACACATACACTTCGCTTGCTGATTAGCAAATTTCGATTTTTAAAGGCAGAGTCAAATTTTATTTTTTTTGGGTGTAGCTGAATGTGCTTGATATTGACCTACTTTTTGGTATTGATAACAAATGAATAAATAAGAATTTGTGACCGATTTATTTTCAGGGCCCTGCCTATTTGCTAACAAATTTACACCATTTATCTTTTTTCAAAATATTTCTTGTTGGACTTTGTAATTGACAGGTTAGGTGCAAGCTCTTGCATAAAATTTCGGCAAAATGGATTTTGCTTTCATCTTTTAGAAGGGCAAAGTGGATAAGAATAAGGCAACTTTTTCGCTTGAATTAGTGACGTCACCGATCTCCGCCATATTGGAATCGCCTTCTGGCCTAATGTAAAAATATGATTGAAACAATCTACCAATCTAGGATTGTTTTACGTTAATATCCGGTCTAAGTACGATGCATGTCTTCAAAAACAATAATCCTATAATCGTATAGCTATAAAAATATGGTTTAAAATGTTTTTACATACAAGAAATTGACTTTCGAAACATACCGAAAGTAGGTCAACCTAGTTTTGAGGGTATCCTCCAATGACGAATCACGTGATGGGAGGTGTTTTAAATAGCCGTTTTCTCTGGTGTTTCGCATCCGAATCGTGCGTAGAAGGTCTCATTTTGGAGCCAAAAGGCAGCCCTTTCATCAATATGAAATTAAAATCCAACTGGCAGATTTAAGCGGCGCTCTAGCGAAGTCTTTGCAATACAGTCAAATCTGTGAAGAGTAGCCACTGAAGGGAAGTTCTGAAAGTGCAAACACATGTATGCGATGATGAAATTACCGAAGCATGTAAAGTTTGTGGTGTGTACATAACAGGTGCTCGATCAGATCTATATATCCACACGTCCTGCCAGATGTATGTTTTAACCCTTAGTTTTATTAATATAGGGTAAACGCCGAGGTCTGAATTTGCGGACGTTTTTGGAAATTTCTTGACGTACGAAAAACGTCCAGTTACATTTTTTCGGGTCCGACGAATCACCGAAATACCGAAATGCCACCGAAACACCGAAATACCCCAGATTTTTTTTTTATTTCAAACAACTGAAGTTGTGGTGTTTGACACAAATTGTAATCATACTGATGAAGGAGGGTTAGTTTAAAACCTAATGACAAAATAACAACATGCCATTGAAACCTGACGTGAAGAATGTGCACCGGAATATCCCACCGGTACTGTAAATGTTCACCGAAATACCCGCCCGTCGTAGTAAAATTTGTCGATTCAGGGATTCTACATCCGCAATCTAACTACAGTAGCTGTGCTTGTGCACAAGGTTGATGTGTCTGATTTTTATCCATAACTATGCTGGCAAAAATAGTTTTCACTTTTATGTTGGATATAGATGAAATTAAAAATCACCAAATCGGAAAACCGGCAGCCATTTTAAATCTGTGGTTAACACGTTACCAGGCGTAAATTGATAAGACAATTATAATTCCACCGATAAGATTATTAATAATAGCCATGCCATTTTAAAAATCACAATGACAAACTTACACAAAATAAGTTTGATCATATTAGCCGAATGCCTTCAATTACGATTGCATCACTTTAACAGAACAGAACCGAGCTATTTGTGCGTTTCGATGGATCAGAGACCTACATTCTGATTTGGTCTACTTCGTCCGCAAATGATTTTGTTTGTGTGTTTATCATTCAAAGAAATAATAAATTCATGTGATCATATGATATTGATAATTCTTCGGGTCTAGATTGGCGTAATCAAGATCGGGTATTTCGGTGTGTAACAGACCAGACACGCGAGTGTTTCGGTGATATTGATCTCCACGTAAATTAAAGATGACTATATTAACAACATCATTCTTCTCATTAATGATTGATACTTTCATTGAGCGCATTTTCAGTTAAAGAAAAAAGAAAGAAGAATACTGCCAACTAATATCAGTCATCTGAACTTAATATTGAAAAAAAAAAAAAAAAAAGGGGGGGTATTTCGGTGTTTCGGTGGCATTTCGGTATTTCGGTGATTCGTCGGACCGCATTTTTTCGGACGTCTTGGGGAATTTACCGGATGTATATTACGTCTACGTCTGCTTAATGAAAGCACTGATGACCATTGTTGTACAATCTGCATGGACACAGGACAGCTCAAATTTGTCACGTTTGTCCATTCTCACAGTTTAACATACTATTCAATAACAGATGATTTTTCAAAGTGTTAATAATAATTAATCATTAAGCCAGCATTAATCAGCTTTAATCCTTTTATCATAATAGTAATTGTTGAATTTTTCAAGTACACACTGTGTGAAAGTGTGATAATGTGGCTGTTGTGTAGGTGTCATAAACACTTAATTCATTCCAATTAAGCTGGCTGCATTTGACAGATCAGTGCTGTGCACATGGTAAATAAAGAAAAAATATGAACTTGTGTTGGCTGCTGCACACAGATTGGCTGCTGTTCAAGTGTGGCTGGTTGCACAGATTTGACTGTATTTGAGCAGCTAGTGTAAAGAAACAGGCGTTGGGAAGATAACAGAACAACGTTTGTAACATATATCAACATTCCCTCAATGAATTGATGCATTTATTTCATTTCTATAACAATCCGCATTTCTGTGCAACCTTTGCCTATAAATTAAGCCTTTCAAGACCCCCGACATCCGCCATGGTTTTTTTCATTGTCATTCCGGAAGTAAAACATGAAAAGTGTGTCTTGGGGGAAATATGGTCTGTTGCACTCTATTTATTACAGTGCAACAGTAATACAGTGTGAGTACATAATGGAGAAAATATTTAAGTTGTAAGGAACTTTCTTTTCAGTCATGAATACTGACGATAAACCCAGTCGTGGCAGTAAAAGTCCAGTTTTCAAGATTTTGTATGTTGTTATATATTTATGCCCCTCATCATGAGACTGTGGGCATATGTTTTTTGCTTGTCTTGTCTACAAATAGCAGAATTTAACATTGGGCATAACTTTCAAATGATAAGTGATTTGGCTTTCACATTTCATGTCTATATACCTTTGGTTAACAGCTTTGTTTTGGTACCAAGTTCAAGTCAAAGTTCAAGTTCAACTGCCAAGGTCATGGTCAAATTTTAAGGTAACATTTATGCCAAAAACTTTAACATTTTGCCTAAATTTTGATTGGTAAGTGATTTGGCTTTCACATTTAACATGATTGTGTATTCCTTATGGTAAGACCTTTCACCTGGTGTCAAGGTCATCTGACAGGGTCAAGGTCAATGTTAAATTACTTTTTTTAAAAATTAGCATTTGTGATTAATTAACAGATCATGTTTCACATGTATTTATCCTCCTAAGTTTATGCAGAACTTTTCTTTATGCAGAGCTTTTCACTCCCATGTCTGTTGTCTGTTAGTTCAGTTTTTCAAAACTACACCGTCCAAAGAACTTTGCTAGTGTCATCCAACCCTTACATAAATGTACCCAGTTTCAGCCAGACTTCACAGACTGGGCAGTGGATGGTTTTGCATCAGTTTGTGTCCACAGAGACTGTATACTGCGGTACTTTCTGTTTATGAACTTGGTATCACAAAACGTCCAGAATTTTTTCATATTGCTAATATTTCAAAGGGCCATAACTCTCAAATGACAAATGATATCAAGTTGAAATTAAGAGCACTGTGTTTGTCTTTGAAAGACCCTTCCATTGATATATCAATCTAGAATATTTTGAATATTGCAAAATAGTGTGACCTTACTACTTGAACTGCCCTCTCGGATGAGTCCTGAAATATTGTAATTCGTTGTAATTTGGTGTAATTCGGTATATACTGTAATTCATCTATATATTTGGACACTCTATGAATTCGGACACCATTAATTATTTCTTGAAATAATTTATTTTACGTCTCTAATTTCGGACAGCTCATGCTAGCATTTTTTCCATTAATTCGGACACCAAATTCGTGACTGAAAAGTCTGGACAATATTTTTTTTCAATAAGCTAGTTTAACTACTCCTATCAATAGAAGTATCATCCCAGATGAAGGGTGAGTCCAAACAATGTCCGGTAAGTGTAAAGGTTCGTTGATTAGAGTATGTTTATCCATAACTGGAATACAGACTGGTGTTTTGTCATGCTTCAGTAACTACCTTTACCCGTGTTTGGCTCAAAGACCCTTTCCCCCAGCATCACTACAAGATCAAATCGACTATGTTCGGATTTTTAATTATCCCGGATCCTTCTATTTTTAACAGTCCATTTACATGGATAGTGTTGTAACTAAAATATATCTATGATACATCTTTTCCAAGCCATTCTTAGTCCGTCAGATGAAAAAGTCTTACGGTCTTAAGGTTCACAAACAAGATAGGTGTGTTACATGTATTTTCTTAAAAGAAACGAGACACAGTCTGAAAATTACTAATCGCAATTTCTGGGTGAAAATAATGTAAGAATAATGACCAAGTACTTCGATGATGTAAACGGGGTCTAAAACTGGAACTCCAAAAATTACTAGGTCGAACTGTTTTCCGAAAATCATTGTGCTATTGAAATATGCACAGGTCTGTACGCAATTAACTTCTACTCTGTCTATTGTTTCTCTTCCTGTCCATATTTTTTTGTACGTATTTCCGCGTAAAGGGTCGCTTATCTTACCTAAGCACCCGATTCCCCATGTTCCTTTCGATATCGGGTAACTATCAACGCGTTTTGTTTTTCTCACCATATTACACAAACGCCTCGCTCGCTGATTGGCCAATATCGATTTTTGTGGGCGGAGTCACTGTTCTGTTCACTTCGTAATTGACAGGATTTTTTTTAAATTCTCTATGTTTTTGGACAATGACGGTGGCAATTATCTATGAGTTCGGACACAAAATAAAATAATTATTTTATTGTGTCCGAATACATAGATGAATTATGGTAAGTTCAGGGTTCCCATTCACGCACTGAATTGAATAATCACGCACAGAAATATGAAGTGAAACGTGCATGCACGCACAGATTTCGGGGCTGCCGTTGTCGATCACCAGTGGCGCCAGTTGGGACAAGTTAACAAGTGTGAAAGTCACTGTTTATCATCGCTAATCAAACTTGGTATCAATACGCTTTTCTAGTGTAAAATTAAAGGTTTTGAAGTTACATGCTATTTTTATTGACAAATCTATGTCAAATCATGCGGAAATACTACTCCAAAACTTAACAGGCATGAAAAAAAGATCGCTGCAAGAAATGCGAAAACCCATGACACAACAAAAATTGGTTTGACATCGTCCAATAATGGGCATTTCAAACTGTCTATTCAGTTTTATCAATGACTTTGAACAGTAAATTTACATAAATATCTTTATAAAACAATAAATGAAACCTAATTAGTGTCTGAAATTGACAGTGAAATGGAAAATTCTACTGCCGTACTGGCCGTCAGGCTGTAAGTTGTCCCTCTGAAACTGGTCCCGTGAGTAAGAAAATTATAGCAAGCGTCTTCTTTTTTGAAATTACCCATATTGTTTTCAAGAGCAGCCGACTACAGAGTAAGACTCATCAAAACAAATTTTCAATACAACAGACCCTTGCTGTCCTCAATAGATGTTCTATAATTGTCAATATTAAGTGCACTCCTAGAATTTCTCCTGCACTCCCAAACTTGTATTCCAGGGAGCGCATGCACTCCCAAAAAGAGATGTGAGTGGGAACACTGAAGTTGTAATATTGGGTATTCCCATGTTTCACTATTATTTTGCTATTGCTTTGACTCGTCAGACACCTTTCCAATACAAATCTGAATATTTAAATCATTGTTTTGTCTACATTAGCCTTGAGTTTGCACAGGTCTAAAATTCTGTTGTCTGGTAATGAGTTAAAGGAGACTATTTGGATTTTTATAATCTATTCAACATTCAAAATGTTTTATCACCCAATGACAGTAAGGCAAAGTTAGTAACCCAGAGAAACAAACAAATGGTTTTAATAGAATTAACTTTGTGATGAGTTGCCTCTAAAAGCTACCACAAATTTAAGATCAGAATTTCGCTAAGGGAAAGGGTCTACAACAAATGGAAACGTTTACTACGGTTTACTCTGATTATCGCTTACAATTCTTGACATAAAGCGACCAGCCCGTGAACTGACAGTATATTGATATTTTGTCTGACGGATGCATGTCGAAAGTGCTATTAAAGAAAGATTCACAGGTATCGGAACACACTGTGGCGTGGTATTCAATAACCGTCATGGGTTTTCGGGCTTTCTTTGTTGCCGGTATGTAAAAACCTTTCAATTTACTAAATACTGTGTACTATCCACCTTCAAATACAATTTAACATAGTACAAAAAGGATACGATGGGCTGAACCATCACTTTTTGAACTTTGGGTCCACCTTTGTAAGCCATTTTAATAGGATCGTAGTCGGGCACGTTTTCCAAACCAAGCGGTAATGGCGGCTTTTGGAAAGACGGTGAGATAATAATTACTTATGCGTTAGAAATACATTGGGCAACACCTCAAATAACTCATCTTGTAAAAAATTGTGTGGGCTTTGTTTTGTTCGTTTTACTCGGTTAAACCACTCTTTCAGCACGCAATTAAAAAAAAAGAGTAAATCTTTTCTAATCATGACATTTTTTGTCGTCCGTTTAAGTAGATAAAATGATTTTTCATGTGCACTGATGGTCAGAGCTGGAGATTTCTACCTTTGATGTCTGTTCATATTATTCCTTGAATACTACATAAATCTAGTGTTTCTCATGATCTTATCATGGTTGGACAAGGCAATTTCTCCTCCTTGTTCTGTACCAGTAGACCAGGGAACGTATATAAACTGGGATCACACAGGTTACGTGGCCTCTTGTACCCTAGAATACCCAGGAATGAAAAGCTCACTATTACTTTTCAGTATAATCTCCATTCATCTTGATGCATGTTGTCCTTTGCTGTTCTAGTTTGCGTATCCCTTCAAGACAAAAGTCTTTATCCTGGTCCCCTAAGTACTTATTCACTGCATCTATGACACCATCATTGCTTCCAAATTGTCTACCACTAAGGTTATTTTTCAGCTTTCAGAACATTTCAACACTTAGAAGTCCAAAGAGGCTAACTCACGAGAATATGGGAGGTGAGGAAGGACTTCCAAGCAGCATTCAGTCCCAGCAGCATGGCAACTTGCAACTTGTGAGCAGGTGCATTGATCTGCAAGAGTCAGTTTGGTACACCCAATCAAAAGCACAAATTCTTCTCTCTTAACCTATAACCTCCTTTCAGGTTGAAAATTTGTTCAGTGCAAACACCTCAGTTCTAAGATATTCCAGTGTCTTCGTAGTGTATACCTAAAGAGACTATGAAAATGCCTCCAAAGATTGGATCCGAAGGCTGAAACTTTGTATTTCTGTAGGAGGTGAATACTCTGAGGGAACAAAATAAAAATTTCAGTGAAATCTATGAAGAAACAAATTTTAGGTGCTTAGATGCATTCATCTTTGAACACTCCTCGTATATTATATTGATAGCAAAGGTGGTGACAAAACAATGTCTAGTATCATGTATGTATCCCTGTACAGACTAACAGAAATTTAGTCATCTATATGCAAGACAAGAGCACTATCTATGTCTGCAAATGCTTCTAGGCTGTAGCTTTTCAATTGTAAATTTCCAATTCAAAATCTAGGATAGGCGTAAAACATTTACAGTCCACAATCAAAATGCAACTGAAACAAGAGGGCCATGACGGCCCTGGATTGCTCACCTGAGTACAGTGCCTTAAAGGTATTTCTTTAATTTGACCAAGTGACCTAGTTTATGACCCCAGGTGACCCAATTTCAAACTCATATTTCACGAAGACAAACATTCTGACCAATTTTCAAGTCAATAGAGCAAAAAATGTGGCCTCTAGAGTGACCTAAAGGTATTTCTTTAATTTGACCTAGTGACCTAGATTATGACCCAGGTGACCCAAATTTGAACTGGTCTTGGACTTTATCAAAAGAAACATTTTTACCAATTTTTAAATCAACTGAATGATAAATGTGGCCTCTAGAGTACACTAGGTATTTCTTTAATTTGACCAAGTGACCTAGTTTATGACCCCAATTGACCCAAATTCAGACTCATGTGAGATTTTATAAAGACAAACATTCTGACCAATTTTCAAGGCAATTGAGCAAATAATGTGGCCTCTAGGGTGCCCACAAGGTATTTCTTGAATTTGACCTAGTGACCTAGTTTATGGTTCCAGGTGACCCAAATCCAAACTCATGTGATATTTCATCAAGACAAACATTCTGGCCAAAATTCAGGTCATTTGAGCAATAAATGTGGCCTCCAAAGTGCAAACAAGGTATTTCTTTAACTTGACCCAGTGACCTAGTTTATGACCCCAGTTGACCCAAATTCAGACTTATGTGAGATTTTATAAAGACAAACTTTCTGACCAATTTTCAAGGCAATTGAGCAAATAATGTGGCCTCGAGAGTGCCAACAAGGTATTTCTTTAATTTGACCTAGTGACCTAGTTTATGACCCAAGATGACCCAATTTTGAACTCAATGAACTCGTGCTTAGATGGGCAAACAAACTTAGAAGAGAATCACTACATACCAAATATCAAAGCTCTACGCCTTCCAGTTTCAAAGAAGAATTTTAAAGTTTTCCTTCTTTGTTCCTATAATCGAACTTGTGACCCCGGGGCTGGGCCAGTTTTGACCAAAGCAGCATCCTTGGAACAAACTCGGTAGAGGTCCACTAGGAGATGCTACATACCAAATATCAAAGCTCTACACCTTCCCGTTTAAGACAAAAAGAAATTTGAAGTTTTCCTTCTTTGTTCCTATGTTCGAACTTGTGACCCCAGGGACATCACATGAACAAACTTGGTAGAGGTTCACTCTGAGATGCAACATACCAAATATCAAAGTTCCATGCCTTTTTGTTTCAGAAAAGAAGAATTTTAAAGTTTTCCTTCTTTGTTCCTATGTTCGAACTTGTGACCCCCGGGGCAGGGCCAGTTTTGACCCCAAGGGCATCATATGAACAAAGTTGGTAGAGGCCCACTAGAAGATGCTACATACCAAATATCAAGGCTCCACGCCTTCCTGTTTCAGAGAGGAAGATTTTTAAAGTTTTCCTTCTTTGATCCTATGTTCGAACTTGTGACCCCCAGGGCAGGACCAGTTTTGACCCCAGGGGCATCATATGAACAAACTTGGTAAAGGTCTACAAGGAGATGCTACACACCACATATCAAGGCTGTACGCCTTCAAGTTTCAGAGAAGAAGATTTTTAAAGTTTTCCTTCTTTGTTACTATGCTCGAGCTTGTGACCCCCGGGGTGGGGCCAGTTTTGACCCCAGGGGCATCATATGAACAAACTTGGTACAGGTCCACTAGGAGATGCTACATACCAAATATCAAAGCTCTGCGCCTTCTAGTGTCAGAGAAGAAGATTTTCGATGATTTTGTATTTTTTTTCCTTTTTATTGCCATGGCAACCAGAGTTATGGGTGGAATTCAATTCTTTGAACAACTTTGGTAGAGCTTCACCCAAGGAACATCCCTGCTAAGTTTCATCAAGATTGGCCCAGTGGTTTAGGAGAAGAAGATGTTTAAAGAAATTGTTGATGGACGACGGACACCGGACATAGGGCAATCACAATAGCTCACCTTGAGCACGTTGTGCTCACGGTGAGCTAAAAATAGGATTTGTCTTTGATAAGGTAGAAAACACTGTGGGAAAAGGAGAAATGCTGGTTACCAGCATTTTCATTTTCACACAGTGTTTTCAAAAGCTTAATTTCTCAGGGCCATGAAAACTTGTTGTAATTCTATGTTAACCCTTACAGTGTCTTTCACTACTATGGTTTCCTTTGTGGGCAATGTACATCAAGATCAGGATGCACAAAACGTGCATCTAGATCTTTGATCTACACTGTCCGCTTTGCTGAAACAATGCAGACTAAAGCAACTATGAAATTGCAATTATTTTGGATGTATTTCCAGGATGAAAATGTCTGATAGGTTTATACGGTGCTCAAAGGGTTAAAGGGTTAATGTTGAGCTTTGAGAAGCAAACGATACACTCTCCTAGTAGTTAGGTAGTTCAGGAAACAAATTTTGTAGTCACTTATGCAAGGGCAGACAACTGTGAAATTCCTGCGCCATCTCTGTCAGCAACAACTTTTATAGGTCATATGACATAGGTTAACTCTCTTAAAAAGAAACAACTACTTATAAATTTTATTTAATTATCAAAATAACAACAACTCTAAACCGTCAAAAATACCTGTGTAAACAATTAATTATACTCAGCATAAATCCATATGTTATTTTTGGGTGCTTCCTACTTTAAGACACTAACTCTTTACCGCATGAAAAAATTTCAGACTTGTCCAAATTGAAAACATTTGCAGATGGCATAATAAATCTGGCAGAAATAATGGAATTTGTCTGTGAAAGGTTAGAAAACATTGTGGGAAAAGAAGAAAATGCTGGTTACCAGCATTTCTCCTTTTTTCCACCAAGTTTTCAAAAGCATGTTAAGCTTTTGCATAAACATACTGTTTTCCTGATGAAAAATCTGCTTCAGGCTTTCAAAAACAAACAAAAGCAACAACAAATAAACAAATTGCTCCCTAATCAGGATACATTACTGTTTTCTGTTCTGATTTTTAACTCTTTACAAGGCAACAAAATTTTAGACTTGTCCAATTTGAAAGCATTTGCAGACGACAAAATAAATCTGACTAAAAAAATTAAAATTTGTTTTTGGAAGGGTAGAAAACATAGTGGGAAAAGGAGAAAATGCTGGTTACCAGCATTTTCTCACAATGTTTTCAAAAGGGTTCCCTTTTCCGATTGTTAAAACTCGGGATTGTGTGGTAACGGATTAAAGCTGGTAAGTTTTTAACAGAATTATTTGGGATTGTGTGGCAACAGGTTAGAGTTGGTAAGTTTTTAACAGAATTATTTGGGATTGTGTGGCAACAGGTTAGAGTTGGTAAGTTTTTAACAGAATTATTTGGGATTGTGTGGCAACGGGTTAGAGTTGGTAAGTTTTTAACAGAATTATTTGGGATTGTGTGGCAACGGGTTAGAGTTGGTAAGTTTTTAACAGAATTATTTGGGATTGTGTGGCAACGGGTTAGAGCTGGTAAGTTTTTAACAGAATTATTTGGGATTGTGTGGCAACAGGTTAGAGTTGGTAAGTTTTTAACAGAATTATTTGGGATTGTGTGGCAACGGGTTAGAGTTGGTAAGTTTTTAACAGAATTATTTGGGATTGTGTGGCAACGGGTTAGAGCTGGTAAGTTTTTAACAGAATTATTTGGGATTGTGTGGCAAGTTTTTAACAGAATTATTTGGGATTGTGTGGCAACAGGTTAGAGTTGGTAAGTTTTTAACAGAATTATTTGGGATTGTGTGGCAACGGGTTAGAGCTGGTAAGTTTTTAACAGACAATTATCATAATCACAGTTCAACTGCAAGAATCCGTGTTTATAAGACATTTTTCATCATTAAGTCAGCTAAGCATGAAACTTCAAGGTTATGATTATCATTCTAGCTCCATACACCTTTCAGACTAACTTTTCACTTTTTACAGCTTGTCTTTCATCATCATTGAATCCAAGTCATTACTTTAATTTTTCTGACTATCTGCAGCACTTCTTATACTGTCAGTCACACCAAAAACTAAGGTAAGTAAAGTAAGTTTTATAAGCACTAGCTGGAAATCGTATGTTGATGTACAGCCCAGGTCTGAATGTACTGTTTTCTGCATATATTAGAAGATATTCCGACAAAGAGGACATGTACAGTTGTGACTTGTGTTGAACCACTTGTACTGCAAAATAGAAAAAAAGAAATAGCCAGTTTTTACTCATGAAAGTATAAAGCACTACTTAACCCTTTACTACACAATCCTGCCTTTTTAACGACCCTGATGGAGAGGACTTTTGAAAAAATTGTGGGAAAAGGAGAAAGTGCTGGTAACCAGCATTTTCTCCTTTTCCCACAATTTTTCTACCCTATCAAGGACAAAGTTCATCATTTTAGCCACTTTCAATTTGTGCTCTGCAAATACTTTGAATTTGGACCAGTCTAAAATTTTGTCATGTGGTAAAGAGTTCAGTTGGTTCTGCTCACACTGTATTTCAGGATCAGACTGCACATTCTGGACCTTGAATCTAGACTGCCAGATATATACATGTATAATCATAATGTTTTTAAAAGACTTTTTCCTCATGCAGGGTCATTCAAATGCTAGATTATTTGGTGAAGGATTAAAAGTGGATTCAAACCTCATATATGACAGCAAACAGATAGGAATTCATTTTGTAATTCAAACAGCCATAATCTTTTGGCTTTTCTCTTGAATCAATACATGTATAGCAATTAAAATTGCATGGGTGAAAGTTAGACTTTCAAACAATCCTAAAAAAAGAAAAAAATACTGTATAAGTGTTGAAAAGGAAAATAAAGAAAAAGGTGCTTTTTGGGGGTTTAAATATCCTGAGCTTACGAATAGTCCTGAATACTTTCAACCAATGACTCGTATCATAGCAAGACTTCTAGTTAATACTCACAACAAAGGTCTAATAGAAAAGAAAGAGTTGTAGGATACCCTCATTTGTGTAAATGTATATAGGGCCAATGATACTTACAAGACAAGCTGAATGAAACTTCTTTTTACAAGTTCGACATGTAATTCTGGGCAGCTGAAAGTTTGTCCCATGCAGCACATAGAAACATATCATACACTCCTCTACACCTTCAAATTTCTTGCTGATATTGTCTCTCCACAACTTCAGGCCATCCACTATGTTACCATTCTGAAATGGAAATTTTATTCAGTCTTAACCCTTTACCAAAAAATCCTGTGTTTCTGCAACCTGAAAAAGAGTGCTATTGAAAACATTGTGGGAAAAGAAGAAAATGCTAGTTACCAGCATTTTCCCCTTTTTCTACAATGTTTTCAAAAGCTTTCGACAGCAGGATCATTAAAACTGATATTGTTCTGTAACAGGTTAGCTCAATACTATGTTGAAAATTTTGCACAACTGTTAATCTGAAATCGTCATTGCAAAATAGGAATGGAGATGATCACCATGTAACTAGCTTTGATATATGAATAAAAATAGCTCAGTCTATTTCCACAATGTCTTCCAAAATATACAGGTGTTAAATCTTAATTCATGTCGATTATCTTTATGTTACAGGGAGCATTCTGTAAGACATGAGATTCTGGGACATTGTCCCACTGTATAAGAAGTTATGTATGTCCCATCTTAATGCAAATATGTGCGACGCTGTAAATGTGAAATTTAGCAACTACAAGGGAGGTCCTGTGTAGCTCAGTGGTAAAGTGTAGGACTCAAAACCTGGAGGTCCCAGGTTCAAGTCTCACTGGAAGCAATGTTTTTTTTTGTGGGAATGTCCACGGGCCAGACACTTCAGGACCTCAGTCTATTAGTGGTGAAGCCCAGGATGTGCATAAATATGTGAGCTGATGCCATGATATGACTGAAATAATTTTGAAAGCAGCATAAAACACCATTCAATTAAGCAATTAGCAACTTCATGTGTAACACATTGTCCTTACAATTTTAGTAAAAGACAATGTATTTATGTACAAGTTATATTAAAGGTTCTGTTATGTTCCTGATATAAATCTGACAAAATAAACTACAGCAGTTGCATGGCAATAAATACCAAAACCCCCCCAACCCCCTTGCCACTGGATAAGGAAACAATCAAAGGGCCATAACTCTCGCAAAAAAAAAATACACCATGATGAAAATTGTAGGAGCACAAGTTCTTGTATTATAGGACTTCCATTAAAGTAACAGTAGCGGCCAAAAGTAAACAATGGGGTGTTAAAATGCATCTAAATTTAATTCATACCATTCATAGAATGGAAATTATTGAGAAGATGATAATCTGCTCCTGTAGCGTCATCCAAGTGTTAGTCACTTGCAGGAAAATTTCTTTCAGTACAAGGTAAAAAGTAAACAAAAGATAGAGCGACCTGGCAACTTTTGACCTAATTGTAAGTTAACTTTTTTGCCCGTGACTAACACTTAGACCAATTTAAATGTTTTTTACTGATGGCCGCTACTGTGCCTTTAAAATTACAGCAAAATTGCTTGAAAACTGTAGGAGGAGAAAAGGACAGACAAGTGCATCTACCGACAGATGGACATACAAGCAAAGGGAAAGACAGATGGACAACCAAAGTCCAGTGTGCCCTCCCTCCACTTTACCAAACAATCTCAAGTTTTAACGACCCTGGAAGAGAATGCTTTTGAAAAAATTGTGGGAAAAAGAGAAAATACTGGTAACCAGCATTTTATCCTTTTCCCACACGGTTTCTACCCTACCAACAAGAGAAATCATCATTTGGGCTACATTTATTTTGTCATCTGCACATGCTTTCAATCTGGTCAAGTCTAAAACATTTTCGTTTGGTTACTTAAGACTTGACTTTGTTGTCAGAAGGTAAATAAAGAACCAAAAGCTGCCAAAATTGCAGCAATCTACCTGATGGGTCAGAAATATGTTCAGTTGAAGCAGCCATTTTTCCCACTGTGCGCCTGACACGCCCACACGTTTTTCACTAGATACTTTGATGTTTCCAAGTGGGTAGTTGATAGGGAGGGCAATCACTATTTCCACCCTCACTTCCTCTATTCCATATGTGGCTATTACCTCCCTTGCAGTTGGTCTTGTTCTTATCTGCAATGTGTTAGTAGAGTCTTAGGTCTTAGGTCTTAGGTTTTACACATTTTATTACATTAAAAATTCTTGGTTCATGAAAAGTTCTTGAGTCTACACTGTCAAATATTTTGGGGCTCAAACCTGATGTGTTTCACACAGTATGTGAATACTCTACATATTAAACATTTACCACTGAATCGTGTGTTTAACTCTTTACCAAATGACAAACTTTTAGACTGGTCCAAATTGAAAGCATTTGCAGACGACAAATCAAATGCGGCTCAAAAATTGAAATTTGATTTGGGAAGGGTAGAAAACATTGTGGGAAAAAGAGAAAATGCTGGTTACCAGCATTTTCTCCTTTTCCCTAAATGTTTTCAAAAGCCTTCTTTCCTAGGGTCGTGAAAGCCTGGGATTGTTTGGTAAAGGGTTAAAGCCCCAATAAAGTCCAAAATTAGAATTTTTTTATGCTTGAAAAAAGGCACGAATCTGTTAGATTTACTCTTATTTTGTCACCAAGGGGATAGGGGCGTTCACTGCAGCATCGGTTCATGTCACAGAACCATACAAAAAATCCTATTTTTTTTTATCAATTCTCCCAAGTGACGTTGCCATGCACTATTCGGAATCATTCTGGTGTCCTATTTGTAGACACCATGTGACCGATGACGTATTACACAGACGATGTGCTTTCTCTCCTTAGAAAACGTTGCGAAACTTCGGTAAGTCTTTAATTTTCGTTAAATTACCTTCGCTCATCGTATCTAATTTATTTGTATGCATTTGATTGGTAAATCGGAGTTGTGTTATATTTATTTCGATCATCATATGCCTATTTCTTCTTGTCAAGAGTCGTCCAAACATCGAATGACATCTCGGCCTATAACACTTTCGGCCTATTACAATTTCGACTAGTAAGAAATTCGGCGCATACAAAATCGGATGTCTACACAGGGTATAAAGGTTTGTAATATGAGCCATAGAGAAGAAGTCAAACAAAATGTGGACGGTTTATAACGAAGATCAGACTTTACATTATGTGCGATCTGATCTTGATCTTCGTAGGTAATGAAAAAGTTAAGAACTTTGTGGGTTTTTTTTTTTTTTGTCTGTAATTACTAGCGAATTTTGACCTGAGTTTAGCATCAGGTGGTGGACGTTTTAGATCAAAGGTCAGACCTCTTACTAGGTGCAATCTGATCTCGATCTGTGCTGTCAACAAATGATATTTCTCAACTTTCAAGAGTTTAGTAAAACACATTGCTTATAGTTATTTTTACTGCTAGTTTTTGAAGACAGAGTTGATGTTACTTCATCAGTCAAGTTATTGCATGCAGATGAACCATACTTTTCAAAATCATAGATACATATTCCAAAGCTGATAAATACATGTACTTCAAGTTGTTGGAGTGCAAGACAATTGAAGACAAAAGTAGAAGTTTACTAGTACTCAAGTAATATTTATCTACCACATTGTGATTAAGAAAAATATTTTTTATGTCATTTTTTACTGACCTCTTTTCTTTCCAATCTAAAAACAGACACGTATCTTTTTAGGGTGTGATACAGAGAGACCAAGATGTTTGTTAACCGACAAATAGATATCCCAGTCTGGTGTTATTATATCTCTGCTGTACGACGATTTTTTTTCCACAGATTTTAGCACAGTCCATGTCAACAGGTATTTGAATGATATTTAGATTTACATCTATTACACATTAATGTTAGAACTTTGAAGTCTATTATATTTTAAGCTTAGAAAGGATCAGCTGCTGAAGGGATGATTGATCAAATACAACTTTTTTACACCCTTGCCATAAATTTTTGAAAGGAGCAATTGTTTGCTACAAGCAACTGCTCCTTTCTCACATTTCTCCATTTATTTGATTTTTTTTTTTTTTTTTTTGGTGAATATTCCCCAGTTGTCGGTTGTTTAATGCCATTTTCAACATTATTTCAGTTTTATCACGGCAGCCAGTGCACCTGTCCATGCTTATCAAGAGTTTCTGTTTCCAGTACTTTGCATAATATCCCACTGGCTGCTTTTCCACGTAATCATTGTCAATACAGTGATTAGCATTGAGAGGGGAATGTATCCTGTTGCAATGACTATCATCAATCCTGGGAAAGAAATTGGCCGAGCTAGGGATTTGAAGCAGCAATCCCCCAATCTCAAGTTCTTTATGCGACTAGCTGCACCAGTAGGGCTCTGCAGTAGTATTTCGTAAAAGTAATGTACTCTTGAGAGAGAAAAAGGCATGCCTTGGGGCTAAAACATATTAAAGTCCAACTTTTAGTAAGCAAGCACAAAAGGTACACTCAAAAGCTGCTTTGTATTAAGCCAGCACCAAAGAGACTCTTAAATTGTGTGTGTTTTTTTTTCACCTTGAAAAAGAAGGCTTTTGAAACATAATGAAAAAAGGTGAAAAGCAACATTTTCTATTTCCAAAAGTGATTTTACCTTTTTAGACAAGTTCCGTCATTTGAGCCACATTCAATTTGATGTTCACAAATGCTTTCAATTTGGACAAGTTAGAAATTTTATCAGCTTGAAAAGAATTAGTATAAAGGTGGCCACAAGGGCAGGGTTTACTGTATAAAGAAATGAACATATCTTGTAAAATAGTTCTAGAGATACAATCTGAGACTAGTAGATTAAAAATACATGTGTTTTTCAATCTAAATTTACTTGATTGATTGAATAGTGTTTAATGCGGCATTCAACATTACATCAGTCATTTCATTGCGTCAGTTTGCTTGTTCATGTATACCCTGGGTTCAAATGGTGCAAGGCTATGGCTCTGTAGTGTCATGCCCAAGGACACTCTTATGAAAAACCCATTGCTTCCAGTGAGGCTCAAAGCTCGGACCTCCAGGTTATGAGTGCTACACTTTACCACTGAGCCAGGGAGACCTTATATAAATTTGTATTTCAGACTCAAAATGCGAATGCAGTCTCAATGGCAGTGTAAGATACAAGGACATAGTTGTTAAATGGCCTCTTTAGGATTTCATTTAACTCTACCAAACAACAAAATTTTGGACTAGTCCAAATTCAAAGTATTTGCAGCCAAAAATTTAACTGTGGCTCAAGTGATGGAATTTGTTTTTATTAGGGTAGAAAATATAGTGTGGAATGAAGAAAATGCTGGTTACCTGCATTTTCTCCTTTTCTCACAATGTTTTCAAAACACCTGGAGATACATTAAGCCCCCTTTTGCCCGAGCATGGCCCATACATACTTTGCATTATTTAACTCTTTACCAAACGACAAAATTTTAGACTGAACCAAATTGAAAGCATTAATTTTGCAGACGACAAATTAAGTGTTGCTAAATTGATGATTTCTCTTTTTGATAGGGTAGTAAATATTGTGGGAAAAGGAGAAAATGCTGGTTACCAGCATTTTCTCCTTTTCCCACAATGTTTTCAAAAGCCTTTTCTTTTAGGGTTGTTAAAAGTCGGGATTGTGTGGTAAAGAGTTAAAAAGAAATTTATGTTCTTGTCATTTCAGTGTCTTATTTTGGACAGAGTGACGTGACATTTGAACAGTGTGGACAGGGAAAAAATCACTCGCAGTTTATAGACAAATATGGACAATATTAGTGCATCTACTAACTTAACAATATACCAGTAACATCGGAATGGACTTCTGCAGTGATTGGTGATGGTAATTTTAGAATTTTGGATCAAAATTGTGGATTTTGGAGGTTTCTTTTGGAACAATTTGAGTGAGTAAAATTCAAAATAAGAACTCTACCTATACATATACCTATACACATCATCTACAGACAATAAAGCTAGAAAACAAGTTTGGACAGATACAGTTACGAGCTATTGCTTTCTGAGTGCTGGAATAGATATGGGTATAAGATGACTGATTTTGCTTATGAGCTATGCTCTGTATTAAGGGGGTTTAATGCATCTGTGAAAAGTATCGACCCAGGTCAGCCTGTGCGGACTGCACAGGCTGACCCGAGACGAAAATTTCACTATTGGACAATTTTCTGTATGTAATAGGACCATTCCACCTCATGATTCAGTCAGTTGTTAGAAAAAAATGAACTCTGTGGATCCATGATCATGTTATGACTTGCTAGGTATCATGCATCACAGAGGTGCCTTAAGCCCCTTTTGCCATAGCCTGGTTCATGTTACTATACACAGGTATTTACTTATGAACAGGACAAAGCCCAGGTAGCTCAGTCAAGAACTTGAGAACAGGGGGTCGGTGGTTTGATTCCTGGCTTTTCCAATTTCTTAGAATTGATGATATTCATTGAGACATGTGGGAAAGCAGCCAGTGGCTTGGAAGTATTATTGTGTGAGGTACTTTAAAAAGGGTTTTTGTCGGTTTAACCCTTTACTAAACAATCTTGAGTTTTCACGACCCTAGAGATGTAGACTTTTGAAAACATTGTTGAAATTCTCTGGTTACCAGCATTTTTTTTTTTCATTTTCCCATAATATTTTCTACCCTTTCAAAAGCAAATTTCAATACTCGAGTCCCATTTATCATCTGCAAATACTTTCAAGTCTAAAATTTTATTGTTTGTCAAGAGTTAAAAACTATGTGCAGAAATGGGTTAACCGTTTACCAGATGACAGACTTTGGACAAGTCCAAATTGGAAGTGTTTTTTGACAACTACTGTAATTCAGTGTGGCGGAAAGGATTAGATTTGTCATTGAAATGGTAGAAATCATTGAGGGAATAGAAGAAAATGCTGGTTACCAACATTTTCTCCTTCACCCACGAAGTTTCTAAAGCTATCTCCTGGGGGTCATTAAAAGACGAGACTGTTTGCTAAAGGACCATTGTATACTTGATTTAAAAGCTTGAAAATATGTAGATAGTGAAAACAATTGCAGTTTGCTCAAATGTACTTTTTATTGGTCTCGAACTTTGTAAGATATGGTTTTGTTTTAAAATTCATAAACATGAATTAAAACTGTAACCCTTTCCCAAATGACAAAATTTTATGCTAGTCCATATTGAAAGCATTTGCAGTTGACAAAATAATTGTGACTCTAAAATTAAGATTCTTTTTCGGAAGGGAAGAAAACACTGTGGGAAAAGGAGAAAATGCTGGTTACCAGCATTTCCTCCTTTTCCTACAATGTTTTCAAAGGGCTTCTCTCTCAGGGCTGTTAAAAACTGTGAGTGTGTGGTAAAGGCTTAAACTGGAAATAGAGTTTAGTATCTTTCAATAATTTTCCTTTTAGTAATAGAAAACATGGTCACAAAAATATCACACTCAACTCTTTACCACACAAACCCGGGTTTAATGACCCCGAAGAAGAGGGCTTTTGAAAACATTGTGGGAAAAGGAGAAAATGCTGGTAACCAGCATTTTCTCCTTTTCCCACAATGTTTTCTATCCTTCCCAAAACAAATTTCAATTTTTCAATCATATTTATTTTGTCGTCTGCAAGTGCTTTCAATTTGGACCAGTCTAAAATTTTGTGGTTTGGTAAAGAGTTAATCATATTGGTAATCTTAATTCAATATTCTTCATGACTGTTGTAAAAACTTAATACTGGCTATATGTATCTTGGGCAAAAATACTGTTCACGTAAAACTTTCCATCATAGAGCACCTAAGGTAGGAAGAGAAACAGAAACAAGTAAATGTATTTGACTGATATATGTCACAATGCAATAAATCTGTTTTCAACAGTATTTCAACTGTATAGCAGTAGCTGTACACTTACTCATGTTCACTGGGTCAATAACTGATATCCCTTTACCACACAATCCCGACTTTTAACGACCCTGAGAAAGAAGCCTTTTGAAAACATTGTGAGAAAAGGAGGAAATGCTGTTAACCAGCATTTTCTCCTTTTCTCACAGTGTTTTCTACCCTTCCCAAAACAAATGTCAATTTTTCAGTCACATTTATTTTGTCGTCTGCAACTGCTTTCAATTTGGACCAGTCTGAAATTTTGTTGTTTGGTAAAGAGATATTACTGGCAATAAAGCTGGGGGAGGTTACTTTTTGTAGGAAACTACATGTACCTATCAAGCTCCAGCTACAGTTGAATTTTGAACACATGTTTTACAAATCATATCAACCAAAAGGCCATGGTTGGCTTGCAAGCATCTTCACGTCCTTGTTTATTAACCCTTAACCACACAATTCCGGGTTTAAACAAACCTATGGAGGATGCCTTCTGAAAACATTCCAAGAAAAGGAGAAAATGCTCGTTACCAGCATTTTCTCCTTTTCCCACTGTGTTTTCTACCCTACCAGAAACAAATTTAAATTTTGAGTCACATTTATTTTGTCATCTGTAAATGCTTTCAATTTGGACCAGTCTAAAATATTGCTGTGTGGTAAAGAGTTAAGTGTCATTGCAACAGGATTTGATCCTCTCAAACTCCTGAACATGATTTGGGTTTGCTCATGGGGAAAACAGCCAGTGAATTTTAGAGAATTTGCTGAGAATTACTAGTATATGAAATATAGGTAAAAGGCGCATTATTAAATTTAAACCTTTTTCAAACAATCCAAGTTTTAACAACTCTTAGTAAGACAGCTTCTCCAAATATTGTGGGATAAAGAGAAAATTTTGGCACAATATAGCCTGTAGAAAAAGCAGAAAATGTTGGTAGCCTGCATTTTTTCTTTTTTCCCCACACTGTTTTCTACCCTTCCAGAGAGACATTTATTGTGTTGAGTTACATGTACTTTTTCATCTGCAAATAGTTTCAATTTAGATGAGACTAAAATGTTCTTCTCTTGTATAGATTGGATGTTTATTTGTTGGAGCATTTTGCACCACTGTGAACATTATTTCAGATATTTATTCATGTCAGTGTGACAACTCATTACTGTCTTTTCTGTATTTCACCAGCACAAAGCTGGGGCTCTGCAATGTCTTGCCTAAGGACATTCCTTAACCCTTAAAGCCCTGGATTGATTGATTCTATGGTGTTTAATGCCATTTTCAACATTATTTCAGTTATATCGTGGCGGCCTGTGCACCTATCCATGCTTTCCTAGCGTTTCTTTCAGCAGTGCTTCGCACAGTATTCTTTCCAAGCCACTGGCTGCTTTTCCCACATAGCCATTGTCAAAACAATGGTCAGCGGTGAGAGAGGAATGAATCCTGTCGCAATGACTATCATCAATCAGCGGAAAGAAATTGGCCGAGCCGGGAATTGAACCAGCGACCTCCTGTTCTCAAGTCCCTTACGCTACAGACTGAGCTACAGGGTGCGGCTTAAAGCCCTGGAACCAACTTAAGTTGTTTTTGCAGACAAAAGTTGTTTTTGCAGACAGTGTACATAAAGATCAGACTGCACATAACATGCAGTCTGATTTAAGATCTATACTTTCTGCTACTATGAAACAAGTTTTGTCAAAATAAAGCAAGACGGCTACCATTTTCTTACTTTCCAAGCAGGTGCGCAACCCTTTACCAGTTGGTAAAATTTTAGTTCAATTGTTCAAATTGGAAACAATTGCAGATGAAAAATTGGACGTAGTAGCTCAAATGAAAAGATTTGCTTCAAGAAGAATAGTAAACATTATGGGAAAAGGAAAAAAATACTGGTAACCAGCAATTCTGCTATTTCCATAATGTTTCAAAAGCATTTTTCTTTGTTAAAATGATTAAATAGTGCTTTACATAATAACTTGGATGTTTTGGTTAACCCTTTACCACACAATCCCAACTTTTAAAGACCCTGGGAATGAAGCCTTTTGAAAACATTGTGGGAAAAGGAGAAAATGCTGGTAAACAGCATTTTCTCCTTTTCCCACAATGTTTTCTACCTTTCCCAAAACAAATTTCAGTTTTTGAGTCCCATTTATTTTGTCATCTGCAAATGCTTTCATTTTGGAAATGTCCAAAATATTGTTGTTTGGTAAAGAGTTAAGGGTTGAGGGCAAGCAATAGCTTCTAATATTGCTCTGTATGTATGAATATATTTTTTTATTTTTTGTCCACAAATTCTTCTTGTAGGACTATTGTGATGTACATGTATTTAAAATAATAAAATAATATTACACTATATTGCCTTGATTGTTGCATGAAACATATCTGTCTTTGTAAGAGCTGTGATCTGAACCAGCCAGTTTTATATCATAGTACTGAAGGCCAGCTTTTCACATGCTACATATTCTTCAGCAACACCACAGAATATGTCTTTGGAAATCTGATTATTCTGCTGTATATCTGAAAAATTAAAAAAAGACATATTCTCTTTTTTAATTTATCTCAATCTGAAACTGTAAAAAAAAAGACAGCAGTATAGTAATAGGTGTAGGTTTACTCCAACTTCATTCCATTTGATAACAGAATTGACTGCAGCATCTGTCCAGCATGTGGTTGAACTTAAATAATGTTGAAAACTGTACATGTATGAAGTCATAACTGTACAAATACAGCTTTTAACAAACCTGTTTCGAAACAGCATTGGTATTTACTTATCATTTGTAGGGAAGAATCATGTGATCCATCTTCCACAATGTTACTTTTCCACATGGATCAAAATTGACTGCTGCTGCATTTCCAACCTTTTACTAATTTCCTTCACATGTTCTTTACTCTAGTATGGCATATGTCTCAAAGCCCGAATAGTAGCAAAAAGTACACAAAAAGTAGGTCAGCAGTTGCTATGCTGCTCTATCTTTTGTTAACTTTTTACTTGATTTCAATTTTTTTTTTTTGCCATTGACTTACACTTGGATTGACTGTACAACAACAGATTGTCATCTTCCCAACAATTTCGTACTTTCATAAGGTATGACTTAAATCAAAATGCATTTTAACACCCACTTTGTTTAACTTTTGGTGGCTGCTGGGCCTTTAAACAGTAGCACATACAATCATGGGTATGGGCTATACATCAAACAAATGAATGTAGTTTTTAGCCTTTCAATTTCTGACAATCATTCTGTTTACATGTATGATACATGTAAATTCTAGAACAGTGTAATGCAGTATCTTTTACTCAGTAATCAGCACTTTTGCAAATGAAGCCCAGTTTGATTGACTGAGTGATACATACGTGTAGCTTTCAACATTATATCAGTCATACCATTTTGACAGATCATTTATTCATATGTTTCCTGAGTTTTAACAATATCTGAAGTAACTTGCCCATGGACATCCCAACGAAACCCAGTGAGAATTGAATATGAGTCATGGATTACTTACATTATGCATTTACCACTGAGACATGAAGTAATCCTTGAGCCCTTTACAGCTGTTCAGTTGAATAAAACTTGTGGCATTACTAGCATCACAAGTGTCAGCTCAAGTAATATAGGAGAACTGTTAAGCCCTAAGTGACAAAACAAAATTCAGTCGCATAAGCACAGTAGTAGCTTAATCAGCTGTCTACCGGTATTTTGTCCAACAGCATATTTTCAAGAATTCTGCTCCATTTTCATCCTGGCCTATAATAAGGGTTTCATTCAAGATCTAGCAAAATGAGACAGCAAAAGCTTCTTGCAGTATACCAGTAATCTTGAATCTACACTGCTTCTTTAAAGGTATAGCCCATGCGGTGGGTTGAGGTGAATCCCTGAAACTGCAATACATGTACATTGTTTTGAATTTTCATTACTTTACCAGTCATGTAAATTTTGTGAATTTGGCTATTGAAAATAAAATTTGTTTTATCTGATTAAGACATATGTACCTGAAAAGTGGTTGCCAAATTCTGAATCTACTGGGATGGAATCACAATCATAACAGAGTCAGAAACCAAGGCTCATCTGCATCTGCACAGTCAGTATAATTCAGTATGTGTATCATCATGTTGGAGGATCCATTCACATTGGCCAGAGATGTGTAAAGTAATTATCTCCATACTCTGGAATATCATTTACATATCATTTAACATTCTGTGCTAGAAATTTAATGGTGTTTTACTCTGCTTTCAACAGTATTTCAGTCATATCATGGCAGCATCACACAAATTCATGTATTTCCTGGGATTCACCAGTACTAGGCTAGGGCTCTGAAGTGTCTTGCCCAGAGACACTCCCATGAAAAAACCAGCAGATCGAACCCCAGACCTAATAATGTGCAAATTCATCTTTTACTCTTTACCAAACGACAAAAATTTAGACTTGTCCAAATTGAAAGCATTTGCAGACGACAATTTAATGTGGGCCAAACGATGGAATATGTCTTTGATAGGGGAGAAAATATTGTGGGAAAAGGAGAAAATGTTGGTTACCAACATTTTCTCCTTTTCCTACAATGTTTTCAAAAGGCTTATTTCTCAGGGTCGTAAAAACTCGGGATTGTGCAGTATAGGGTTAACATACAATCCAGTGCTGTAATGACCCAGAGGCATAAACCTTTTCAGAACATTGTAGGAAAAGGAGAAATTGCTGCTGGTGACTAGTATTTACCTTTAATTCAACACTTGTTTCTCCTGTTTCAAATACAAATCATGTAGATCCAATACAAGCTATGTCGTCTGCAAATGGCTTCAATCTAGACAAGTCCAAAATTTTGTCATCTGCTAAAAAAAAAAAACACTAAGATTCCATTGATATGTGCACTGACCAGATTAGGGAAAGATAATTGGTTTCTACGTTCAAATTTGTGTCACCCAAGAAATTCAGCCATTTTTTTTTAAATGGTGCAGATTTAATTCAACACATTGAGTTTCAATTGCATTTCTAAAGAGTTACACACACACACACACACACACACACACCCCAAATACTTAGCCTTGTCCAACACTAAGGCATTTGCGGAAAAACAAATATTTCTCAAACAATGAAATTTGTCTGTGATACAAGAAAAATATTGTGAAAATAGGAGAAAATGTCGGCTACCAACTTTTTCTCATATTTCCACCATGTTTTCAAAAGCATTTTTTTGATATCTAAAAACTAGGGATTGCTAGGTAAATGGCCAATCTCCGAATAAATATGCGTCGCGTATATCCGAGGTTCAGACTACATTCATGCACATTTAATCATTATCTGCATTCTCTGCAAAGAAAATGGGTCAATCGGGTGCTGCGCAGAAATGAAAGATCACTTTCATCTCACAGGTGAACGGCGAGCGACAGTATAATTCATGTATTACACACTAAGTAATAGTAAATTAGTGTGAAATAAATGAATTATACTGTCGCTCGTCGTTCACCTGTGTTTCATCTTACTAGGCGATATTCATTAATCAGAAAGTGCTTATGCATCCTGATCCAACAGTAAATGGGGAAATCAATACAGATATATAGCGATAAATCTGTTTTTAACACAATAAATATAAGATGAATGTAAGGCGACTTACCAATTCAAGAATGCGAACTGAAATCCGCATCTGTTTTCAGACAGTTCTCTCATTCTGTATATTTACACGGAGCTTCTTGTTCAAAACAAAAGAAACAAATCCTAAAATAGACGCCCGTTTGTTCTTTCTGTGTCGCTCTTCGGCAAATTCGGTAAACGAACTTGGTTTTCTGTCGAATATGATTCTCACACCGTTACACCGTCCTCCATTTTGTTTTTCGTTTACCTTAGCTCCAAGGTATCACGTGGTGTACCTACGTCATCGTTATTGATGTAAACAAAAGTTAGAGATACCTGGTAGTATTTCTTGTATTTTTGAAAGTAATTCTTCTGCCAGCGAATGGAACTTTGACCAATCGCACATTAAGAGAGTGTCATCGTTATATTAATTTACATAGTTTTAAATGGTATGATTAAAATTTAACTTCATTTTTTACCCCGCATTGTTTACATTTGGACTTTATTGGGACTTTAAAGGACTATGAGAGAAACAGCTTTTGAAAACAATGTTGGAAAAGAAGAAAATGCTAATAACTAGCATTTTCTTCCTTTCCAACAATGTTTTCTCCTCTCTCAAGGGCAAATCCCATCACTTAAGCCACATTTAATCGTTTGTTTGCAAATGCTTTAAATTTAGACAAGTCTAACATTTTGTTGTCTGGAAAATTGTTTATATCAGTATCAACTAAGGTATGATTGTTACTTCTACTGCTACTGATAAATCAAGTATTAGCTAGCAAAATAGTTAAATTAACCCTTTACCACACAATGCCGACTTTTAATGACCCCGATGAAAAAGCCTTTTGAAAACATTGTGGGAAAAGGAGAAAATGCTGGTTACCAGCTTTTTATCCTTTTCCCACAATATTTTCTACCCTATCATACAAAAATTACATCATTTTAGCCACAATGAAATTGTCGTCTGCAAATGCTTTCAATTTTGATGGGTATGAATTTTTGTCGTGTGGTAAAGACTATTAACTTTATCTATAACAACAAATTATGGACTCTTCCAAACTTGAAGCATCTGCAAACCACAAATTAGAAATTGGTGCAAATGAGCACAAATTCTGTGATAGGGTAGAAATTATTATAGGAAAAGGAGAAAATGCTGGTTTCCAGCATTTTCTCCCTTACCTACAATGTTTTTAAAAGCCTTCCTGCTCGGGAGTCACAAAAAATTTGGACTGAAGGTAATGGGTTAAAAAATCCAGCAGAGTATTGCAATTTCAAGTCTATAGTTGGCTTTAATAAAATCATGCTGCATATGTAAGACAAGACTGCATGTTTTGTACCATTCGTTCTTGATTTACACTAACTGCAAAAGAGACAAGAGCACTGCATGTGGGTGTAAATGCATTGATTGATTGATTGAATGGTGTTTTACGCCACTTTCAACCCTTATTTCAGTCATATCACCACAACAGCTCACATATTCATGTATTTCCCAGGTTTTACCAGTACTAGGGCTGTGGATGCATATTTTTAGTGAAATTCTAAGTTGAAAAAGGGGAATAACTCTGTCAAAAATAATTTGATGGTTACCTGCCCTTGTTTCATGGGTTCCCCTTTTGACAATTAACAACTTGTTCAAGTTTGAGGCAAATATCTTCAGTAATAACAGAGATATTATAAGATGTCAAAGTTTTTGCACAACGTTGTAGACGAAGTTGACATAGATGACGATGACACAGATAATGACATCATGGCTATGACAATATCTTGACATTTTCTTTGTGAACATCTGAACAAACTAGAAGTTGTGGCAAGCAAATCTATGGGATTACCTTCATGTCTTCCATATTAAGATCTCTTTTCTGTACTGATTGTAATTCGGCTGTGCATAGAGACTGACTGACAAACTTTGTGGTAAAAGTATCCACATAAGCCGAGGTTTTTCTATCCTGATTCTTCCACCACTGCCGTACCATGGCTGGTATTGTCTTTAACGCTAACTGATAGAGGTTACAGGTCATGTGCTGAATATCTGAACTACTCCCATCTCCTGTGAGAATGACAAGTTTACCTGAAAGCACCTTTCATGACTTCCATTGCCTTCACAGCCAGCATAGATCAAAATCAGACGGCACAAAATGTGCAGTCTGATCTTTTACCTACAATGTCTGCTTTGTTGAGACATTCCAGACAAAAGCAAACTTGTAATGATTTGAAACATATTTCTAATTTGAGAGTCTATTAGGTTTATCTGGTACCCATATGGCTAAAAGATTTAAGCCATGCTCTGGCAAAAGGGAGCTTAATGCATCTCTGTGATACATGATACCAAGCAAGTCATCACATAATCATGGATCAACAAAGTCCATTTTGTCCAACAACTGACTGAATCATGAGGCAAACTGGTCCTTGGACACCCAGAAAATTGACCAATAGCAAAAAATTTCTGCCCAGGTCAGCCTGAATGGACTGCGCAGGCTGACCTTGGTCGATGCTTTTTTGCAGATGCAGTAGACCCCCTTTTCACACAGCATGCCTCACATGTTGCATGTAAATGCCAATATGGGAATCCTGCAATGACAGCACCTTGTTCAACCGATAACTACAACAGACACCTACTGTTGTTACTCTACTCACTTCTTTGTTGTATGAAAGTTGTTTTATGGTGCATCAACAGCCATTGTTGGTAACTGTGGGTAAATCCAGTGTTTTCATAATCAATGATACTGGTAACCAGTATTTTCTCCTTTTCCCACAATGTTTTCTGCTCTGTAAGAGAGCTACAGTTAATTTGTGCCAATTTCAAATTTCTTCTCCCCAGTCACTTTTACCTTAGGGAAACAAGGCTCTGTTGTTTGGTAAAGGGTCAAAGAGCAAGTGTTAGATATTTCTCTATTTCCAACAAATGGTTCAGTATTAAATTTTACCTTTAAAATTTGGAGAGAATGATGTCTCAAACATCTTTCTGTTTGTCTTTGGCATTAGTTTGAATATGTGGTTTACCATGTTTTCTACATATCCAAGTTCTCTCAAATGTGCTGCATATTCTTGTCTCAACTGAAAAAAGAAACATATTTGATTGTTCATTTGAATGGGTTCATCTGAAGCTTCAACTCTTAACCAATTAACAAAATTTTGGACTTGTCAAAATTGAAAGCATTTTCCAGAAGGCATATAAGATGTGGCTCAAATGATAGATTTTTTTTCTATAAGAGAAGAAAACATGGTCGAAAAAAGGAGAAAATGCAGTTTTTTCTCCTTTTCCCAATATGTTTTCAAAAGCCATCTTTTCCAGGGTCGTAAAAATTCGGAATTGTTTGGTAAAGAGTTAAACACTATTCCAGTAATACTGCTGTCACAGATCACTTCTTCATGTCTCCCCAAGGTTATGCCAGTACAAAGCCATGGCTCTGTATTGCCTTGCTCAAGGACACTCTGATATGACAAGGCCTACCAGTAGAGATCCAACCATAATTTCATGATGAGATACCCAAAACTTGAACTCTTTCCCAAACAACGAAATCAAATCAAAATCAATTGCAGATGGAAAAAAAAAAAAAAAAAAATATGGCTCAAAGGGTAAATATTGTCTTTGAAAGGGTAAAAAACATTGTGGGCAAAGGAGAAATTGCTGGTTACCAGCATTTTCTCCTTTTCCCAAATTGTTTTAAAAGCCTTCAAGGATTGTGTGTTGAAGGATTTATCACTAAGCCAACAAAAAAGACACAAAATAAATAATTAACTGAGGCAGTTGTTTGTTGGAATCTAAGGGACAGAAAAGGTGTATTTTTTTGCTATTTCAACTATCATTTTACCCAGAGTATCTCACAAAATTTTCTTACAATGTGATCAAAGATCACAAATTATATCTAAACTTGTGTTTTACTTATGTAAATGGAAAAAATCATGTATACAAAAATAATGGTAAGCCATTAGCTGACACAATCCAAAGTTTTAAGCAATAGAAGAAGCCTTTGAAAACATTGTGGGAAAATGAGAAAATGCACATAACCTGCTATTCCTTACTGCTAGACAATATATTCTACCCTGTTAAAGACAAATTCCATCATTTGAGTCACATTTAATTTGTCCTCTGCATATGCTTTTAATACGTAGGAGTTGAAAATTTTGTTAGACTACATACAATTTTTTTTTTACCTTCTAGCAGACCAAATTTGAAAGCATTGTGAAAAAAAGAAAATATTTGTAGTAAGCAATTTCTCCTTTTGCCATTTTGTTTTCACATGTCTTCAAGAACTGAACCTTAGATCATGTTTATAATTCATATTTCACGAGCTTAAGTCTTCTGCTTCACATTTCTTCAAGGAGGGAACTTAGTTTAACCAATTACTACCACACAATCCCGAGTCTTACTGACTCAGGAAAATTAGAATTTTGAAATCATTGTCGGAAAAGGAAAAGATGCTGATAACCAGCATCTTCTCCTTTTCCCACAATTTTTTCTAACCTTTCAGAAACAAATCCAGTTGTTTGAGCCACATTTAATTTGTTGTCTGCAAATACTTTCTATTTGAACCAGTCTAAAACATGATTGTGTGCTAGAGTTAAAGAAAACATAAAAATATCAACCTAGTAACATATAGTGTTTACTAGACTCAGACTCCTCTCAACTGAAAGCACTTGCAGATGACAAACACAGGGATCTGACTTTGAGTATAATGTAGAAAACATTGTAGGAAAAAAAAAAAAATGCTGGTTACCTGCATTTTCTATATTACCCACAATGTTTTCAAGCACCTCCCTTCTTAACTTTTTACCAAACGACAAAATTATAGACCATTCAAACTTGAAAGCATTTGCAGCCATCAAGATAAATGTAATAAAAAAATTAAAATTCATTTTCAGAAGGGTAGAAAACATTTTGGGAAAAGGAGAAAAATGCTGGTTACCAGCATTTCCTCCTTTTCCCACAATGTCCTCAACAGGCTTCTTTCTCAGGGTCGTTAAAAGTCGTTAAAAGTCGGGATTATGAGGTAAAGGGTTGATGACATAAAAACTCAGGATTGTTTCAGGGAAGGTTTAACAATACATTACCTCTGATGGAGCACTTCCAAAAAAATGTAGAAGTAGATGCCAGGACAGCAGGTATCCAAATACATTTTGAAACTGAACTGTATTTTCAGTGACTAACTGACAATCATCCACAGGAACTTCTATCAACAACCCCTCCAAGGCAATTTGACATTGGTCTATTATCCTCATAATGTGACCTGGGGGACTCCTGTCATTGTAAAATACAGTCCAATTTCTATTAATACTTTACCACATAATACTAAGTTCTAACCACCCTAGGAGATTAGGCTTTTGAAAACATTGTGGGAAAAGGAGAAAATGCTGGTAACCAGCATTTTCTCCTTTTCCCACAATGTTTTCTAACCTTTGAGAAGTAAATCCCATTATCTGAGCCACATTTAATTTTTCATCTACACATGCTTTCAATTTGGACCAGTCTAAAATATTGCCATGAGGCAAAGAGTTAAGAAAGCATCTAGGGACATGTTCCACCTTAGTACAGGTACAAATCCACATATTTCTTGCCCTCTACCACGTATCTCAATTTACACCAATCAGAACAATAAAAAAGGTTGGTGAATATGGTCACCCGATGTTACTGGCAATTTTCTATTGGAAAAACATTGTCACAAAACCAGAGGATAAATAATCTTGATCATCAAATCTTACCTTTGTTTGTCTCTTTGACAACAGACCATAAATATATAGAATCTAACATAAGTGGACATTTAAGATAAAACTTTATCAAACAAGTCTTGAAAAAATGTTATTAAGCGAGAATTATAGATCAGAATATGCAAAACCATCTATTAACATGCTGTAATTTCCATTAAACAAAAACATTCACTTCTCTGAAATACATACAGAATGACATCACAAATGACATCACACAAATATGACATGAAAAGAGAATTTGATAAGAAAATTTATAATAGGTATACACTCTATATTACACTGAAAAACAAAGGAGGTTATGTGATAAACATATTTCTAAGAGGATTAAAAGATAACATCTTGAGCAGTCAGTAAGATTTTTACTGAGATTGGTTGATGAGTCAAAATACAGTCAGTTTTGTCCTCAGTCCCTAGGTAAAATGTGCAATCTGATTTTCATCTACACTGTTCACAAAAGCAATCACAGCTGGGCTTACTTTTATTGAAAATCAAACTTACTTTTTAGTTTCTTCATCTTTTTCTTCTCCACCAGATGCCTCCACTATGATACTTTTGTCTTCTCTGTCATAGGTTGGTATGGTATCTATGATACTACGAAGAAGTTTTAAGGAGAGTTTTGAAAACAGTAAGTTAAGTCTCTTTACCAGTAAGTTACATGGGTCCCTATTCACCAAGTACTCTAAATTGCATTCCTAGTTTTGTTCTAGATCTAGAGAGTGATGCAATTTCCCGATTGGCTAAACCTGGCTAAACCATTTGGTTCAGCCAATCAGAAATTGTGTTACTTTAAAATTTCAAAAATTCTTGAGAATAAGAGTAGTGTTGTTATTAAGAATAGTTGATGAATACAGGACCCTGTCTTGGCAGACATGGAAAAGTGTAAAGAAAATTTAACCCTTGGAGTTTTAACAAAGTAGATCAAGATCAAACTGCCTTTTGCTGAAACCATGGTTCAAGATCAGACTGCACAATCAGATCTTGGATCTACAATATGTACTATTTTGTGAAATATTTTTCCCAGAACACCCTTGAAACTGCAATCATGCAATGCTCAATTCTGTTTCTCAGATAGAGAAAGTCCATTACATAATCTAGCCCTTAAAACTTTTACCAGCCAATCAATTAATAAAATAAACCCTGAAGATGAGGCTTTTTGAAAACAATGCTTAAAGAGAAATAATGCTGGTAGGAGCATTTTCTCCTTTCTTTAACATATTTTTTACCCTTTTACACAGAAATCCCATTATTTGAGCCATAGTTAATTTCTCATATGGAAATGCTTTTAATTCTAATAAGTCCACATCTATTATTCAACCTTTGTTAAAGAATTCTGGGTTAATCAAAATACTGAAAACGACCATATGGTAAGATGAGTAAACTAATACCTGTTGAGAATCTCATAAGCTGAAAGCTGTACTGAATACTCCCTAGCTAAAAGGAGTGGACAAATGTGGTTCATGAGGGTTTGTAAATTATCTGGCAAGGGAGATGAGTCCCCAGCTATAAATAGGGGAGGTAACTCATGATTCAGGATAAACGTAGCAGGTGCTTTCGAAGCTGCTTCACACACAGAAGCCAATACCAGTAGATCTGTACCTGACAATGTTCTTAGCTGCATGGTCTCTGTAAACATATTGTTATAATGATTATAATTGGTCCAAGGTAAGTATAAACATGGAAAAACAAAGTATGACCCACAACAGGGGAGTCAGCATGAAGCATAAAAGTCATCTGAATAGAAATTTTCAGTTTATTATCACATTGCCAAACATGGATGACTGTGTTTGTCTGGCAGACCATCTATGAAAACATTGTGACAAAAAGAGAAATTGCTAACAATGAGCAATTTCACTTTTTGTCAAATGTTTGGTACATTTTCATGCATCAACCATTAGTGACAAGAGCATTTTTTCACAAAAAATTGAGTATAAACACTCCCTGTCAATTTTTTATTACATAAAGTTATCATAGGTAAATGATAACCCTTGAACTGTTAAATAACGGGAATGAAAATTTAAGCTAATAGGAAGATCCCAGCAATGCTATCTTTAAGTTCGTTAGCAAGAAAATCACATTGTATCTGAAAGTGTAGATCCAAAGATCACACTGAACATTCTGCACAAACTGATCTTAATCTACTTTATCTGCAACAGCGTCTTGAGTCTGCTTCACAGCTCTTCAACAGAAAGAGTCGTTGTTTGTGACAATTTTTGTTATCATATAAATAAGACTGTAAAAAGCATACAACAGACCCAATTTTTTTCTGTTTTCATACCTTTTAATTACAATCTCATAATTTTCCTTGTAAAAGTTGTTTTAGAATTCCTGAGTCTTCACAGTTTCATATAAAGGCTCACTAAATATGATTTACTTACTGACAAAGCTCAAATAAAGTGGTAACAAGTTTGAAAATATGGATTCTCCAAAGAATTCAATCCATTCTGTTCTCAGATCTGGTGGATAACTTCCAGGATCAGCTTCAACCTTGACCTTTAAACATTCACTGACATTGGAAACTAGGTCAAGGACACTGACAAGTAAGCATTGTAACCCTGGTGACTGGTTTCTTAGTAAATCTGTTTCTACCTCCTTTAATTCCTGAAAGGGTAAATTCTTAATGATCACTGTTAAAATAAATAATGAAGGCACTAGACCCCCTCTCATATGGCATGCAACACACAAAAAGGGGCTTTCAGACATATGTGTAAAAGTGTGTCGTCCCAGATCAGCCTGTGCAGTCTGTGACTAATCCGAGAAGACATTTCCCGTTTTTGTGCGATTTTCTGTTTCACGAAAGTCTACTGCATGAAAAAATCTTATGTAGTCATTAAGTGCTGTCTCGGATTAGCCTGCACGGACTAATCCGGGACAACACTTTACGCAAATGTACGAGGGCCCCTTTTTGTGTGTTGCACTCCATATGATATATAGTTACAAAATGAATATTTTAATTTCTTGTGGTGGCTATAACTGCATCTAACCCCCTGTCAAGCTAAGCTGTCAAATTTACAAATCATAACATTAATAATCTATCAAAACTAGAAAATTTGAAATTTTTTACCTTTGCATGCCAATTTCTCCAATATAATTTCAACAACTTACCTGCAAATCTGTGTAAGTGTATTTGAATGAAACAAAGCAAAAGGTTCAGTTATCTGTATTGGGATTTATTCTGCTTTCAAAGTAAGTTCAGTCATGTAATTAAAACAACTCTGGGTTCTGCCATACCTTGCCAAAGGAGATAATAGTGTGACCACAAACCAAGCTAGATCACACAAGGGTGACCTGATTAGGAATCAATTCTACCACTGCGCAACTAAGGACAAAAAAATTAAATGAAACCCTTATAATACACATTTTGAAGTGTTTCCATAAGTGAAAATGAGTGCAAACAACATAGGCTTATTGAATATTTAAGACTTTTTAAGAAAAAACCTAGTTTTGTCTAAATACCCACTACAAACAACAACTGCTATTTCTTACCTGAACCCAGCTCACTAAAGAACACATGGTAAAGTCCCAATGCTTATCAGATAAGTTGGAAGAGATCTGTGTAACAACACAGCTTAAAAACCTGGACACCTCTACACTGAAAACATTTCCTGGGGCTGAACTGGAGACAAAGAAAGATAAAAAGGTAAAATTGGTAACATGAATGTTATTCTTGTTAACTCTTTACCGGACTACAAAATGTTACAGGCATACATAATGAAACTATTCGCAAACCATAAATTATATGCAGCTCAAATGGTGGGGGTTATCGTAAAGAGAGTAAAAAACGTGGTGGTAACAAGCACTTTCTGTTTTTCCCACATAAACACAATTTGAATGTCCCTTGGGCCCTTGCCTCACCCATTACCACATAATCCTGTGTTTTAACAACCCTGAGAAAGCTTTTGAAAACATTGTGGGAAAACGAGAAAATGCTAGTAACCAGCATTTTCTCCTTTTCCCCTTTCTCCTTTTCCCACAATGTTTTCTACCCTATTAAAGACAGATCCCATCCTTTCAGTAGCACATAATATGTCATCTGCAAATGCTTTGAATTTGGACAGGTCTAAAATTTTGTTGTGTGGTAAAGGGTCAATACAGGTTGGACTAAACATCTTTCATCTTTGAATAGCTCAAGTGGAAGAGTGTGGGAATTACAACCTGCAAATCTCATGACACTTGAGGATGTGGGTTTGATTCCCATGGCTTGCCTAGTAAAGAAAATACTACTGATAGTCTTTTGGGTGAAAGACTAAACCTAGATCCTGTGTGAAGGTGCTTTACACAAAGTACATTGAAGATCCAGGATAGGTTTCATTCTTTATTCTGCACGATCCATTTTAACAGTACCAACAGCCTTCAGGGGATGCCGGCCACATGGGAAACCAGTGGCAATGATAGATGAACGAAAAATCAATCAATCCTTCCTAATTTGAGACATCACTCTGACCTAATTTCAAATTTTACAGCTTCATAAATATCTTCCGTGCTCCTCTTTTTCGTTCCCATATTCAACTGCAGGGAGGCAAATGATCTTGATTATTTCACATGCATATGAGCTGTGCTTAATGCATCTCTGCAATGCATCATATCAAACAAGACATGACGTAATTGTGGATCCATAAAATCCATTTTGTTTAACAAGCGAGTGTATCATTAGGTGGACTGGTCCTTTGATATACAGAAAATTTACCAATAGCAAAAAGTTTCAGTCCTGGTCAGCCTGCAGAGTCTGCACAGGCTGACCAGGACCGAAACTTTTCGCAGATGCATTAAGCCCTTTTTTCACAGAGCATGGCACATACTCAAATAGAACATACCAGCTATATGCCAAAAGATCAGCAATGTTATCCTTCCAGACCAGTATCTGATCCAACACGCCAACCAGTAACTGTATCACTTCATCTTTATTTGTGTCCAGAATGTTTCTAGTTAGTTTAGAAATCACAGATAGTAAGCTGATCACACCTAGTGAAATAAAATAGGAAACTTTTTAGATAAAATATTTATTTTCGAAACCACTTCGTATTTATTACTCACTCTGATGCGACAGAATGCCGGGCATACTCTTTACAATAGTAAATAAACCCTTATTTGGATGTATTTCGTTTTAATCGCTTTTAATTGGAAAACAGTCCTCTTGCAGGAGAACAAATTCTAATCTTGCACAACCGGTTTTCTAGTGTTAGAATACTTGTACAGGCCAATTATTTATTTACACTCAGTAAACCCTCTGTAAGGCTTCAGACTATTTGTCTGTCTTGTTATTTAACTTTATAGGTAGGTACAAAATTTGCAGAGGATCTATAGGTTTTACTTTCAGCCCATAACTCTTCCATTTGCATTTTATCTACTTGGTAATTCTTGGAAAACTGATTCAAATGCAAAACCAGTGGTGGTAATAAAACAGAAACATTACAGATGAGTCCTGATGAATAAACATGTCAGCTGTTGTCATATATTAGTTCATTCCCATTTATGGTATTTTACCTGGGCCGACATTTCAGCTATGTTGGTAGTGATATTTAAACTTAACATAAAAACAGGGACTGATGGGGCATTTATTGCATACTCAACAAACAAAATAAATCTACCTAGCAGCTGAAACTATGTCACTAAAGAGCATGTACAGTCAAATCTGTGTACAGCAGCCACTGAAGGGAAGTTCTGAAAATGGCTGCTGTTCACAGATTGGCTGTTGTCCACAATATGCACTTATCACACTATTTGAGTTGGGAATATGATGGTTTCAGTAGGTGAATGTTTGTTTGCAATGAACTTTCAGTCTATTTCAATTTAAAACACAAAAAGAAACCACACATATAAAACATTTTTTTTTTCTTTTATTTAGATCTATTTCAAAATTTTGGATGGCAAATAAAACATACTTTAAACATGTATTTCTACTTTTTGTATACATGTACATGTATTTGCATTTGTACCTCATTTATGTACCACCATTTTTGGCCAATCTGGGCAGTCCAATGCACTTGTACATAAAAAAAAGTCTTCGTAAGTTTTCAGCTACATTATGTAAAAAGAAATTAAAAAAAAATATATATATAAATGAAAATACTGCTTAATTAAAGCAAAATCATTTTGTAGCTAATGCAGTATTTTTAAATACTGTGGAAAATTGTACCTCATAACCATTTTGGGCCAATGTGCATAGATACTGGACAGCTCATATTTGTCTCATTTGTCCATTCTCGCAGTTTAACACACAATTCACAGACAGATTATTTATCAAAGTGTTTAACAATGATCAATTAAATCAAACATTTCATTGATATCTTTGATTAAAAACAGCAACCAGCATTAATCAGCTTTAATTCTTTAATCATAGTACTAATTTTGATTTTTTCAATAAAAAGTGTGTGAAAGTGTGATAAAGGTGGCTGTTGTGTAGGTGTCATAAACAGTTAATTTATACCAATTAAGCTGGCTGCTGGCAGCATTTCACAGATTAGCGCTGTGCACATGGTAATTAAAGAAGAAATATCCACGGGCGGACTTGTGTTGGCTGCTACACACAGATTGGCTGCTGTTCATGTGTGGCTGCTTGCACAGATTTGACTGTATTATGTTAAAAATATGTCTTCAAGGACATACTGAAGAGAGCCCTTTTTAATTGTCATTAGATTTCACTTTCTTTTTTTTTTCGGCCTATTTCACTGGCAGGCTCGTATCAAAGAACTATGAAGAGTCTTGACTATATGTGTATGTGGTCACAGTAAGATTAAGGTGCTTTTCTACATGTGAGAAACATACACAATCTTACATAAGACAGACTTGAGATCAATATATAGAGGATCTTGTATGAATGGTCACGAAATACCAAATTTATTAAACAAGTCATCTAAATACAGATAAAAACGAGGCTTTGCCGAGTTTTTATCTGTATTTAGATGACGAGTTTAATAAATTTGGTATTTCATGAACATGAATGTAAGATTCTATTTATAATATGACAAGAATCCTTCCGAGAAAACCACAAAATTTAAATTGTCTGGCCTTACTGACCTATATAGGGATGCCAAAAGAATGACGCAATAGAACCTAACCACAGTTTAAAAAAATGTAAAAAAGTAGTTCCATGTTTTTCTTTTGATTTCAAGATTAAATCTGACAATTATGGGTTGTTTTTTAACAAATTAATAATTTTCCTCTAAATATTAGAAACACTGAAATATTTGCAAATAGAAATCAATAACTCTTCAACGTCAAAAAGTACCATATGCAGACCAAGGTAATGACGTCACTATAAGTAGAAATGCATATAGATTTTTGAACTGTGTAATAGTTAGTCACTGTCACTATCAGTGCATCTTAAACGCCTCTTTTTTGGTGAAGAAGTTTCATTATGGGAAGCATCTTGGTGAACGTTAATATTAAATGTTCCTCCATATATTGGGGTGTTGAAGGTGTTTTGAAAACCACCAGATACGTGAACATCACACTTGGAATCACTTGTGACAACAGCAGCAGTGTGTTAACATGAAGGAACACTGCTATTTGGACAGGATATTCGGCGTTTTTCATTGGAATTGGAGTGTTGGATTTGTGATATTTGTCTGTGTTGGTGATCATTTATATGACTGTAGTTATTGATGGAGGCTATATTTTTATGGCCGGATATCTTGACCCTTGATTTGTCGTCTGGAACATTTTGGTACTCCCATCTACAACAGTCAATCTCGCTCGCTCCAGTTCTACTTCAAACGAACTGTCTAGGAGCCGTACCATGTAAAACGTAGCAAAACCCCGAAATACCACCTCAGTAACGATTCCGTAGCCTTGTCCATCGATTTGAACCGTTTCGTTGATAGATATGTCATTCGATGCCATTGTTTTTGTTTTTATTTTTGACAGCGCGTATAAATACAATTCGGCTCATTTGCATAGTTATTACACTAGTTTATTATTGGTCCATGTCATACGCAAAAATATTGAATGGGTTTTCAACATTCCCACACCGTAGGTCATATTATAAATGCTTATATGTACATCATAAACAGCAATATCGAACATAAAGCTACATTATAAGTAATGGTAAGCTATCGATCGCAGGGAAGGGGGGAAAAAGACTGAGTTATATTTTTTGACCCAGGATATACCGCTGTCATCGATTGTAGCTCTAGACCACAGTGTTCTGGCCAAGTGCCAGTGTACCTATATTAGTGAGCCATGCTCTGAAAAGAGGGCTTAATGCATTTGAAAAAAGGGGGGGCTTAATGCATTTGCAAAAAGTATCAACCCATGTCAGCCTGTGCAGTTTGCACAGGCTGACATGGGTCGAAATTTTTTGCTACTGGTCAATTTTCTGCATTTTAAAGGACGAGTGGATATCATGTTTCCGTCGGTTGTTCTACAAAATGGATTTTATGGATCCACAATCATGTAATGACTTACTTAGTATCATGCATCACAGAGATGCATTTAGCCCTCTTTTGCCAGAGCATGGCTCTAGTAAATATATAATGAAACTATCAATACAAACAAATACCATGAGCATCCAAGACCATGTCCATAGGAAGTGAAATTATCCTAGCAACCAAAATCTCAGCCAAGGTCAACTGGTCTATCAGCGACAGATAATCAACGGTACTTTGTAGCATCCTCACTTTGTTACTGTCTATTGAGGAGCACCTGTTTGTAACCAAAATAAAACAAGAAGATGTCCAATTAACTCAGGGTGAGCTGACCATTGTTTCGACTATGGTTATGTGGGAAAGCAGCCAGTGGCTTGGGAAGAATATTGTGAGGAGTACTGGTAATAGAGACTCAAGGAAAGCATGGATAAGTGTACTGGCAGCCAAGATATAATGGAAATGCTGAAAATGGTATTAAACAACATCCAATCAATCAATGAACTCAGGGCAATTGAATCCTCACATCATAATTTCTACACTATAACCCATCTTGTGGGTACTCATAAAATTGTCTCTTCAGATCAATTCTAACAAATACTTCCAATGAAGGTTTAAGTAAAGAAAGGCAGACATACAATCCTTTGACCACCCTATTGCTCCCTGTATATGTATAACTGAGGGTATTATTAACTTTTGGCAAAGTCCTAGTGATTACACAAACATTTTCTTTTAATGCTCTAGAATGTTACCACATGTAGACATTTGTTCCTCTTTTTTACACTGTACACTTTGAGAACATTGTGACAAAAAGGGGCAATTTAACCTCTTGCTACCATATTGTCACTTGAATCAATTTAATAACCCTTTACCCAACAACCCTAATTTTTAACATCCCTGAGGAGTGCGTATGCAGACATTTCCCCTTTTCAAACAGTATTTCCAAAACCCTTTTTCCCTTTTTGGTAAAAGGTTAACTCTTTACCACAAAATCCCGACTTTTAATGGCCCTGGGGAAGAAAACTTTTGAAACATTGTAGGAAAAGGAAAAAATACTGGTAACCAGCATTTTCTCCTTCTCCTAAAATGCTTTCTACCCTATTTAGGATAAGTTTCATTATTTTAGCCATCTTTAATTTGTTGTCTGCAACTGCTTTCAATTTGGACTAGTCTAAAATGTTGTTGCTCAGTAAAGAGTTATGCAATTTTAAAAGATGCTCACATTAACTCTTCTGACACCCTTACCTTTCAGTCAAGGGTTCAAGCTGCAACACCACAGGGTCATGAGGACCCCAAACTTCTGTCATCAGTGAAAGCACAGTGCCCAGACAGGATATATAATGGACGTGGTCGTCACTTCTGTTAAAACAAATAACCAAACTCTATTTCTATTTACAAAGTATTAACCCATTTCTGTACAAATATGACTTTTGACCCCTTCATTAGACAAGCTGAAAGCTGTTAAAAACATTACATGAAAAGTAGATCTACTTACTCTTTACCAAATAACAAAATTTCTGGTAAGTTCAAATTCAAAGCATTTGCAGACAGCAAATTAAATTTGGCTCAAATGCTATGATCAGTCTTACAAAGGATAGAAAACATTGTGGAAAAAGGAAAAAATTCAGGTTACCAACATTTTCTCCTTTTCCAATGGTGTTTTCAAAATCTGTCTTCTTCAGGGTCAATAAAACTCTGGATTGTTTGGTAAAGCGTTATTCCATTTCTGTGTACAGATGACTTTTTTTAACCCCCTTCATTTGATAGATTTAAAACTTTTGAAAACAATAATGAAAGGCAGCAAATACTTATGAAAAGTAATATTTATTGCTGCTCTTCCAACAACATTTTTTCATACTGTTGAAAAACAATAATTTTTTTTTCTGGAAACTTTGTGTAATTTGAATTTAGGTAGGTCTAAATTAAACATGTGCCATTTCACCTAGGCTAGGCCATGGGATTGTGGAAATCCCTTCTAGTTTACTACATATTACAGCTAATGGTCCTCACCAAATCAATGGATAAAATTTATGAACATTACAAGAACATAACAAGAAACATTATTAACTGCATTTCAGTCATTCAAAAAAGTCTAAAGAATTTCCATATTGGACATTTTTAGCCTATTTTTAAACATGATTGACACAACGCTACTTGATAAGATTCATCCAGCCATGGTTAGCTATCATATAGCCTATGTACCTCCACACAAGTCCCTGATTTCCCTAAATCTATTTTTCAAAACTGTATACAAATATTTGCAGTAAACAAAAGTAGTACTATTTTTGAAAAATTTGGAGGGAAAAACAGGCTTGATATTTCGACAGACGTATCATTTATAGGCATTTTCAGCAGCCTTCCTTTTAGCGGCAGAGGTTTGAGTTCTGTGCACCGCACATTAATGCCTCTATATAAACACTCAGAAAAAAGTCTTAAGTAATGTATTTGCAAAGAATAAAATTTACAACATACTTTTTGAAGGCAAGTTTCCATAACTTCTCCATTCCATCTTTTCCAAGACTGTGGGATAAAACCAAAATAGTTTTCCTAAGATCTTCTGAACTGGTTTTAATTTGACTTAGTCTTCTCATCTGTTTATTGAAAAATTGAAAATAGGAAATAAAAGTCAAAATACAAAGCACTTGGAGAAAACTTACAAAAAATACAAAACAAGACAACTATGAAAAAATAAAATACTAGTATTATCAAAAAATATATTTTCACAAATTCACTCTCTTTAACTCTTTACCACACAATAAAATTTTACCATGGTCCAAAATGAAAGCATTTGCAGACAGCACATTAACTGTTACCAAAAACATAAAATACGCCTTTCAAAGGGTGAAAACATTGTTAGCAAAGAAGAAAATGCTGGTTATCAGCATTTTCTTCTTTTCCAACAATGTTTTCAAAAGCCCTCTACCTCAGTCTCTTCAAAAGTTAGAATTACATGGGTAAGGGTTAAGCCCAAAGCCTTTAAGCCTTTACCAAACAAACCTGTAGTTTAATGCCCCTGAGGAAGAACACTTTTGAAAACACTGTGGCAAAAAGAAAACATTGCATGTTACAGACACTTTGCCATATCTTTCAAACTGTGCCTGATTCAAGACGTAAAATATATTTGCATGCGGTCATGCATTAGAATAAAGATACACATACATGTGAGCCATGCTCTGTTAAAAAGGAAGTTTATTGCATTTGCAAAAAGTATCGAACCAGGACAGCCTGCGAAGTCCATGCAGCTGACCTGGGTGGAAACTCTCTGCTATTAGCTGATTTTCTACATGTCCAAGGACGGTCTACCTCATGATTCAGCCTGTTGTTAGACAAAATAGATTTTGTGGATCCATAATTATGTCATGAAAATTATGTCAGAGATGCATTTAACCCCCTTTTGCCAGAGTGCTGTTCATGTATCTCAACTTACTGTAGAATCTTGTCTCATCATTCCTTGCACAATAGCATAACCAAGGATGGATGTAAGAAAATGGCTTAAATATTCATCAGTCCACTCTTTAGGCTTTGTTGTAGCTATTTCTGAACTGTTGTTATCTTCTGTCAGTAGGATATATTGTAAAAGTTTGCAGTTGTACAGGGAGGTAAACAATGTTTGTATCTTGAAATCATTTTCCAACTCTGGGACACCAGGGTAGTCTCCCTTTATTGACTGGTACTCCAGCATCTACAAATAAACCAAACATATAACTCTTTACCAAATGACAAAATTTTGGACTGAACCAAATTGAAAGCATTTGCAGACGACAAATTATATGTTGCTAAAATGATTATTTCTGTCATTGATAGGGTAGAAAACATTGTGCGAATAGGAGAAAATGCTGGAAACCAGCACTTTCTCCTTTTCCCACAAGGTTTTTAGAAGGCTGCTCTGTTAGGGTCATTAAAAGTCAGGATTGTGTGGTAAAGAGTTAAACAACAGTGCATGATCACAGTCTTGCTACAATCACAAAACAGATTTTAATCTGTTCTATACCCTGTTTTTGCTGATAAATAATGACTGAAGTTATGACTTCTTCATTTCAATGTTTAAAAGATCGGAGGAAGTTAACTGTGTAACATAATTGACAGCCTACACGATTGTGAAATAAGTGCTTGAATGATCATCAAATACAAACACCTATGAAACTAAAAAAGTATAACAGAAAATATAAATAAATTACTCTAACAATATACCGAATGCAGCAGAAGGAACAGCAGTTACATGCAGATAAATTCTTGTTTTCTTTAATTGTCCTAAATTCATCAACTTCTTTAGTAACCAGCATAGTCTCCATTTCTCACAATGTTTTCTGCCCTTTCACAGACAAATCCCATCATTCAAGTCAGATTTATTGTTTTGTCTGCAAATGCTTTCAATACCAACAAGTCTAAAATTTTGTTGGTGGGTAAAGAGGCAAATAATCAATATGATTGTAAAATGACTTACTTTTTTTGGCACAGATATCAGGACATCACAAATAAGACTACTACAAACAAACTTGTAAACATCATTTTCTTTCTCCATTCCTGGTAATCCCTTCACTACACTGTTCAACAGCATCTTTACATTTCCAAACAATGTTTTCAGCCTACAAAAGATATAAGACACTGGATTCAACATCAGTCGATAAATCTTTCAACCTTACCCAATTTGACATATTTGCATGTTAACATTATATGCAGCTCAAATGATGGGATTTGTCTTTTGATGGAAAGCATTGTGGGATAAGGAGAAAATGCTGGTAACCAGCATTTTCTCCATTTCCCACCATGTTTTCTAAAGCCTTTTTTCCTAGCATTATACAGACACAGGATTGGTACAAGGTTAAGGCATTAAAGTTGTCAAGCCATGTCAAAGTATAAAATCTTAAATAACTGTCACTTTTTAACTGCTCTAAGAATTCTACAGGCTATCTAATTCGTAAGCGTCTTTTCTTACTAAAATGAGAAGCCCTTGAGGGCCTGAAACGCTCTACTGGCAGAGTCTGACCAACGAACCTCATTGTACAAGAGACAGTCAAAACAAGAGACAGGTAATGCTCCCTGAATGTGTTTTTGTCACAAAAGAAAAAGCTGTTTGAGTAGGGTGTACTCTCTCTACATGGGTTACCATGCAAACCATATACATGTTCATGAATGGAAAAAAATTCAAAGACCCTTATCCCCTACAGTATTTCTTTCTCTGACTTACCTTTCAAGGGAGTTGACAGATTGAGACAATACAGATATGGTCATCTCTGTTATCTGTTGAACAATTCCTGTATCATATAACAGCCCTCCAGTCTGCTGTATGCTTTTTGTGACTCCCTCGGACCAGGCTTTTTGAGCAAAAGTCATGCTCCCACCTAAACAAAGAAACAAATGTGAAATCAACTTACAAATATTGCCTACCAGGACTATCTCTTTATCAAACAATAGGACTAACTCTTTATTAAACAATGTTAAGCTTTGACAACCCCAAGGATAAAGCCTTTTAAAAATATTGGTGGAAAAGGAGACAATGGTGGTTATCATCACTTTCTCCTCTTTCACAATGCTTTCTATCCTTTCATAGATAAATCTTGGCATTTGAGCCACATGTTCATATTTGACTGCAAAAGCTGCCAATCCTGTCAAGTCTGAAATTTTCTTGTCTTGTAAAGTTAAGCCTCCACTACATGGCAAAATTTTAGACTTGACTATATTGAACAAATTTACAAATGACATTGCAAATGTTTTTCAAATGATAAAATTTGGCCTTGAATAGATAGAAAACATGGTGGGAAGAGGAGAAAATGCTAGTTACCAGCTTTTTCTTTTTCCCACAAAGTTTTCAAAAGCCTTCTTTCTCAGAGTTCTTAAAACTCAGGATTGTGTGGTACAGGGTTAAAATGCAAAGACATACAGATACACATTGCAGCATTTTGGACCAGTCCAAACATAAAGCATTTGTATATGACAGATTAAATGTGGCTGAAGTGATAAGACTGGTCTCTTAGAAGTAGAAAACATTGTGTGAACGGGAGGAAATACTGGTTATCAGCATTTCCTTCTTTTGTTTTCAAAAGTTTTTCTCTTATCATCGTTAAAACCTGGGATTGTGTAGTAAACAGTTATGACAGGCTTTCACCCAGCCCCCCTCCCCCCCTAGAATTTATAGTCAGTGCAAATAGTTCAAAACTATTGGAATGAGCCTTAAACACCAGAAAGAAGGAAATTGGCAATGGACCTCAATATTGTTTTTATTTCTTGTGTTTGTGTTGAATCAGATATCAACATATGATAGGTTATTCTTTACAAAACATCTCAGCCAATACTGTGGCTAGTCTTTTAAGAGTTCAGAGTTTTAAGCAGAATTGTTGGTAAATATGGCCACCAAAGGTAATACCTGTCAGTCCATATGAGTTGATTAAACATATCTGATACAGCCTAACCATCACTCTGGAGCCAATATCTGATTGTACTGAGCCCTAGAAGAGAGAAAAAATGAAAATCTGACAAAGAATAAAGCTAATGTTAAAGGGAACAATTTCATTTTACAACCATACCAAACTCTAAAATGTTTCATCACTCAACAGGCCATAATTCTACATACTTTACGCATTAAGTCTTGGCGATAACTTTTTCCTATATTTCAGTGACCAGCATTTTCTCCTTTTTCCAAACTGTTTTCAGCCATTTTAATGACGAACCAAATCAACTGGTGCCACATACCCATATTTACCTTGTCATCTTAAGTTTTTTACAAAAAAAATCAATTTCTGGCCTAGCTGAATGCCTTGACTTTTTACCTACTTCTTGGTATTGATATATTTGAATGAACATGCAATTGAAAAAAAAAAGAAAATGGGCATGTTTAGTCTGCAGGCCCCTGCAAGCCTATTTTTGGGTACATTTATGAAACCAAAATACTAGTCTTGCAACTGCTAAACGATATCTGGAGGCCCTTATTAACAGTCTTTAATATGGTGCTTGAATATTGTTTTACGTGTTATACTAAAAAACCCATAATGAAAAGTCTACATGTATTTTCAGACACCTCAGACACATCTTGAATGAGGAACAGCAAAATTCTCATCTGCAATGAGATGACACAGTCATATACTGAACTTATTGGCCACCTTGATTAAGCAATAAGCTTGTGTTAACCCAAGTTTTAATGACCCTAAAGAAGAAGACTTTGGAAAACATTGTGAGAAAAGGAGAAAATGCTGGTAACCAGCATTTTCTCCTTTTCCCACAATGTTTTCTACCCTATCATAGACAAATTTCACCGTTTGAGCCACATTCAATTTTTCGTCTGCAAATGCTTTCAATTTGAACAAGTCTAAAATTTTGTTGTTTGGTAAAGAGTTAACATCTTATCTTGAAAAATATATCAAACTGAAAAATTAATGTTTCTTTTCAACAATACATGACACAATGAAGTAAAAGAGATATTGCCTTGCTAGGTGACTTTTCATTATTTCTCTTAATATTGAACCTTAAAAGAGCTCAAACATTCATATTACAGCACCTCTTATGCCATCTATCTTTTTCAAAGATATTTCTTGTTTTGACAGATAAACAGTTTATCTCTTTACCACACTATCCTCATTTTTAACAATCCTGAGAAAGATAGCTTTTGAAAGCATTGAGGGAAAAGGAGAAAATGCTGGTAAATTGCATTTTCTCCTTTTCCCACGTTTTCTACCCTTCTCAAAAAAAAATTCAATTTTTGAGTCACATTATTTTGTCGTCTGCATATACTATAAATTTGTACCTGTCTAAAATTTTGTCATTCAGTAAAGAGTTAATGCCCTACCTCCAATTCGCTGAAATACAAGAGGACAGCCCTGGACACAAACTGGATCACAACATCTGGACTACTTGAGCTGTTGTTGTTATCTAGCTGGTCTAGACATTGTACAATCTCCTCCAACACCTTCATCAGATACTCCTCTCTCACTAACAGCTCTTCACAAGGGAGACAAAAAAACCTTTAAGCTCTTTACAAGATGACAACAATTTAGACTCATCTGAATTGTAAGTATTTGCAACCAACAAATTAAATGAGGATTCGCATTCTAGTAGAAAACACTGTATGGAAAAGAGAACAGGTGGGTCACCAGCATTTTCTCTTTTTCCCACAATGCTTTCAAAACAACTCCCCAGGTCACTGAAACATTGGATTATGTAGTGAAGCGTTACTAGTGGTTATTAGACAGAATGTCAGCTATCTTTGTGGAAAGTGTGGATCAAGATAAAAAATGTGCTGTCTGATCTTGGATCTACACTGGCCAAAACAGGTTTTACCCTTCACCACTCAAACCCGACCCTGAGGAAGAAGACTTCTGAAAACTTTATGGGAAAAGGAGAAAATGCTTAAAACCAGCATTTTCTCCTTTACCCACACTGTTTTCTATCCTATCAAAGACATATTTCCATCATAAAAGCCACATTTGAATTGTCGTGAGAAATGCTCTCAATTTGGTCCAGTCCAAAATATTATTGTTTGCCAAGAGTTAAAATTAAACCAGCTTTTTTTTTCCTCCCTGAATCTCTAAAATGGTAGAAATCATCGTGGAGAAATGAGAAAATGCTAAATACCAGTTTTTTATCCTTTTTGTACAGTGTTTTAACCCTTTACCATACAATCCCGACTTTTAACGACCCTGAAAAAGAAGCCTTTTGAAAACTTTGTGGGAAAAGGAGAAAATGCTGGTAACCAGCATTTTCTCCTTTTCCCACAATGTTTTCTACCCCTCCCAAAACAAATTTTAATTTTTGAGTCACATTTATTTTGTCGTCTGCAAGTGTTTTCAGTTTGGACCAGTCTAAAATTTTGTCATTTGGTAAAGAGTCAAAAGTCTTTTTCTTCAGGGTAATAAATTAATAGATTTTTTAAGGGTTAATTAAGGATTAGCACAGACATATGTAGACCCGCAGAAAAGATATCAAAATTTTAACGCCTGTCTTACCTCCACTTTCCTGAGCATTCAAAATCTCACTAAGAACATCTACTGTATTGTCTATTATAACTTGACACTCTTTATTCAAGGTCATCCATCTAAGGGACCTTGATCTTTCCACCCACTTGTCCCCAAATGCAGCACCTTTAATCCACTCCTTCACTGACATACAGTTGTCTGCTAGATGGAATAACTTCTGGATTAATACTTTCTCTGATGCTGAATCTAAACAACTCTAAAACAAAAAAAAAATGTAGCAGTGTAAATTAGCTAAATAACTGATTATGGCATTATCCTAAAGTCATTCTTTCCTTAAAAACCCCTTTTTTGCATAAGGCAGCTGACCACTTTTGAAAACGCTGTGGCAAAATGAACAAGAGGGCCATGATGGCCCTGTATCGCTCCACTGGCTTATAAATATAAACCATCAATACTAAACATTTCAATTCTGAGCCAAATGGTTTCAAAATGAAGACTTACAAAGTTTTCTCTGTAGGGCAAAGCCATTTTTGATCCCAGAGTTATAATTACTTGGCCCCTGGTAGAGGTCCACAAGATAAAGCCAGATGCCAAAATAATACAAGTCTATGCTGTATGGTTATAAATAAGGTGATTTTCAAGTTTTGTCCATATGAAGCCTCTGTAAAACATAAGACCCCTGATGCAAGGCTAATTTCAAAAAAAAAAATCAAAACAGGAAGATTTCTTAAGTTGTCACTATGTAAGCCCATGTAAAACTTGTGACCCCTGCGGCGGAGCTAATTTTGACCCCAGGGCTAAAATTTTGGCCAACTTGGTAGAGGCCCACTAGATATAGCTACATGCAAAATTTGGTAGCTCTAGGCCTTATAGCTAGGTACAGGATGATTTTTAAAGTTTTCTCTATATAAGCATATGTAAAACTTGTGACCCCCGGGGCAGAGCCAATTTTGACCCCAGGGCTATAATTTGAAGAAACTTGATAGAGGTCTACTACTTAAAGCTACATGCCAAATTTAGTAGCCCTATGCCTTATGGTTTCAGACAAGAAGATTTTTAAAGATTTCCAATATTTTTCAGTTTTGTTGCCATGGCAACCAGAGTTTTTAAAGGAATCAAATTCTTTCAAGAAATTCTGAAGAGGACCATGGCAGGATCATTTCCGTGAAGTTTCATGAAAATTGGATGGGTAGTTTCAGAGAAGATGATGTTTGAAATAAAAGTTAACGCACGGACGGACGGACGCACAGACACACGGACGCACAGACGCACGACAGACACTGGGCCATGACATAAGCCCACTGGCCAAAGGCCAGTGGAGCTAAAAATTACTTGTAATATTCATGTATTGACCTTTTTACATTAAAATTTTAGACAAGTCTGAATTGAAAACCAAATTAACCCATTACCACACAATCCCGAATTTTAACGACCTTGAGAAAAAAGACCTTTGAAAACATCATGGGAAAGGAGAAAATGCTTTTAACCAGCATTTTCTCCTTTTCCCACAATGTTTTCTTCCAACTGAAAGGCAAATTTCAGTTTTTGAACCACATTTTATTGGTCTTCTGTAAATGCTTTGAATTTGGACTGGTGTAAAATTTTGTTGTTCAGTAAAGAGTATAGTCTACAAATACCTTCAACTCTTTCCCAGATAACTTTATGTTTTAATAATGCTGAGAAAAAACCTTTAGTAAACAATGTGAGAAAAGGACAAAATGCTGCTAACCAGCATTTTCTCCTTTTCCCACCATATTTTCTACTCTATCAAAGATAAACCCCGTAATTTAAGCAAAAATTAAATTTTCCATCTGCAAATAACTTTAATTCAAAAATGTCCAAAATCTTGTCAGGCAGTAATAGATTCAAACAGACAAGTCACAAATTTTCTAGTCTGGTACAGAATTAAAATAGAAAATGAATACCCTTTTCTGTCCGTTTCCCTGCCCCCCATACAGATACCATGAGATAGTTTATTCATTTGAACTTACCTCATACAACTTGTTGAGCAAAGTGACACCAGACTCAGTCTCTAACAATGGTACAAACAAACACACAATGTTTATTAGATGTATGAGGTCTTCTCTGTTCTCTGATCTTTCCTGTATCTCCATCAACCATGGTATACAAATCTCAAACACAAAATACTGTAATGTGTCATCTGAGCTGATGTCTCCATGGCAACTTGCTATCACCATAGCAATCACTTTATCTTCAGAATTGAGTTCTAGTAAGTCAGCTAACATGCCTAAATGACTTCTACTGAAATGTTTATGAGCTAGTTTAAATGTTAACACAATTAAATTTTGCACAAATTTGTTACCAAAGGAACCAAGTTCAGCTTTAGCAGTCAAAGTTGAAGATTTAGTCTGTCTATTTTTCTCATTTTCTTTTTCATCTGTATCACCAGTATTCATATCAAACCCAACTTTCCTGATTTTTGCTTTTGTCTCTGTACTAGGAAAATATAGACATTTTACAAGATGTACTATTCTGACCTCAAAGTCATCTGAATTACCCTCCATATTGAAGAGCCTGTTTTCAGCAGTTTCAGTCAGACTGGTCCAAAACACAGACACAGTCCTGGCATCTTGTTCACTCAACTCCAAACCAGTCAATAATTTACCAAGCATGCTATACAAAGGAGAAGATGACAGCTGTGAGGGTGTTTCCAAAAGGGATGCCTGCACAACTGGTAAAACCTGAAATTTAGAGAATAATTTTTTCATGTCTGACATATAGAGGATAAATGTCTGTTTCTGTGTATGATTGAAATTTCTTTAATCGAGTGAAAAGCAAAGACTATATATATGGCCTTTGCTTTTCATGAGATGAAAGAAATTTCAATCATATACTGAAATAAACAATTATCTTATTTCTTTTGTGCTGTTTATTTTAACTTTTCTTTTCACGTCTAATATTTGCTCATTGTGAAAAATATGTGCGTTTTTCAAGTGAAATAAATCTATTCAATCTTGTTGGCTATGGACCAGTTCTAATAATGACATCATGACTGATATAGACTACATCATAAAAGGTGACTAAAAATTCATCTATGTTCTATAAATATACATGGTATATCAAAAATAAACTTATAATATTCACTGGTGAATTATACAGATATATTTCACTGTTGGATTTTTTATAAGCTACTGAAAAGCATAAAAGAAAAAAGATTCTTCCATGATGCTGGAGATCAAAAGTAAAGGACAAAATGATTCTAACAGTCATTCAGACTGTTGGTTTGTTATCATCTGTACTCATTCAGAAAAGTCTTTAACCAAAGCCACACATTCACTGTTTGTGGGAGTATAATGGCAAACTTTAATTTGTTGAGAAATTAATCCCACTGACATGAACACTGCTGACTAAGTTATACTTGAGATATCATGACTCTTTATCAATTGAGAACATTCATACTTCTCTCATAATGAAAGCATTTTGCAGACAACACATTAAATGTAGCTCAAGTGATGGGATTTGTCTTTCAAATGGTAGAAAACATTGTGGGAAAAAAGAAGAGAAATGCTGGTTAACAGCATTTCTTCTTTTCTCTTTATAAGTTTACAGGCTTCCATCCTTGTGTCTATTCAATCCCGAATTTTAACAACCCTGAAAATGAAGCCTTTTGAAAACACTGTGGGAAAAGGAGAAAATGCTGGTAACCAGCATTTTCTCCTTTTCCCACAATGTTTTCTTCCCAATCAAAAAGAGAAATCATCATTTTAGCAACATTAATATTGTCGTCTGGAAATGCTTTCAATTTGATCCAGTCCAAAGTTTTGTCATTTGGTAAAGAGTTAAGGAATTCTATGTCAGCACAAATCTTGTACCTGATCCATGATTATGTGAGAGAGTAACTGTGTGCCTGACTGCTGTTTTGTGATCAGCTGTACACATTCCATATAAGCTTTCACAATGGCCCCACACTCACTGTTGCTCTTCTGGACAGAGGGACTTCCTAAACTGTAATATACCGGTACATGAATCATATCAACTCTGAAATCATTGAACCCTTTACCACACAATCCCAAGTTTTAATGACCCATAAGAAGAAAGCTTTTGAAAACATTGTGCGGAAAGGAGAAAATGCTGGTAACCAGCATTTTCTCCTTTTCCCACAATGTTTTCTACCCTTCCCCAAAAAAATTTCATTCTTTCAATCACATCTATTATGTTGTCTGCAAATGCTTTCAATTTGGAAAAGTCCAAAATTTTGTCATTTGGTAGAGTTAAACTTTTACAAAACAACATCATTTTAGACTTGTCCAACTTGTAAGCATTTGCAGTCAACAAATTAAAATGTGGCTCAAATGCTGGAATTTGTTTTTAAAAGGGTGGAAAACATTTTGGGAAAAGGAGAAAATGATGTATATCAGCATTTTCTCCTTTTCCCAAAATGTTTTCAGAAGTCTTCTTCCACAAGATCATTAAAACACAGAATTAGGTGGTAAAGGCTTACAAACTGTATACAAACTGTAGATAACTTTTTTTTTCATGACAAGCTTGTAACAAGCAAGTTCTCCATTTACCACTATGCTTTTACAAAGTTAAAGGGGGCTAATTTAGTTTGTATTCTGTAGATCAAAATTTCTTTTAAAACAAAGACAGGTATCTTTCCCAAGAACACTCTAACAAAAACTTCAGCACCTTAATGAGAATTAAACAAAGGGCTTCCAGATTGCGAATCCTTGGGGATCGCTGAACCAACCAGGATTCCATCTGAGCTTATATATAATGTGCTCAACTTTCAACAGACTTGGATAAAATCATGCACTTACTTGCATTAGTGACAAAAAGTTTACTGATTCACAGACAGACAGCCAAACAAAAGCCAAGCAAAATGACATAAGCCTAGCTGGCATTAATTTAGTCTATAAAGCTAGAAATAAAAAACTCGTGAATTTGTACCCCTTTCGAAAAACAAAGAAGAAGTCTTCAATAAACTTGTTATAGTCTGCAAACACATTTGCTGGAATTTTGCTGAGAAGGGGCAAAAGGTTAGGTCCAATGACAACACCATTTCCATGGCAACCATTCTCTAATAAACTCTTCAGTTTGGGCCAGAATGCCTTTTGTATGTTTACAAACTTCCAACATTCCTGCAACAGAGTGAAAAAAAAATGTATAAGTACCATGATAAAGGTTTATCTCTTTACTCCACAATCCCTAGTTTTAATGACTGAAAAAGAAGCCTTTTGAAAACATTGTGGGAAAAGAAGAAAATGCTGATAACCATACCAGGATTAAATTCTCTTACATCACACAAGGGCCAAGGATTTTCTCCTTTCCCTACAATGTTTCCAAAAGTATACTTCCTCAGGGTTGATAAACCAGATTGTCTTTGACCTTATCCAAACAGAACATTTAGTCACTCTTTGTTCCCTATCAGTATTAAATTCTGTAGCCAATACTTTTCAAAACACAGTGACAGACAGAAGAATTTTTCTGACCCTAATGAACAGTTAGAATATGGTCAGAGCTATTGGTGAAAATTTCAATACTTTATAGATTTAGCTAAATCTTTTACATGTGTTAATGAAATAATGTTTGTATGGTGTTTAATTACAACACTATTTCAGTTATGTCACAGCAGCCAGTGCACAGAACTCTGCTTACCTAGAGTTTTTTCTGTACTTCACACAAATTCTTCACAAGTCACTGGCTGCTTTCCAAACACCTAAAACCTTTGCAAAACAATCCTGTGACCCTAAGAAATTAACCTTTAGAAAACACTGTAGGCAAAGGAGAAAATTCTAGTAACCTACATTTTCCCACCTCACCACAATGTTTTCTACCCTATTTAACACAAATCCCATCATATGGGCCACAATGAATTTGTCATCAAATGCTTTCATTCCTGACAAGTCTAAAATCATGTCATCTGATACAGGGTCAAACGCTGAGCCATTAAACCTATACCAAACAACAAGATGTTAGATTTGTCCATATTGAAACCATTTGCAGACGACAAAATAAATATGACTCAAAAACTGGAATTTGTTCTTGGTAGGGTAGGAAATATTTTGGAAAAAGGAGAAATGCTGGTTATCAGCATTTTCTCCTTTTTCCACAATGTTTTCAAAAGCTCGCTGCTTAAGGGTCGTTAAAACTTGGAATTATTTGGTAAAAGGTTTAGGTCAAAGGACAAAAAAAAAGCAGAAGAAAGTATAACATACCGGAACAAAGTTAACTAGACTCAAGACTGCTTCCCACAGATAGCCACATATAGCAGGATCTCTCTCCTCTAGATTGTGAAGGACAAAGGGTGACATCTTGTCTGTGTACTGTTGCAGCAGATCTAACTGAGTCTGACACAGCCCGGCTAGAAAACTGTACATGGCACCCTTTACCTGAATAAAAGTTAGGGTTTAAATTTTTCCCAAATAATCCTTTGTTTTAAAGACCATAAACAAGACAGCTTTTGAAAACATTTCGGGAAAAGAAGACAGTGCTGGTAACCAGCATTTTCTCCTTTTCCCAAACTGTTTTTTTTCTTTTTTCTACAGTCTCCTTTTCCAACCATGTTATCTTTTCTTCTACAAATGCAAGGGTTTGAATTTCCTTTTTTTATCCACTTGCAAATTTTTGTCAGTGGATTTTTTTTTTTCCACTGGCAAAATCAATATAGGACAAGCATTTTTCAGAAGCATATTTTGTTTTCACATAACTCTTTTGTTAAAGTTTGAAAACCAATGACAGAAATGAATTACAGCAAGTTCACAAAAACTTTTTTAACTGTGTAGTTCACCATGTATTCATTTTTCAGTGGTGCATTTGAGCAATAAATTTTAATTTCATACAGTTCAGGTCTATTCATTTGTTACTGACTTTGTTCCATAATCAGCATTGGAGAAAGTTGCAATGTGTTCTGTTAGGTATATGAGTGCATAATTCAACATAAAGACGATTTTCTGACAGCACCATGACTGCACTTTAGAACAAAAATGATTACCATATTTGTATTCACATGTACAATTTATTTCATTTGCGTAATTGATCTTGGATAATTTGAACTCATATCTCTTTTTTTGAGTGCTCAGTAATTCAGCATTTTTGCCCTTTTTAATTCTGCCTTGCATTTTGCGAATAAATATATCAGAATTTTGAACCCTGAATGCTTTAAATTTGGATATAAGCAAAGATTTTGCCATTTGACAAGAATTCATTGAAGCCAATAAGAAACATTTCAAGAACAGGAAAATGCTTTCCTTGATTTACATGGAAAAAAAGGAAAATGGAAAACATCTCCTGGAATATATTCATGGTATATACTGAAATTCAAAATTCTCTTACTATGCTTATTTTACTTTTCCCATGTTTCCATAGTTTAGGATCACTAAGAAGTGTGGAGACAGACCCTTCCAAACTAATCAAATCATTTCTAGACAGGCTATTCAACAGTTTCCTCAGTGCCATGAAAGATGAGGCCAGGACTCTGTTATACTTGTTTTCCATGTCCTCCTGCTCTGTCTGTCTGTGGAGAAAAACAAGAAGAACCATGACTAACTTATTACATCCTTTGAATTAGTACAAAACTCTTTGACTGACTTTGATTGGTTTCAAATACACTGTAACAAAAGGTGACTTTGCTCATCCTTCTTACATGAATACATTGTAAGAGTCTCCTTGATAATTAACTAGAGTGACACAGACACTTTTGGTTGCTTGAAGTTGCTTGGCTTGCAAAGAGACAAGAAATGTAGAAATTGTTTCCGAAAAACTCTGAAAAATAAAATTAATGTATTTTCATTTCTATAGACATATTTTCCACCCTGGCATTGATATCAGCCTAAAAAACATAACAAAACTTTCATTTTGAATTGGATTGAACTATGCATTTTCATAAGTTAAAGTAACTCTTTATGATACTTGATAATTATTCTTACTTTGGATCACTCAGTGTTGTTGGAGAATGTTTGACAAGGTTCTCTGTCAAGTACTGAAAATAAAACATGTAAATACAAGTACATGTACATGTATATACTTAAACAAATATGTAGTGTAAATTTCGCAAAATAAAAGGTCAATCAATAAAGGTTATATCCTGATTGTTTTCAGCAAGTTTTAGAAGAAAAACTTTCAAAAAAAATGAAAAAAATCTTTATTTGCCGGCAATGTAAAACAGGAACAAAAGAGCTGCCATTGAGATGAAATACTGCTGAGAGTGCCAGGACCAAACATTTAACCCTTTCCCAAACGACAAATTTTGGACTGGTCCAAACTGAAAGAGTTTGCAGACGACAATTTTAAATTTGATGAAAACGGCAGAAAGGTCTCAAAAAGGGTAGAAAACACTGTGGGAAAAGGAGAAATTGCTCGTTACGAGCAATTTCTCCTTTTCCCACAGTGTTTTCAAAAGACTTGTACTGCAGACACGTGAAAACCAGGGCTTGTTTGGGAAAGGGTTAAACAAAAGAAACATCTGAATAATTAAGAACATTCCATCATATGTACATACTCATAAACAACCTAAAAACAATACTTATGACCTGAACAGAGAACCTACCTCAAGAATTTTATGCTTGCAATACACAATTGCCTCTGTTTGTTTCACTGGAGTAAAGGCAGTTTGAAATGAAGTCTGGGCAGCACTGGCTACTGTGGGGTAAGTATCACATTGTGCCATCAGCCATGCCCCCATCAGGCTCTTCAAATATGGGGCCAGGTTTCTACCCACTTGCCCTGCAAGCACTCCCATACATTGTTGGGTGGCTTCCCTGACTCTGTAGTCTATATCCTAGAATGAAAAGTGATGAAGGGTTCTACTCTTTTCACTACTTTATAAATTAACCCTTTACCACATAATCCCAAGTTTTAATGGCCCTGGAATAGAAGCCTGTTAAAAACATTGCAGGAAAAGGAGAAAATGCTTGTAACCAGCATTTTCTCCTTTTCCCACAATGTTTTCTACTGTAACAGTGACAAACTCTATTCTAACAATGACAAATTCCATCATTTGAGCTAATTTAAAGTGTTGTCTTCAAATGTTTTCAATTTGGACAAGCCTAAATTTTTTGACATGTGGCAAAGAGTTAATTGAATATTTTAACCTTTAGGCTGCTAAGCTAACAGTTAACTATTACACATACTACGCCCACACCAAAGGTAAATTTAGGACTTTATTAAGAGACACATGACATGTTCTGTAGCTAGCTGCAAAACACATCTACAGGTATTGAGAAACCCTGTCATAGAGTCTTAACCTCCACAGACTGTCAATCAAACTTGTTTTTTATGATGAAATCTCCTCAAACGAAAATGTGGCTTATAAGTGTAAGGGTAAAGCTTTGGGCTCTTACATCAGAGTTTCAAAATTCGACTCTCCTGATGAGCGGGGTCAACATTTAGAACTGCAATCATCACACAGTGCCTTTGGTTAACTTTTTACCACACAACAAAATTTTAGACTCATCCAAATTGAAAGCGTTTTCAGGTGACAATTAAAATTTGGTTCAAATGATAGACTTTGTCTGTGATATGGTAGAAAACTTTGTGGGAAAAGGAGAAAATGCTGGTTACCATCATTTTCTCCTTTTCGGCCAATGTTTTTCAAAAGGCTTCTTTCTCAGGGTCATTAAAACTCGGGATTGGGAAAGAGTTATGGTTTCAAGGAAGGAATTATCAAGAGTCATAAATATAAGTTGTAAGAACTTGTATCACAATTGATGTAAAACAACTATTCTATGTATAAACATGTGCAAGTCCGTATAAAACTAAGAAAATTACCATAACAAGTTTATTGAAGGTTCTTGGCCAAAAAGGTAGAACAGCCTGCAAGCAATCATCTGGCTTGTCCTGACACAGGTCAGCAAACTCTTGACATGCCTGAAATATTGGAAAAGCAAGCAGTGGTTAAATCTTCTCTGAATGACAAAATTTTAGACTTGTCAATGTCAATAATATTTGATAGATTGACTGTATGGTGTTTAATGCCGTTTTCAACATTATTTCAGTTATATCGTGGCGGCCAGTGCACCTATCCATGCTTTCCTGGAGTTTCTTTCACCAGTACTCCGCAGAATTTTCTTTCCAAGCCACTGGCTGCTTTCCCACATAACCATCATCAAAACAATGGTCAGCAGTGAGAGAGGAATGAATCCTGTCGCAATGACTGTCATCAATCCTCGGATCGAACCAGCGACCTCCTGTTCTCAAGTCCTGTGCGCTACTGACTGAGCTACAGGGCTTGGCTCGACAATATTTACAGAAAGATATATCCAGTGACCTTAAATCACAGGAACTGTCTTCGAGATTCACACTAAAATCATCTAGATCAACCCAATATTGCTACATAAAAGTATGAACGTGTTTTTTATGAAAAAACAAGATTCTGTCGTACACAGCTCAATCCCCCGCTGCTGGCCTTATTTCATACTAGCATTTATTAAGACACTTGATATCATTAACCCTTTACCAGACAACAAAATTTCAGCCTTGTCCAAATTGAAAGCATTTGAAGACGACAATTTCAATGTGGCGCAAATGGTGCAACTTTTTTTTGATAGGGTAGAAAACATTGTGGGAAAAGGAGAAAATGCTGGTTACCAGCATTTTCTCCTTTTCCCACAATGTTTTCAAAAGGCTTCTTTCCCAGGGGTGTCAAATGGCGGCATTGTGTGGTAAAGGGTTAACTGATTAGCATTAGAAGAAAGTTTTGTACAAATGCTTGAAGATTTGTTACAAAATGACCAGGACAGTAGAAAACTGACAGAGTTAGTGTCCAAAAGTAGACTTTATTTGGAATCAATATTCAATCACTGTTAGGATGAAATCATAATCTGTTTAATGCTTTAAGCCATTACCATACAACAAAATTTTAAACTGGTTGAAATTGAAAGAGGTTGCAGACGACATCTAATATATCGCCAAATCAGTAACTTTTGTATCAGAATGGGTAAAAAATATTGAAGGAAAAGGGAAAAATGCTGGTTGCCAGCATTTTCTTGTTTTCTCACAATGTTTTCTATAGCTATATTTCTTCAACGTGTGAAAACGAGGGATTGTGTGGTAGTGGGTTAACAGGCGACAAATTTTTTATTGGTTCAACATGAAAGGAGTTGCAGATGACAAAATAAATGTTACTTTAAATATGAAATTTGTGTTTCAAAGGGTAGCCCTGCTGTGACCTTGACCTTGAAGGTAGGTCACCAAATCTTGTCTCATCAAGGTACATGAGTGTGTCTGAATTATTTTGTAAATTGGACCAAGGGTTCAGAGATATGGAGTGGACAAATATGTAAAGTGTGTAAACTCTAGTGTGGTGCTGTGACCTTGACCTTGGGGGAAGGTCACCTATCATTCGCTCTGCACATCGTCTCATCAAGATACACGAGTGTGTGAAATATTTTGAAAATCAGACAAAGGGTTCGGGAGATATGGAGCGGACAAAAATGTAAAGTGTGTAAACTCTTAGAGTGGTGCTTAGACCTTGACCTTGGAGGAAGGTCATTAAATCATGCACTCTGCACATCGTATCATCAAGATACACAAGTGTGTGAAATATTTTGAAAATTAGACCTGGGGTTCAGGAGATATGGAGCAGACAAGAATGTATAGCATTTGACATTGGAAGCTGTGTTGTGACCTTGACCTTGAAGGAAGGTCACCGAATCATGTGCTCTGCACATCGTCTCATCATGATACACAAGTGTGTGAAATATTTTCAAAATCGGACCAGGGGTTCAGGAGATATGAAGTAGACAAGGTATGACAGACAGACAGACAGACAGACAGACAGACGAAGGCCATTCCTAGAATCCCCCTCCCGCTTCACGGCAGGGGATTAAAAGGAAGGGTGAGAGAGAAAGGGATAACATTTATGAACTCAAATGAAAACATACATAATTTCCATGGACTAATTACAATTGCCTTGAAAACAATGAAGGGAGGTAACCAATAACACTTCTGGAAAACCAGATTTTTCTCCATGGTATGTCACAAATACACGAAACAAGATCTGCATGTATTTCAAATCTACTTATTTTCAAGGGAAATGGTTGATATATAAATTAATATAAGATAGAGAAAAAAAAAAATGACATTTTATAATTTCTAGAATGAACACAGTATTTAGACTTGTCTATATTTAAAGCATTTGCAGACAACAGGTCTGAAGAATTGCTAAAATACCTGAGAGGATGTTACTTTGACAGGGTAAAAGCATTGAGAGAAAATACCTGCTACCAAATATTTGAAATAAAACTGCTTTCATAGGTCCAAGTCAAACAATTAGTTGAAGTTTATGTCACAAAAACTGCCAGAGTCACAACCAGAATAAATTCCATATGAACTTGCATAGCACTCACTTTGACTTTTGTGGTAGCATCCCTTTTTGTGAATTTTCTGAGAACCATTCTGAAGTCAGCATCTAGGCTGGTATCCATGTCGTCCAAAGAGCTGCTTGCTGGGACATATTTGGGCGCCTGACCAAACCCAATAAATCCAGTTGGGGCAGTTCCAGATAAATTGAGAAGTTCTGCGGCATGACTGCTACTGGATGGCTAGAATAAAGTTTTGAAGTGAAATAACCAATGTCTGGATCATCAAACACTAATTTTTAAAACAAAGATAATCATAAATTTGCATATCTTTGTTTGCATTTGTATTCAAACCATTATCTAACAATCAAGTATGTGTTTCTAGGACCCTGAAAAAAAAAGTGCTTTGAAAACATTTTTGGAACGGGTGAATTCCCAGCTGATAATTTTAGCCCTAAATTAACAGGGGTCACTGGTTAGAATCCTCAGCTGGGCTATTTTTTTCCAAGAATTGATGATATTCATTGCAACATGAATCATCCTCCTGTAACTGCTGATCATTGTTTTAGTGAGGGTTGGGTGGGAAAGCAGCCTGTGGCTTGGAAAGAAGTTAGTGCAAAATCCTACTAAAAGGCACTACATGAAACCAAGGATAGTTGCACTGGGTGCAATGATATAATTGATATATTGTTTAAAGTGGTGTTAACACTAAAGGAACACACAAATACATGTACCCGTATTTATAGTGGTTCTATGTATTTAGGAAATTCTGATCATTTTCATTTCGCAATGCAAGAGTGTAGAAACCTCTCCACAAAATTTGTATAGATCTCAAAATGGCTGAAAGGTTTTCCTTCAGGGTTGAGAATGACTTACACGTGTAACCTATCGGAGGTCTTCAGACCGCACCTTAAGCGTGATCATTCGCACATATTGAGTGCCAAAGAGTGGGCATAATAATAGCAAACATCCATGATTGTATCATGAAAAACCATTAAAATCAAAATTATGCATTAAAAAATTAGGATTGAATTCCCTATTATCATGGTACTAAAACATTCCACTGTGTGAAGAAAAATTAGTGTCTTGCCTGCTATTTTTCTGTTACAAAAATCATGCGATGATACCTCATGTATATTTCTACGATAACTGATTTTCCTTTTGTCAGTTAACGATTTTTAAATCAAGGCAAAGCAGGGGACAGCATTTACCAACTTTTAAAAAGGCTTACTTCCGGTATTAACGTGGCACTGAGATGAGGCCCTGGAAGATTTACACGCTCACCCTATTTATGTTCAAAACTTTGACAAATGAAAATCAAGTTATCTTCAAAGTGTTGACATGATTTTATCAAGAATTTTGAGCAACATATATAAATAAATTCTCCCTGTCATTTTGTAAGTGAGGTTTTACTTTGCGCACCTGTAAAAAATGGAGGGAAAAACAACGTCTACAGATCTTTGATTAACATAGCATCAAATACCCCATTTTGGACCTCTTTTGTGGATAAAAAAAAAAAAGTGAATATATAATTTCTAGAGTGTTCTTTCATTTCAATAGATCAGGGAACTTGATTAAAAAAATGTAGTGCTTTGAGAAGAAGATTTGTATAATTAGCAAGTCAAAAATTTTGTCAGGGCTTCTTATTTTCATTACCACATTTGGAAAGCGGTGACGTCATCATTTAACGGTCGTCTGAAATTTACTTTCCCGTTTGATAAACTTCAGTGACAGGAGAACAAATTTTACAGGACTGTTATAATGATATTGATTTTGTTACGTTGAGAAGATCACCAACTTCATCTAGGGGATGGAGTGATTTTGCAAAGAGCCAAGTTTTCTTACTGTTCGGATGAAAACTCGATTTTACCTACCATTTTCAGAAAATCTGCCAGTGTAAGTTTGCAAAGTATGTTGACTGTATCTGACCTACAAATGCTCACATGAGGACATCCTCAAGGAGGCGCATTTCAGCCTCACTTTCGGAAATTGTAAATACCACGATATTGAAGAACCCACGATAATACCGGAAGCGACTATACAATTTTTTTACAGATTCATTCTGAATACATCAAAATACAATATTGGTCGACGGAATGAAGGTGACAATTTCATTAATTTCTTTTCACTCATAATACAATGCCACATATAAGCATATAGAACTGTATAGTGGTGGGCGTTTGCCTAGAAGCGACCCATGTATCACTGAGTGATACAGTGATACAATAGGGTCACTAAAAGTTTCAGTCTTCTATTCAATGACTGGATAAGATGTGTCATTGGACAGTATTGATTCTTGATTACCCTGAGATTTCCTTTCGTTCTCTGATGTTGTTTCTTTCCACCGTGTCCTGGCATATTTTTACAAATAATTCATTCAAGAAAACGTGTTGTCACTCAATATTAGTTTCACAAGCTTTCACAATATGTTCAGCGATCATATACGCACATTCCGCAAAATTTCGGACAAGCAAGTTGAGGTTGAGAGCAGAGGAGCTCGAGAATAGACATCAAAGTCGTCAGATGTTTGTAAGCTGCATTTTATTGTCATAAGCGTTCGTATGATGTGAGTAAAGCGAGATAATTGTTGGTTCTCTGCTTAGACCAATAGTTTTCACATACACGGGATACCAGACCGTGTCACTAAGGTAAACAACAATGGCGAAGAATCAGATCGAACTTGAAATTTACGGTTTAGTAAACGATTTAGACTTCCAAAGAGCAAAATTTTGTGCTGAGGTACAATTTCAATTCCATTGTTTAATTTTCCTTACATTTTCATGAGCAAAATGGTTCTCGCGAAACACCTGAAGTCTTGATCGACCGAGTTTGCAGCATGTCTGATGTGAATCATAAACAAAGCATAACTCTGTGATGTTCTAAATACAAAGCATATGCAACAAATTAAACGTTATTCAAATGACGGGAGTTGTCTTTGAAAGTGTAGAACACGCTGTGGAAAAGTCCAAACAACAAAACTTCGGACTTTTTCTCAATTAAGGAATTTGCAGATGAGATATTTGCCCAAATGATGAAACTATTAACAAGTGTAACCGGCATTTCTCCTTTCCTGACCTTGTTTCAAAAGCTCTGTTCCTTAAGAATGTTGAGACTTGGAATTGCATGGTAAAAAGCTAAATTTCTTTGAGGCATAGATAACCTATGTTATGCTATTAACTAAAAATAATGATCTAAAAGAATGGGATCAATGAATATTGAAAGTCATTTGACTTAACTCTCCAAATGGTTTAGCCTATCAGAATTTGTGTTACTTTGTTAAATCTAGAATAAGTATGAAATCAAAAATGGTCGATGAATCGTTATGAGCCACATTTCATTTGTTGTCTGCGAATGCTGTCAATTTGGACAAGGCAAAAAAAAATTAATCTGTCAACCCTTTTCTACACAATCCCGACTTTTAATGACCCAGAAGAAAAAGCTTTTTGAAAACATTGTGGGAAAAGGAGAAAAAGCTGGTTACCAGCATCTTCTCCTTTTCTCACAATGTTTTCTACCCTATGAAAGACAGAAATCACCATTTGAGCTGCATTTCGTTTGTTGTCTGCAGATGCTTTTTTTAATTTGGTTGAGTACAGAATTTTGTCATTTGGTAAAGAGTTAAAGAATTAATTACCTTTGTGTACATCTACTTTGTATCATTAATGTGAGAAACAGTGTGGCAGAAGTTCTAATAATTAAATGGAAATCTTATTAAATCCAATTTTCTGATTTCTCTCTAATTTGAATAACAGAATTTTTACTGTAATTGCTTCTTACTTCTTCTTTATTACAAACAGGATCTAAACAACAAATATCCAGATGTCTTGGTCAATCCAGTCATTGAAGGCATGGTTGAGTTTGAGTGGGATTTGTACATAGAGGCAAAAAGAAAGGTAATTGATATATTTTAACATTTTTGTTAGAATGTGTAATATTGGGAAGCGCTGTAACCTTTGCAACCTTGTCCCACACAATCCCAACTTTTAATTATCCTGAGCAAGAAAGCTTATGAAAACGTTGGAAAAGGGGAAAATGCTGATAACCAGCATTTCTCCTTTCCCAAAAATGTTTTCTAACCTTTCAAAGAAAAATTTCATCATTTGTGTTACTTTGTATGTCACATTTAATTCGTAGTCTACAAATACTTTCAATTTGGATGTGTCTAGAATGTTGGTGTTTGGCAAGGAAGTAACTGTGTGATATTGTATGATGTCACAGTGTTAGCTTATAACATGAATGAAAATTGACAGCCTCTATTATGTTTTTCTAAAAAAACTTTCAAAACAAACTCTTGTTGAATGCTTCTTTAAGACTAAGTGACAGTTCTTTATTCTTTATCATAATATTTGTTATCTTATTTCAGGAACTGATGGGCGAATGCTGGCAGTTTAAGGAGAAAGCAATTGCATTTCAAAATGGTCAGCTAATTGGGGGTCCTGAAGATTTTCTTAAATGGGCAATAGACAATTATAATTATGAAGAATATCGACCAGATCCATTGCTTCAAACATTGACAGAGGAGTCCTACAAGATCTGCCTAAATGATAAAAATGTAAGACTTATCCCATAACTCAACAGCTAGGGTATTGATAGACTACCAGAGGACTATAAATTCCCAGGATGCCTATCAAAACTCCCATTGGTTTTGCAGCCAGTGTAGATTAAGATCAGACTGCACATTTTGTTTTAAAATTTCCACTAGAGAAATCATATTTATTTTGAAGGAAAGAAGAATATCCTTTTAATGAAGTGTGGAGAACAAAATGGGTAAAGGGGCAAGCCACATGCACTAGCTGCTTTTCTCACAATGTTTTCTAAGCCAGGGGGATAAAAAATGGAAATTAGAAGTGGAACATAAGCCAGTTAAACATTTTTAACTAAATCCTGAAAATGTCAAGAACAATTTTAGTGATACTTCTGGAAAATGTAGATCAAGATAAGACTTCCCTTGCAGAACTTGCAGTCTGATTTTGGATCTACTGTGTCAGATAAGTTCAGACATCTTTGAAATTGCATTATTTGATCTTTTTTTCTAAATGGAATAACTGTCAACTTCATTCAGCAAAGAGTTTACCATACCAGAAGATCAAATTTCAGATTTGTCCCAATTGAAAGCAATCACAGACAAGAAAATTAAATGTGGCTCAAATGAATTGATTCATGTTAGGGAAGGGAAAGAAACAGTGTAGAAAAAGGAGAAAGTTTTCTCCTTTCAAGACTTCTCAGGGTCATTCAAAAGCCGGTTTGTCTGGTAAAGGGTCAAAGCTGGTTATCCCATTTACTGGTTTAAAAGTTTTAGACTCTTTTTAACCCTTTACCACAACAGCATTTTCTCCTTTATTCAACAATGTTTTCTGCCCTTCCAAAGGTGAATTTTTTATATTAGAGTCACAAATGACCTTTCTGCAAACGCGAGTTTGGCATGCCAACCTTAGTAACACGGTATGTAGGTCGCTATGCCCAACAAACAAACTAGAAAAATGGCACCCACTACATAAAGAAAGAGCATTTATTTCTGTTTTATTCTAGCTTATGCCTCGCTCTTCTAGAAACACTCAAAGTTTTTCCACCAGTTTTCTTATCAATTCAAAGTAAATCAGCAACGTAACAAGAAAAAGTACTTTGAATAATGTCATATAAGAAATCGAGAAGTAAAAACAGCACAAATATTCTGTGTTCTGTCTCGCAAAAGTGAGTAGATTGCTGTCGGCAACATCTATAATTATCGATAGGGAAAAGGGGTATAAGTTTTTAAGACATTTTGTCAGTATATAACATGTCAGTTTGACAGTAAACAATATAAGAAAAGGACTTACAATTTAACACTTTACCACACATAATCATTCTTTCTTTCCTGAAAGATGAAAAAAAAACTACTTTTCTGTTGTGCGGTAGCTAGAGAGCTGGTTTTTCAGAATCCAGGTCTAATCTAGCAGCGACATTTACGTGGATATTGGTTTTTGGAATTTAGTTTTCCATTCAGCGTATGTTATGTAACAATTATCTTACAATATGATTGTTATCTGCAACTTTAATCCATTTTGAAATAATTATTCTATAATCCAATCCTCTTTGGTTTAAATGAAAAGAAAAAAAACATACATTGTCTGTCTATAGTAAAGGCTGTAACTTTGTCTGACCCTTTTGTTCATATGGCATGCTATACTGCATTTTGATTGGCTCATATGACCTATCAATCAAAATTGGCAGAAAGGTAAATTATTTTGTCATCTTCAGAAGCTTTCAATATAGATGGGTTAACTATTTACCAAACAACAAAATTTTAGGATTGTCCAAATTGAGGGAATTTGAGGATGAAAAAATAGCTGTGACTCAAAAATTGAAATTTAAGAAGGATAGCATATGGTTGGGAAAGGGGAAAATGCTTGTTAATTACCATGAATGTGACATTATCGTGCCTAAACATTTTGAGTTAAATTGTAGAAAATATTATTGACTGTCTTTCAGCCTATAAGAAATAGAAAAAAAGTGTTGGAGGTTTATTTTTTTAAATGGAAGAATGAAGTGTATGTCATTTATGATCATCAAAATCGAACATTTTCATTTGAAACTTTTCCACTCATGAAAATATCATTTTTGAAGCATATAACAGTTTCATTTGAAACTTTTCCACTCATGAAAATATCATTTTTTAAGCATTTAAATGAAATATATGTTCATTATTTAAATTGTCGTCTGCAACTGCTTTGGAAATAGACAACTCTAAATTTTTTCGGTTTTGGTTAAATGCAATAGCTTTTCAGAATAAGACTTGAAAAATGTGGATGATAATTTGTTAACTCATATTATCTTGTCTGTTCCTTTCAGCATGAGTTTGTTTACCTAGATATTGTCATTGGGGATGAACCAGCTGGGAGGCTTTTGATTGAGGTAATTAAATGTATAGATAAATTATTAAATCTTCTAGGCTTAGATTAGTTTAAACATATTTACGTTACATCGATTGAGAAAAAAGTTCTTGCAACTTATACAAATCTCTCTTGATTTTGCTTCCTGGGAACTACACCAGCACTCACACAGGCCAATGAACAATCCCAAAGTTGACACCTGCTCTCGGGTATCAAACTCAGGACCTCATTGTTATGCAACTGATGCTCTACCTCACAACCACAGACACCACAGGTTGTATGGATTATTCAGCGAATACATGCACTACTCTTTTCACTACTGCTTTAAAAGACAGACTTTAAAAACATAGTGAGAGAAGGAACCATGCATGTAAGAAGCTTAATTGAAACTGGTATTATTATGAAAAGAATTTGAAAAAGTAGCTCTACTTTATTCTTGATTTTTGTTACTATTATACCTGTTAATATTTATTGAGATGGGTGTAATGCCTTTGATGGCATGTTATAACGTCAATGCTAAGTGCTTTAATGCTGAACATACTAGTAATACATGTACATGTATGAGGTACATTTTATGATAATGTAGATTTAAATAAGAATGCACAGAACTTGCAGTCTGATCTTTGATGTACAATTTGCAGTATTTCATAAATGTTATCTGGGCAGGACAGGCATTAAAATACAATTCTTTAGTCGATCATATTGTTTATTTAGTCAAGATTATGAGGATCAGTATAATTGTTATAAATCATGTGTAATTTATTGCTTTAGTTAAATGTATTACAGACCTGGTAAGACTATGAGTTCTTGTTTTTGCCACAGTTGTTCACAGATGTTGTACCAAAAACCTGTCAAAATTTCAAAGCTTTAATCACTGGAGAAGCTGGAAAGTCCCCTACTACAGATTACAATCTACAGTATAAGGGCTCCCTCTTCCACAGAATTGTACGCAATGGATGGATTCAAGGGGGAGGTAACTATATTTCGTCATGCTTTGTTTCGCATTTTATGCAATGAAAATTATTTCAATGGTTTAACCAAAGTGGCCGTGGGTTTGATTACCCGACTCAGACAATTTTTCTCAGAGGATTGATTGTAGTCATTGCAATAGGATGCATTCCACTCTGAAAGCTTAACATTGTTTTGGAAAGGGTTAGGTGGGAAAGCAGCTAGTGGCTTGGAAAGACTATTGTGTGAAGTTCTGGTGAAAGAAACCCCAGGAAATCATGAGTATGTGCACTTGGCTCCACAATGTAACTCAAATAATGTTGCAAACCTCACTTGAGCCACATTAAATTTGTTGTTTTGGTACCGCTTTTGATTTTGACAAGTCTAAAATTCTATTATGCATTAACTCTTTACCATACAACAAAAAAGTAGACTTGTTCAAATTCAAAGTGTTTGCAGACGACAATTTAAATGTGACTCAAATGATGAAATTTGTCTTTGATGGGTTAGAAAACATGCTGGTTACCAGCATTTTCTCCTTTTGCTACAATGTTTTCAAAAGGCTTCTTCCTCAGGGTTGTTAAAACTCAGGATTGTGTGGTAAAGGGTTAACTCTTTTCCACACAATCACAGGTTTTAATGACCCTGAACAAAAAGCTGTTTGAAAACATTGTGGGAAAAGGAGAAAATGCTGGTAATTAGTTAACCAGCATTTTCTCCTTTTCCCACGATGTTTTCTTACCTTAAATAAAGTAACAGTCAAACTACTTTTTCATGACTTTCAGCATAAAATGTAAAAGTAGTTTGACTGTTACTTTATTCTGATTGGTAACAGTATAGGGCCTGTTGGTTTTTTTTCCTTTTTCAGTTTTTTTGCAATTCTTTTCTAACATCTAGAGCCAAATAAATTAATTTTTTGCAGTGTAGTTGTGAACTCTTTACCACACAGTCCCAAGTTTTAACAACCCTGAGAATGAAGCCTTCTGAAAACATGGTGGAAAAAGGAGAAAATGCTGGTAACCAGCATTTTCTCCTTTTCCCACAATGTTTTCTACCCTATCAAATACAGAAATCACCAATTAAGCAACATATAATGTCATCTGCAAATGCTTTCAATTTGGTCCAATCCAAAATTTTGTTGTTTGGTAAACAGTTAAATATTTTTTTCTTTTTTTTCAACAGATTTTAAAAGTTTAACATCAGCTCCTCTGAACAATTATTCAACTTGCAGGACTGGTCCCAACTATTCTCTATAGCTTTCTTGGGCTAATTTTAAATTTAGAAATTAACAAAAAATTCTGATTGGATAAAATATTTGGTTGAGCCAACCAGTTACAGTTTTCTTTGAATTTAGGACTGTTTTTGTGAAAAAGAAAAAGAATGTAACTTAGAAATTGTCTTAACCCTTTACCCAACAACAATATTTTAGATATGTCCAAATTGAAAGCATTAAATTTTACCAGACCAAATGTTGTGCAGATTATGGTGCATATTAGTCTACAAAAGGCTATAAACATTGTGTGAAAATGAGAAAATGCTGGTTACCAGCATTTTTTCTTTTTTTTCACATTGTTCTCAAAAGCCTTCTTCATTTGGGTCATTAAAAGGGGGATTATTTGGAAAAGGAAAATTCTAATGGCTTCACACAACATAGTCCTAGTAAAATCATTATATTTTCATAAGTTTACTTGAATACCCATACATTTTTTCCCAGATATCTATCATGGAAGAGGGAATGGTGGAGAGTCTATATTTGGTTCAGTCTTTGAAGGTAAGTTGGCACCAGATGACGAAATATTAGACTTGTCTAAATAAGAAGCATTTATGGACGACAAATCTGATTCAATTGATGGAATTTGTCTGTGATAGAATAGAAAACATTGAGGGAAAAGGAGAAAATGCTGGTTACCAGTGTTTACAAATGGCCTCTTTCTCAGGGTCATTAAAATTCTTGATCATATGGTAAAAGGTTAAGACATTGTAGGTAAAGGAAAAAAATGCTGGTTACCAGTATTTTCATCTATTCCAAGAAAGATTTCCACTCAAGGCAAAAATGATCATAAATGCCAGAATTAATTTGTGGCAAGCATTATGTTTTCTAAAATTTTGCTGTCTGGCAAAGAGCTGATGTCATTCTATCATCCCTCTGACTACAGACTCCAATTTGCATGCTTTACATGTTCTCCAAGATTGTCCAAATTTGAAAGTAACACAACTTCTGATTGGCTAAACCAAATGGTGGTTTAGCCAATCAGAAGTTGTGTTACTTTCAAATCCTGAAAATGTTGGAGAATAAGACTAAGAATGTTCTTAAGAATGGTTGGTAAATACGGACCCTGATGTCATTCTATCATCCCTCTGACTGCAGACTCTAATTTGCATGCTTTGCATTGTTGGCTTATATTGCTTTCTTTAACAGTTTACAACACTGTCCCAAGATTTAACTACCCTGAGAAAGAAAGGAGACAATACGGGTAACCATTTTGTTGTTTGGGAAAGGTTTATGGCCAATACTTAGCCTTTAATTTGCAATATTTAGGTCAAAGGTTGCTTTTGCAATTTAGGTTCAGATTGAACTGTACAGAATGGGTAGTGTGATCTTTGGTTCTTACTGTTCGACAGTGAAAGATAACCTGAGGGGTAATCAAAAGGTGTCTGCTGAGGGCAGGTGCTGGCTTAGTATAGCTAAATATCATCTTTTTTTTTCACATGTGAGACCTCATACAACAGCCTCTTAATTCTTTACCAAATGGCAGGTAGACCTGTCCAAAATGAAAGCATTTGCAGACAACAAAATAAGAGCAACTCAGAAATTGAAATTTGTTTTTGGAAGGGTAGAAACATTGTGGAAAAAAGGAGAAAATGCTGGTTACCAACAAATTGTTAGACCTCTCCAAATTGAAAACATTGGCAGATGACAAAAAAATTTAACTCAAAAATTGAAAATTGTGTTTTGAAGGGTAGAAAACATTGTGGAATAAGGAGAAAGTGCTGGTTACCAGCATTTTCTCCTTCTACCACAATGTTTTCAAAAGTCCTCTTCTTTAGTGTCATTAAAACTCGGGTTAATACAAGCTTATTGCTTAATCAAGGTGGCCAATAGCTTCAGTGTATGACTGTGTCATTTCATTGCAGATGAGAATTTTGCGGTTCCTCATTCAAGACGTGGAGTTATTGGTATGGCAAACAAAGGCAGACATACGAACGGTTCTCAGTTCTACATCACACTGCAACCAGCACACTGGATGGATACAAAATATGTGGCTTTTGGGTAAGTCTCTGGATATAAATAAATCTTATGAGAAAATAAGGATTATTGCACACTGGACATTCTAAATTTTGTATTATACATTGCATCAAATTCCTTAGCAAAAATAATTTTTCCACCATCTCTCTTAAAACCTTTACCATACAGTTCTGAGCTTTAACAATCCTGATTGAAAAAGCTTTAGAAAACACTGAGGGAGAAGGAGAAAATGTTCGTAACCAAAATTTTCTCTTTATCTCATAATGTTTTCTCACCTGTAGAAGGCAGATTCTATCATTCAAGTTATCTTCAGCAAATGTTTTCAGTTTTTAAGGTCTAAAATCATGTGCATGATAATGAATTATCACATTTGAAATTAACATGGCCAGACAATCTTCTTTTCTATATTTAGACCGATTCTTCAATATTATGGCATAAGAAGACATTGGTGAGCAATTACTTGTGTGCTATGATAGTTTTGAATATATTCAGGCAATTGATTAACTAGTCATATTTCAAAAATCAAATTTCTTAACCATTTACCACACAATCCTAACTTAATTAACAGACCTGAGGAAGAAAGCTTTTGAAAACATTGTGGGAAAAGGAGAAAATGCTGGTAACCAGCATTTTCTCCTTTTTCCACAATGTTTTCTAGCATACCAAAAATAAATTTCAATTTTTGAGTCACATTTAGTCGTCTGCAAATTCTTTCAATTTGTACAATCTAAAATGTTGTTGTTTGGTAAAGAGTTAGATATCTAACATACAGTATTAGTTAGCTCTATCATATACCGGTAGAATATGTTAAGACATACCATTAACTCTTTCACAACCAACTCAACAAATTCAACTTTTTTCAAGGTCTTACATAGATTTTCCACTGCTATTGAAGATAAATTTGGTCATAGTCGAGCATCAGGTAGCAGATGGTGTAGCTACAAGACCTCATCTACGCCATCCACAGCAGCTATTTAACCCTTTACCAAATCACAAAATTTCAGATTGGACCAAACAAAGTGTTTCCAAACGACAAATTAATAATTTCTGTCTTTGATAGGGTAGAAAACATTGTTGGAAAAGGGGAAAATGCTGGTTACCAGCATTTTTTCCTTTTCTCTTAATGTTTTCAAAAACCTTGATCCTCAGGGTCGTTAAAAGTCATGACTGTGTGGTAAAGGGTTAAGTCATCATTGGTAGTAAAAGCGTTAACAAGTTGCACAAGGTGGAAGCACTTGTACAAGACGAAAAAGTCTTTGATGAATGATGTGGAAAATATTGTGTGCTTCTAGCAAGTAATTGCTCCTTTACCAGCATTATTTTCCACAGCCATTGATTGCCAATACATAATTGGAAGCAGTTTGAAAAATGTTTTTATTTTTTTTGTTTTATTTTGCATTTCAGTCAGGTAATTGAAGGCACAGAAACTTTGAAAAAAATGGAAGAAGTAGATACAATGAATGAAAGACCAAACCAGGAAATTAAAATATCTGATTGCGGAGTGTGTACTTATGTGTTTTAAATTTATAAGAAAACTAATCAGACAAAAATATTTATCATTGTTTTGTTTTTTTCTTCATTCTATAGTGCATTTCAGTCAATACATCTGCCTTCACAAGAGTCTTAAAACCTTAGAAGACGAAATTTGTTAGACTTTTCCAAATTGAAAGTATTTCAGACTTTCAAATTGAATAATAATAAGGGAGTGATGGTATTCTAAATCCATTATTTCTCTTCCAAACCCTATGTTGTGGGTACTCATTAGAATCGCCTCAATGAGACGATTCTAGTGAGTACCCATAACATAGGGTTTAGTTGAGAATAATTAATATTTTCAATTCTATAATCAAATTCACTCCCTCTATCTGGAGGTCTGTAATATGGTTCCAGTGGGGAAAGATGTCTGAGAGAGGTTCAAAAAAAATTGTGGAAAAAGAAGAAAATGCTGGTTACCAATATTTTCTCTCTTTCCCAGAGTAATTTGGTTTAGCCAATTAGAAGTTGTGTTACTTTCTAATTTAGAAAATTCTGGAGAATAAGCTGAAAACATTCTTAAGGATGGCTGATGAGTACAGACTCTGCTGGACTCCTTCAAATTTAGATCCTTTACAGACAAGGAATTCAGTGGGGCTTAAGTTACTGAATTTGTCTTTGATAGGGTAGAAGAGATTGTGGAAAAGGGATAAGATACTGCATATGTAGAATTTTCTCCTTTTCCCACAATGCTTTTCAAAGGCCTTTTTCTTTAGGGTTGTGAAAACAAAGAGTTGTTTGGTAAAAGGGGATAAAGATAAGGAAAGATCATCTGATGGTTAACTGTTATAAAAGTAGATTTCTTTCAATAGAAAATGAAAATCAATCTAGTTGGGTTCTCAGAATTTTTATGTATTTTTTGGTTCTTGTGAGCTGATGGTATCAGTTTGAAATTTGCTCAGAATCACAATGATTGCTTCCCCGCCCCAATCTTCTATTCTTTGAAATATAAAATGTAAAGCTGTAATTTCTCATATCTTTGCTTGTTTATTTCAAATGCATTCAATTGAGATAGAGTGTGAAACAAGTTCTTACAACCTCTATCAATCACTCTCAATGATTGCTCCCTGGAAACCTTTACTCTTTGCCAAATGACAAAACATTCGACCTGTATGAATCAAAAGCATTTGAGCTATGCTCTGTGAAAAGGGGCTTAATGCATCTGCAAACAGTATCAACCCAAGTCAGCCTGCACAGTCCGTGCAGGCTGACTTTGGCTGAAACTTTTCACTTTCAGTCAATTTTCTGTATCTTCAAGGACCAGTCTACCCCATAATTAAGTCAGTTGTTAAAAAGTGGCTATTATTGATATCATTAAGGTATATGATGGCTTGCATTACGGAGATGCATTATGCCCCCTGTTGCCAGAGCATGGCTCATTTGTAGATGACAATTTAAATGAAGGTAAATGATTGGATTTGCCTTTGAAAGGATGGAAAACATTGCGGAAAAATGCAAAATGCATGATTGTATGGTAAAAGGTGAACCAGTATTTTGGCCATGATGTGAGTAGTTCCAAAAGTTGGCCCCATTCTTCATGGGATTTGAACCTGAAACCTTCAGTGTGAGAGGGGCTGACACTCTACCACCACACCACTATCTCCCACTTTGTGTGTTTGACCCATTCCCATCTCAAACAGAAATGGAGATAGAATAAGAATAGAATAACTGAAACTGTTAAAAAGGGCAGAGAAGATCTATGCAGCCTAATGCTCATCTACACTGTCCTTGACCCTTTACCACACATTGGTTGAGTTTTGAAGAGCTTGAAGAAAACATTCTTTGAAAACATTGTTGGAAAAGGAGAAAATGCTGGTGACCAGCATTTTCTCCTTTTCCCACACTGTTTTCTATTCTTTTGAAGCAAAATTCAACCCATAAGCCATGTTTTAATGAGTAATCTGCAAATACTTTTAAGTTAGAAAAGTTAAAAATTTTGTCATTTGGAAAAGGGTTGAAAAGCAACTTGGGCTGGGTTCAGAACCTTAAGGCTTTAAAAAAAAAGTGAAAGATCATGTTTTTAAAGTCAGGAATTCGGAGTTATTCTCCTCCTTTCGAAACAATCATCAGTGGTAAGTGAATTAAATGAATCTTGTCGCAATAACTGTCATCAAAATATCGAACAGAAATTGGAACAGCTGAGTAATCGATTCTGTGATCTCCCCAATTTAAAGGTGAGTATGTTACCAACTAAGCAACCGGGCTTAGCAATGTCTTGTAGAGAAAGGGAGAGTGAGAGCATTCAATTTTAAAAAAGAATCAAATGTCATATTAAGATAAAAATTTCAGAAGCTTCAAACTGAAAAAAATATTTAAATGTGGAACAAAGCTTTTATTTCCGACTTCTTTAAAGCATTTGAGAAGTGAGTAAAAAACTATGAGCAAAACTGTTTGAATTCATTTTGACGCTATTTAATCATTGCTGAGATGATGATAAGGATGATGATGATGATGAAAAAGTGGTACAGTAAAAGTTTTTCTGCATTAGTGTAGTGTTTTAATGCCATTTTTACTAAATATCAGTACATATCGGGGCCAGTGCACCTATCTGAGCTTTCTTGGAGTTTGTTTTACCACTGCTACGCACAATGTTCAGTCTTTCCAAGGTTTTGGCTGCTTTTCAACAAACCTATCGTCGAAAAAATAAGCATTCTTGAGTGTAGAATGAATCCTGTTGCAATGACAACCGTCAAACCTCGACAGAGATTGGCACAGCTGCTGGATCGAACCTGCCCCCACCTCTCTTTCAAGCCATGTACATTGCCAACTAACAACAGTAGATGGGCAAGACATTCTGGTGAGAAGAGACATAGACAGACAGACTGACAGAATGTGTGAGAGAGAGAGAGTACAGAGTATTTAATTTTAAAATGTTTACCTTATTCCTGAAGGGTTGCAGTGTTAGGCAAAAAAATGCAGTTTTGTAAAAATATGATGATTAAAATGCGAAATGTATACTCCAGGGAAGATTTTAATGTTCATATATTAAGAAGTGTGCAGATATTAATTTCAAGAAGCTCGATATTTTCTGCAAAGTTGTGACCTTATTACGCACCATGGTCTTCTACGAGTCAGAAATTCGTTTTACCCTGATTTTCCAAGTGAACTTAGAAGGCTTAATTATATATGTAATCCTTTGCAGACTGACAGGCATACACAATGGATGTATGCCAAAATACATTGACATTGGGCGATTCTTCGAATAAAAGGGGTTACAGAAGCTTGAGTTCTGAACCGATCCCCACCCACCTGAAATACCCGTTTCGATATGAATTTCCTATATATTGTTCAGATCAGCTTCCATATCTGACATTCAAACTTTGGATATGTTAAGACCACTAATTGTCTATGAAAACGTCATGAACCATAATAGCCTAATTGAATAAACGAGAAACACACAGAGAGAGAGAGTGAGTATTTTTTCAGGAGCAACTGGTAGCAGTTGCAGGTAACAAGTAAAACAAACTTTTAAGTGCCCTGTTCTGTACATAAAATTGTTGGGAACACCAAGAAAATAATTTGAGATTTTGCTGATGGTACCTTTTGACAGGAAAGATGTGGGAGGGAGAAAGTAAATAAATCGTTAATTAAAAAAATGAATGAATAATGAAAATAAAACAGGGCGCAGTTTTCCTCTGTGCATTCACGGGGGAAATTTGTTCAGTGTTGCTTGTAGAATAGCCTAATAGGTTTAAAGGACTTATCAATAAATGTGGCAGGGTAATGCTGAAAGACAGAAAGGGTCCACCACTGAGCGCCTTCCAGGCATAGATCTACTGCTGCTGGGCTCAAGCTGGCGAACATCGAAAATTTATGTATGTCTCTTGTGCCCGTGACAACATGGTTGAACTGTAACGGGTGGTGAACAGTATCATGGCACGACCGGAATTAGAACCCAGGGCCTCAGGAATACCGTTCCTGCACCCTAACCAACTGAGCTACCGAACCACATGTCGATACGGCCGCGCGATGTATCACCAAATACCTGTACCCGGCTACATATACCCCCTCCTAATTTAGAATTCATCCCGAATTCTGGAGACAGAGAACCTTTGTGAAACGTTCTCGAGGTGCCTAAGCAGTAGCCATCCACATCGTGGGTTAGTCCCACGGTGGGCGCCAAATGTAACAGGTGGTGAACAGTATCATGGCACGACCGGAATTCGAACCCAGGGCCTCAGGAATACCATTCCTGCACCCTAACCAACTGAGCTACCGAACCACATGTCGATACGGCCGCGCGATGTATCACCGAATACCTGTACCCGGCTACAGAACCATAACGATGAGTGCAACAACTAGACTTAGAGTAGAATCTAAAATTGGTTTCAACAAGTTGCCTTCTTTAAAAAAAGAAGCCAGAAGAGGTCAGCATCAATGTTTTCAAATAGTTTATTGGCTTTAAATTTCAAAATATTTTACAACATGTGAACAAACAAGTAAGGCATTATATGATTGCCGCTGCATATTCTACACCTCATATGCATTAAATTAGCCTACATGGTAGACATGTGACCTTCCCGCATCTTCAAGTCGCGTGATTTTTTCCCGCGGTGTTCTTTTTCTTTTTTAACGAAATTCTTTTTTTCCCACTTAGATTTATTTATTCAATGAAAAAATACAACTACTGAAGAGGTCTATTTGTTCTGAGGATAATGACTGTAACTGAAAATATTCTTTGAATAGAAATAATGAATAATTGAAACTATCCTACGAGGTTAAGCAAGAATTATCTCCCCCCCCCCCCTTTTTTTTTTTTTTTCGAAAAAGATGAATGATGGAACTGAAGATAAAAGAAGAAAATATTGAAAATAATTTTGGTTTTTGTATCGACCGTCGAAACACATTTGCATTCAAATCAATACATAAATCTTTTTTTGAAATCTGTCGAATGAAAACAATTAAATCACGTCTATTTCCTATTTCAATTTTTTGATTTCGGTTTATTTATAAAACAATGATGAAACAGACTGTGTATCAGAACAATTTCGCAAAGAACGTGGATTTAGATTGCCATTTCTGAGGCAGTCTGCCTTTTAAACTCACCACTGTTGGAGAGGTCTGATGACCTATCCAATGATGACCCACTGATATATGACACTTACGCTCACAAGAAAACATGAATTGACAACGGGCACTAATAATGCTGTTTTTTTTTTCTCTTTGTGGAGAGAAAAACACACTAAAATATATCCTCTTCTAATGGAAATGTCTGCAAATTAGTATGAAGAAGGTGGTGTCACTATTAAAGTGAACTACTTTGTTTGTGTGACCTTATTACACACCATGATCTACTACAAGTCAGAAATTCATTTTATTCTGATCTTCCAAAAAAACTTTGTAATCCTTTGCAGACAGGCAGGCATGCACAATGGGTGTATGCCAAAAAACATCGACAATGGGCGATTCTTTAAATAAAATGGGTGTCAGAAGGTTGGGTTCTTAACCGACTCCCACCTGCATGAATACCTGTTTCAATATGAATTTCCTTTATATTGTTCAGATCAGCTTCCCTAACTCACATTCAAACTTTGTACATGTTGAGACCACTATTTGTCTATGAAAAAGTCCTGAAGAAACAATGCCTAACTGAATAAACCAGCAAGAGAGATAGAGAGGGAGAGAGAGAGAGAGAGAAGGAACGAGAGAGAGAGGGAGTATTTTTTCAGAAGCAACTGGTAGCAGTTGCAGGTAACAAGCAAAACTATCATTTAAGTACCCTTTTCTCTACATAAAATTGTTGGGAACACCAAGAAAATAATTTGGGATTCTGCTGATGGTACGTACCTTTTGACAGGAAAGATATGGGAGAGGGTAAATAAATCATTAATAAAAAAATGAATGAATAATGAAAATAAAACAGGGAGCAGTTTTCCTCAGTGCAGTCAGGGGGAAATTTGTCCAGTGTTGCCTTTGGAATAGCCTAATATTAGGTTTAAAGGACTTATCAATAAATGTGGCAGGGTAATGCTGAAAGACAGAAAGGGTCCACCATAATGTGCTTTGCAAGGCATAGATCTACAGCTGCTAGGCTCAAGCTGGCAAAATGTCGCAAATTTACGTATGTCTCTTGTGCCTGTAATGCCATGGTAGAACCGCCACAATGAGTGCAACAACTAGACCTAGAGTAGAATCTGAAATCAGTTTTGATGATGACCCACTGACATATGGCACTTACGCCAACGGCAAAACATGAATTGACAAAAGGCACTAATAATGCTGTTTTCTTTTTCTTGATTCCTTTGTGGAAAGAAAAACGTAATGAAATACACTCTCTTCTAATGGAATTGTCTGCAAATTAGTATGACGAAGTTGGTGTCACTATTACAGTGTGCATGAACAGACCAATGCACCAAAGTTAACGCAAACCCAGATTTACGTTTTATCACATGTGCCAAATTTCCGTATATCTTTGGGTTCTCATCACAACTGATTTTGGAGCCTGGTCATACTATCATTGTTACCCATTTTCAGTAGTTGAAACATGTCATCATGGTCACAAGCAATATCATGTCAATTCCAAATATCTTCCCAGGTCAAGCCTGGCAAGCTGTATGCGTAAAAAAACTATGGAAATGATTGAAAGAAGATAAATAGAGAGCCTGAAAAGTTTCACACATTCTTAATGATTTGAAGTTTGTATTTATAAATGTCTCGGAATAAGGGATAGTCAGTAAACAAGAAAAAGGGGAAAAATGGGGTAAAAAAGTAGCCGTTGCTCAGATTTGAACCCTGCCCACCAATGACCAAAACTAAAAAGATTTTGGGACCGTTCATCTAGCCCACTAAGCTAGAGAAGCAGTTGAATTCAACCCTGAAAATCAATCCCCTTATATATATCTTAGGTCCAAAAACAAAACGCAAATAGATTTAATGGTTACTTCAGGGATGCCTTTGTCCAGAAATTCAAAGCGGACAGCGTAGATCAAAGATAACGCTGCACGTTTTGTGAAGTCTCGATGGAGAAAATTCTGGTTACCAGCATTTTGTCCTTTTCCCACAATGTTTCAAAAGCATTCTCCTTCAGGAAACTTAAAACTCGGGATTGTGTGTTAAAGGGTTAAAACTTCATAATCTATTTAAAAGAGCCGTGCTCTGTGAAAAGGTTGCTTAATGCATCTGCGAAAAGTTTCGACCAAGGTCAGTCTTTGCAGTCTGCGCAGGCTGACCTGGGTCGAAACTTTTCGCTATTGATCAATTTTCTGAATGTCCAGGGACCAGTCCACGTCATTATTCAGTAGTTTGTTACACAAAACGGATTTTAGGGATATACAAATATGGTATGTGATTCATGACTTGCTTGGTATCATGCATGGCGGAGATGCATTAAGTCCCCTTTTTCACAGAGCATGGCTCAAATATATTGCCAAATTGTTAAAAATAATTAATTATTATCCAGAACATAATTGTATTAATTAATTACCGTCATAAAAAGCGGGTAATTATAATTTAATTGAAATATTTCTATTTCATTTGTAATTAATTACTTTTTAAAAATAATTAAATCCAGTTCTAGGCAAACCTAAGGTTAAAGCTTATCTTATTACAATTTCAAACATTTTCCTTTGAATCAGTTTAATCTCCTTCTTATCAAGCTGACATCGTTGAATTTCAAAGGGATACAACTTCCAAGAATCATTCACTTGTCTTCCCAATTTTAAATATTCAAATATTCAAACACTGTTACTTATGTTCACATATCATTTCCTGATTTCCGCGTGTACATAAAGTTTATTTCCCCCCAAAAGCTGAAATGCGTGCTGCCAGAAATATGCACATCGCACATGTGGTATAATATACGAGATGTGTTCCAAAAGCATGCGGAAAGTGTCCTTCTGGTTTTGCAGTTTTGCGAGATTTCCTTGACCAAACATATTTTGACATGCTTTTTAAAACAGCAAATACATGTATGATAATATCAGTCAACTAAAATGTTGATACATTGCTTATCCTCACCCTCCAACCCAAAGGTGACGGTTGCATAATTAAAAAAAAATGAACTGTGTGTTTCTAAATATAGAAAGGGGTACAACTCAAAACAACGAACTACCTGAGTTCAGTCAATTTACATGACAAAATTACCACAAAACAAACAAAAATCCTATAACTATGCCTTTTTATCAATGATACATATATTTTTCTTTAAAACCCGCATATATGCATGAGAACTATTACGCCAAGAAGAGAAGAAATTGTAAATTTGAAATAGCCGCAAGGAGCCATCAGAAATCCAATTGGAAAAATGATTCATGAACTATCGAATTATAGAAGTCAGGGACGTACATGTAGCTGTCTGAAAGTCTCTCTGTCTGCAATCTCGTCCTTCCTTGTCTCTATCTTTCTTTCTCTGCCTGTTTTTCTCTTTTTTTCTCAGTCTTCCTCTCTCTCTCTCTGTGTGCTTTAATTCACTCCCTATCTCTGTCTCCCTTGCTGTGTCTCTGTCTGTCTCTGTCTACACTCTCGTCCTTCCTTTTTCTGTCTCTCTCTCTCTCTCTCTCTCTCTTATTTTTTTTCTGTCATGCTCTCTCCTTTATCTCTCTTTCTCTCCCCTTCCTCTCTTTCTGCCCTCATCTTCATTTCTGTCATGTCTCTGTTTCTTTCTGTCTTTCTCTTTGCGTCATTCTCTCTGTCTCTCTTTCTTTCTCTTTGCCTTTATCCCTCTCACTTGCTTCACCGGATATTCAGGTATGGTCTTAATGTTGTTTTCTTCAAGTTCATAATCCTGTAATCTCAATTCATGAGGTTTACCATTTTCCTCCAAAAATGTACCCCCTTCTATAAATTTAGCTTCCTTTCATTCCTAATTCCCTCAGCCTGTATAATTTATCGATTCCAGGTGTATATTATGCACCGTCAGGCCGTCAGTTTGAATATTAAATGCTTCAAAATACATGTATATCAATAACTTAGTAAATATCTTAAATCCTACTTTTTGTCTTATTCATTGATATGTTTGTCCATGGTAAGAAATGCTATTATCATGGTACGAAGTGGTAACGCTATGGTACGAAATGGTTAATTTATGTTACGAAGTGGAAGATCTATGGTACGAAATGGTCATAAACGGAATGGTACAAAATGGTTATGGTACGAAGTGGCTGCATACCAACATGATTTTCAACGTAAATTTATATCTACTGTTCCGAAGAAACTAGACATAAGAAAAAGTAGGTAAAGAACATGAATGATATTTTGTTACCAGACGGTAGTCTCCCTTACATATCATCAAATTTGTAAATACAACATCAGCCAAAATTCAAAGAGGTGATACATAACGGTTTGTTTATCGAGATACGACCCTACACAGTAACTAGAGTTATTTTGGTACATAAAACGTTTGAAAATCAGTCAGTAAGTGGGATACATGTGATCACTTTGATCACTAAACGAACCCCTCTAAGAAAATAACTTACATACAAAAAAATGATATCTAGGTCGGATCCGCGACATTTAGTCGAAAACGATCCCTAGCCCTGACCCTTACCTTAACCCAGACGAATTGTGGCTCAGATCTTCCTCTCATACACAGCTTTTCATGAAATAAATCTAGGAATTGGTATTTTAAAACATACATGCATGTATTTCGACAAAACACCCTTTCGACTAAATGTTATGCACCGATCTGGGTCATGGCCATGGCTTCTTCACTCAAAGTTATCGACAAATGTCATCAGCTGTTCTTGGTTCAGTAGATCCACCTTAACTGGATGGAACACGAAGATAAACTGAGATCCATGTGTTGATCTCAAGCTTGTGCCTAGCATCGAATCTTTCTCGGCGATGAAATGTAGTCCACATCCGAAATAAGGTGCAAATGGAATCCTTGTCTCGCGCTTAGGAGAATCCATTTTATGTGAATTTATTTAAAGCCGACAAGGATACAGCTAAAGGTGGAAATAATTCAAGGAATCTTGTCATATTCACCCGAGTCTTGAACCTCGGGTATGGAAATAGTCCATTTGGAGAAGAGAAGGTAGAAAAATTCGTTTTCATTAAGGGAGACCACTCTTCATAATTTCGGCTTTAAGATTGTACGAGTTTTCTCCCTTAGACCATTAAATGAATCCCATGGTTCACTTGCGCATGAACATTGTTTGATAGAGGTGAAACTGCACAATTCACCATTTCATACATAATAACCATTACTATGCAAAACACTCAAAACACTACTTATGAAATTGTTGTGGCAAAAGAATGATTTTGCTTGTGATAAGCAATTTATTGTTTTTGCAACAAAGGTTTTTACACAAATCCCAGTTTCAAAGACTCTGAGGTGAAGGGCTTTTGATATCATGGGGGGAAAAAAAAGAACGCTGATGACAAGCATTTTCTCCTCTTTCCCACAATGTTTTCTCTCCTTTCTAAGACAAATCTCACCATTTGAATAATATCTGATCTGTCATCTGGAAATGCTTTCAATATAGACGAGTCCAAATTTTCATTGTCTGGTATAGACTTAAAACAACTACAGGAGATCTGTCCAGCATGATCTTGATCTATCAGGTTACAAAAGTAATAATACAAACCCTTTACCAAACAGTCCCAAGTTTTGACAACCCTGAGGAAAAAGTTTAACTCTTTACAACACTACAAAAAACGTAGACTTGTCCAAACTGAGAGGATTGCAGACAACAATTTAAACGTTTGTCAAACTATGAGATGTATCTTTGATAGTGTAGAAAACATTGTGGGAAAAGGAGAAAATGCTGGTTACCAATGTTTTCAAAAACCTTTCTCAGCGTCGTTAAAACTCGGGATTATTTGGTTATGGGTTAAGGGATTTTCAACATTTCCGCCTTTTCTTCCGATGATGTGAAAAAGTTTTTTTTATACACTTTAAGATAATGAGAAAGTGCTAGTCACTGGCATTTTATCCTCTCCCCGTAATGCTTTATACACTTCCGGTGACAAATCTCATCATTTGAGTCACATTTATTTTGTCTACTGCAACTGCCTTCAATTTTGACCAGTCTGAAAATTTGTTGTCTGGCAAAGAGTTGACCTCAGAGTTCCACAGGAAACACGATTTCTATAAATAAGGCTGACCCTCGTATCTCACCTGGTAACGTGTAGGCCTAGGCCTTGAAACCCAGGGACAATGTCTTGATTTAAAGTCATTGCAACAGACTGCGTCAGTATTCAGCAACCATTTTTTAAAAAAAAAGTTCTTAGTCTTGTTCTCTAGACTTTTCTAAATTTGAAAGTAACATAACTTCTGATTAGCTAAACCCTTTGGTTTAGCCAATCAGAAGTTGTGTTACTTTCAAATTTAGAAAATCTTGGCGAATAGGACTAAGAACGTTCTTAAGAGTTGTTGGTGATCACGGACCCAGGATTGATCTCTTCGCTGAGTATTCTTTCGACCGTAAATGTGTATGTGGGACAGTACTCAGTGGTTCTGAAAGAATGTTGAGCACAATGCTGGTATAAAATTCTAGGAAAGCATGGGTATGTGCAATGGCCGACACGATATAAGTGGAATAAAATTGAATACGGCGTTAAACACCAAAAAATAAACAAATGTAAAAGATAGTCTAAAAAGATACCCTTCTTATCTAATTTAATATTTGTTGATAATATTACTCTACACAACAAGTGCTTTGTTATCTTATAAATCATTGCGATATACTACTAGGCTTAATCCATGTCATAATATAGTTTGAAATATGAGGGTTGAATCTCTTTATCTCATAATTATAGACAAAATCTACACTGCTTGCCTGCTGTATAAGTTAGAAAATATTGTGAGAATTTTCTCCATTTCTCACAATGTTTTTTTTTTTTTTTTTTTTGTCTGTGTACCCAAAAGACTTGTCCAAAGGGATGGGGTGTGTAGATTTCTTTCAGTTTTCAATAAGCTTTTTTTTTTTTTCAATGATGCTCAATAGATTGATCTGGTCATTCTCAGAATATTTGAAATCTCCTACACCTCTTCAATGGCAAATTCTGCATTTTCACAGTGTTTCCAGATTTAACTTTTACAACTTCAGTTTTTAGACAGTTTAGAGCCCTTGATTAGTACCGCTGAAACTCAGAACATAGGCCTACAATAAAAAGTGCCACTGACACTCAGAACATACATTAATAAGTGCCACCGAAACTCAGAACATACATTAATAAGTGCCACTGAAACTCAGAATATACATTAATAAGTGCCACCGAAACTTAGAACACACATGTAGTTACGTTAATAAGTGAGGCACGCCGATATGCTTAAATTAATGCTGTTCAACAGCGGCGTAAAACCGTGACTATTCAAACGAGAAGATATTTATTTTAACTCTTTATCAAACGACAAAATTTTGGACTGGACCAAATTCAAAGCATTTACAGACGACAAAATAACAGAATCTCAAATAATTATTTCTGTCTTTGATGTAGTAGAAAACATTGTGGGAAAACGAGAAAATGCTGGTTCCAGCAGTTTCTCCTTTTCCCATAATGTTTTCAAAAAGCTTATTGATCAGGATCGTTAAAACTCGGGATGGTGTGGTAGAGAGTTAAGTTTGTTAGATCAACCAAAAATGTACAATACAAACATTCCAATGGGCTCTCAGCTCCTACTTGAGCAATTTAGATCAAGATCAGATTGCATAAATTGCAACATTGCGTAAAATGTCGGATATTTTCTGAGGCACTGGCACAAAGCTGCCGTTATATTGCATAAGGTTTTAACCTGTATCAAGCGACCACCTTAAGGAACACTCAAGTATACAAGCTTAAGGCAGGTACGTGCTTAGTACAGGTACATTTCAACACAATTCCCCTCTCTATGAACTTTGTGCTTGTTAAATATAGGTTGCTTGCTTAATCGAAGTGGCCACTGGGGCACCAGCAGACCTTTCTTTGATGACCTCAAAATAGTCATTTTCGTTTACTTACAGATACTGATTTGAAACAGTCCTTTTATGACTCGGTTTGTCAAAACTACCTACAAAGAACACGTGTCAGGTACAAGTCATGCACAAATATTACCCCCTTTTTCGCCAAAAAAAAAAATCAACCCGAAATTTTATTTGAGTTGACAAAAGAAAGATTATACACTCAACAACATTGCATTCCACGGCCATCGCGAAAGAAAAGTCAAACAGGCTAAAATCAAGATCAGATTGCACGTTCTCTGCAGTCTGATCTTGATTTCACACTGTTCGCAAAGAAAAAGTAGCCCAAGCTCTGATTAAGACTCCAAGGATTAAAGATAAACTTAATAAGCCCCCACCATGGGAACAAATTTCAACGAGACATGATATATCGTTACATAATCTGTCAAACAGAGGATTAACGAATATTTACTTAACCCTTATCCTGCTATATAAAAGAAATAAAACTTTCAAGCTGATAGTAAATGCCAATACTTTCCTATTTCAAGGGTATTTTTGGAGAAAAGCTATCTCCTTATCGGACAGTGTAGATCCAAGATCAGACTGCACGTCCTGTGCAGTCTGATCTTGGATCTACGCTGTCCGCAAAAGGTCAGTGAGTCGTCTTTAGCAAGCTAAGGGCTAAAACCACAGGTGTTTGTATCACTCTTTGATCAAATACGTCAATATTTATCCGTATAACAAAACGTTTGTTTAAATCTTTTATACTAAAACAGATCTTTTATACTCCTTTATACTAAAAATTGTCTCAAAAGAATCTACGACTGCGACCTACGACTGCAACAAATCCAAGAATGAAGAACCAACAGGCAAATCACTACGACTTAGCCTAGCCAGACGACACTGAAAACAGGTGTTCGTATACGTTTGATGTATCTGTCAAGTGTCAACCGAATCAACCTAACTCTGGCAAAAAAAAGCCATCTCGGGCAAAAGGTGGCTTAATGCATATCTGTGATGCATAATACCAATCAAGCCATCAAGTAATTATGGATCCACAATAGCCGCTTTTTTGAACAACCGACTTAATAATGACGTAGACTGCTCCTTGGACATACAGAAAATTGACCAATAGCGAAAAGTTTCGGCCCAGGTCAGCCTGTGCGGACTGCACGGGCTGACTGGTTCGATACTTTTCGCAGATGTATTAAACCCCCTTTTCACAGAGCATGACTCAAATAACTTTAATAAAGATAGAAGGTGGAAGAGGAACTAGAAAATGAACTTCCTAACACATTGTCATCTTCACAATATTTTCTGTACTTTTAAATGGTGTAACTTAAATTTAGATGCATTTTAACACCTGCATAGATTTTTGCCGCTATTGGGCCTTTAACTATTTTGTGGCTCAATATGAACAGAAATCACGAAAAGTAACCTCGCCATCATATTGCCTCTTTTTCTTCGTCGTTCTGCATATTCTTTAAAAAAATGAAATTTTCATTTTGATACATTTTCAAGGCAAGGTGTTAAAACAGTAGCAACAAATGTTTATTGGTGTCACAAAAGTATCTTCAAATAGGCAGGCAGGGGTCCGCCGAATAAACATATTCATATTTTCTACCAATCGCAAATCACTATTTGTTCATTCGGGTATATCAATACCAAGAAGTAGGTCAAAATCCAATGCATTCAGCAACGCCAAAAGGAAAAATGCCAGTGTATGGGTTTGTTTGTTGTCTCATGCGACGTAACTGTATCGATTTCCAATGCCAAAAAATGCATATTAGCTCGCCCGGAATGCATCTGACAGCATCATAGGGAAGGGCTGGGAAAGAAGGGTCTCGCACCCCTTATGCCCATTTACGGATGGCCACATGAATACAGGACTGGTCAAACTTTCGAACACACGCAGATAACTCAGTTACAATAATAAATACTAAGGTAAGGATAGACATGTTTTTATAAAATAGAAACTGATTTTTGTGCCAGGGTTCGAATATGCGACTGAGTCAGGGATATATGAGGCATACAGTTTACCCAACGACAAAATTTTAGATTAGTCCAAATTGAAAGCATTTGCAGACGACATATTAAATGTGACTTAAAAATTGAAATTTGTTATGGGGGGTAGAAAACATTGTGGGAAAAGGAGAAAATGCTGATTACCAGCATTTTCTCTTTTTCCCACAATGTTTTCAAAAGGCTTCCTTTTTAGGGTTGTTTAAAGTCGGGATTGTGTGGTAGAGTTAATATCAGCAAACAGTTCTTATCAACTACCTCCATCCTTTCCCACACGACAATTTCTTTTCAGTCTTCCTAACTGAAAATAACCATGGACGACAAGTCGAAATTGGTTCAAAATTAATGGGATGTAGTTCTTTGATAGGTTGGAAAATATTGTGGGAAGGGGAGAAGATGCTGTTACCAGCATTTTCTCCTTTCCCACATGTACGTGTTTCCACAAGGCCTTTTTTTTTTTTTTTTAATCAAGGTGGCAAAAAACATGGAATTTTAAATGAAGGGATGAGAGAACATTGTGTGTGTGTGTGTGTGTGTGTGTGTGTGTGGGTGGGTGGGTGGGTGGAGGGGGGAGGGGTAGGAAAGAAAGAGACGGGGTAAACTACAAAATAACGAAATCGCATTTTTGTATGCCGTGGCTATTTCGATAAAGGGCCACTGATGAGTGTGTTTGTATCTACGCAAAGCTGAAGTTTTATTTGACTTGAGTACAGATAATATGCAGAAAATACCATGTAGTTAATGTTTATTTTCATAGATAAATTGTGAGTTATATGATTCGTTTGACCAGACATGTTACAAACTGAATAGCCCAGGCCGTTTCTCAGTCGGTGACGTACAAGGCTCGAAACCATGAGGTTGCTGGTTCTATTCCCTTGCTCAGCCAAAATTCTTTCTGAAGATTGATGATAGTCACCGCTGAAGATTGTTTATTGGAACCGTATGTAAGAAAGCAACTAAATACTTGGGAAGAGCGTTGTATGAGGTACTGGTAAAAGAAACTCTAGAGAAGCATGGAAAGGTAAATGGTTACCTACTCAATTCTTGTGAATTACAAATGTAAGAAGACTTATATAGTCAAAGTGCTGTAAGCACTGTAATCGGTCGACACTGAATAACTACAGTGGTTGGAAATCGCTAATCAAAATTAATGGTAGTTGTTTAAACTATGTATGGGATAAAAATTCGTACATCTTACAAATAAGCCACGTAGGATCTCCCCCTTTTTAACTGTCTTTTAAAAATTAGTAGTTTAACGGAATGGTTCAAATATATGTTAGCCAGCCGACAGCAATAGAACGTAAAAGATATGTGACAATTCTGATCAGCAAATACTCATTATCAAGCTTTACATATCAGTCATCATGAACAGCAGTACCTATCAACCTTTTAAAAGAGTACAAAAAAGTACAAATAGTCTTTTATCACATAACAACCCTTGTTTCCAATGTAATATAGCCATTACGAATTTTCTTGTCTCACACACGTGTGAGATAAGATTTCATGACGTCATAGGTCGAAGCACTTTACATATGTATTCCTACGCTAAAATTCCAAAACATCAGTGGTTTAAGAGGCAACCAATTGGACAAAATAAACTTACCTCTATCATGAAAAGGATGGCACTAGCTGCTGGATTATCCGAGACAAAAAGATTGACAAACCACAGCGCCCGAAAGCACTTGGTACAAAAGTTGTCAGAGAATAATATTCCGGCAAATCAAATTATGCAAATCACCGGTCATAAGAATATCCAATCAGTCAATAATTATAGTCACATCAGTGAATTTCAACACAAAAACATTTCTGAAATCCTTACATCGTCAAAAAACCAGGAAAATCTTTGCACAATCCAGCAAATGCAGTGTAACACTAACCGCGGCACAAATTCCTCAGAATACACATTTCACGGCGGTCTGAATAATATGTTTACTGGAAATATTTTCGGTGGAACGTTCAACATAAACATTATGTCATCTTCAAACGATAATAATCCACAAAATGATTCCGAATCTGTTAAGAAACGAAGGCGTATCATAGTTGACAGTGACTCCGAGTAGTCTTAATCGTACCAAACACAACTTGCAGACTCTACACACACGTGTTTGTTGCATACATGTGTATTGGTCTGTTTACATTGTAGTTCTGCATAATGCATAGGGCCTATGTCTTGAACATTTATTCGTTTGTAACAGGTTGATTTATGTTCTTCTGGTGATAAAATAATCTCTAAGAGTTATATGTTTAAATTGTTAGATTTGAATAAACAATTGTTGTAGTCTTGTAGAGTCTAGTAAGTTTAATGTACGCCTCGTTGGAACTATTTTTTATCACGGACTCACATTCCCTTCAGAGAAGTGAAACGGCCTCATTCATGGAAATGTCAAGCCAGATGAGTATGTTTTGGACCCTTATTTTTTTTTAATTTAATTTGCTTGGATTCGGTTATGTGATAAAAAGAATCTGACATTCGTTGACTGTTGTGATAAAATTTTATTGGACTCGTCCAGAAAAATGTTATTAAGCTCGCCAAAGGCTCGCTTAATAACATTTTTCAAGATTCGTTTAATAAAATTTTATCTCAATGTTCAGTCAACTCATGACAGATCCTATATTTCTGTAACTTTAGCAACTTTGGTGACAGTACTGTAACATATTCCCTACAATGTTTTCAAACGCCTTCTTCCTCATGGACATTAAAAAAGGGAGAGTTTGGTTAAGAGTTAAAGCACTCAGTTAATATAATGATCTCTTACAGTCAGAAAAACAATATCAAAGCACTGCAATTTCATGGTCGTTTACCCCCCCCCCCCCCGGCCCCATATATATATATATATATATATATATATATATATATATGTGTGTGTGTGTGTGTGTGTGTGTGTGTGTGTGTGTGTGTGTGTGAGATCTAAGAAAGGAAAGTAGGAAAGTCTGTGATATTGATATGCATTGCGTTCAAAGGACAGTCTGATCTTTATCTTCATTTGTCTTCAAAAGCGACTTTACTTGTCTATGGCCAACAAAGGGCATTGTATTTGAGTCATTCTGATAAGCAAGAGCATAACTAAGACAATTAAGATCTAAGATATGAAAGTCTGTGATACTGATATGCATTGCGTTCAAAGGACAGTCTGATCTTTATCTTCATTTGTCTTCAAAAAGCGACTTTACTTGTCTATGGCCAACAAATGTATTTGAGTCATTCTAATAAGCAAGAACATAGCTACATTAAACCTTACGCTTTTTGTCAGAAATGTGGAAAGAATGAGAATCAACCAACATGGAGTAGCTGATGAGACAAACATGTTGCTGACAGTTTTACGCCTAGAGCGCTGAATTTATAAAATAGACATGTTAAGCTTTGAAGAGCTGCCTAAATACTGCAGGATCATTGCTGTCTTGACTAGAATATCTCAGAAAACTGGTATGACAGATCCAAGATCTGACTGCATGTTCTGTGCAGTCTGGTCTGAATCTGCACTCTCTATAAAGCCCTTTCCCTGGTCCGTCGAATCAGATATGGAAATATAACCTTAAGTGAGCTTATTTTTGTTGTAGTTTCAGGTTTTTTTTTTTTTTTTATGAAAATGCTCTATTTAATTCTACCAAATGACAATTTTTTGAAAATCTTTCAAACGGTAAATCAAAGCACTGAGCACTGCTGAGGTTGGATGCGTTTAATCCAACTTAAGTTCAAATCCAAGTGTTAGACCAAATATGCATGTAGTGCTGCATTATATGTCAGAAAGAGTTGAACAGAAAAATTAACATTTGAAGAATGTTAGCTTTATATGAGTAATTCAAAGGATTTACATTGCATTTTAAATATTTACTTGTCCGTTTGCTTGGTTGCCTGTGTATTTAATAAAATACATAAAACAACTGCTTCAGCCTAATCTCAGTTCACAACATGATATTTTCATGTCACTTCTGATATTTTCATACACACCTGATTGATTACGATACCGCTTTTCCGAGTAAATGAGTATTTCTCAAATAAATCTCAGAAAACATTTGCTATTTTCAAACTACATGTACGTGTTTTTGCTTTTAGCCAAGTCAAAACAGAGACCGGTGAAATTTACATGGAAAACCTGGGATTTACCACGATACGTCTGTTTTTTCTCAATTATGTCTCATAGTCAGGATGTTTCTAAACTAGGCGATTAGCAAAAAGCCCTGTAAAAGGGGACATATGTCCCTAGTCTTTTTTTCAACAAACAGCATGTTCTATATGGGGTTGATTACATTTATTTTGTTGCATAAAACATGGTTTGACTTCTCCATGAGTCTGAACATGCGGTGGCCTTATCGACTAGTTCCCATAAATCGAAAAGACAGCCGTCGCCAGTGTAAGTTTAATTTATCTCCTCTGGTCAAAGACCAGTGAGCTTATCCTTTGTCCGTCATATCCGTTAACGAACGTCCTTAAAACTTTTATTTTAAACCATTTCCTTCTGCGAGTACTGAAATTTGACAACTTGACAGATAGGCCTATGATCCTACAGTAGTCTTTCTAAGAATTAATTCAACGAATTTGACTCCATCCAGAAGTTTTAAGAAAGTATATAGGAGCACGTACCCGCCCTAAAAGTGCATTTACATGTAGAAAGTAGGCAATTTGAGCTTCAGCAAGCCAATAAGAAACCACTGATAAACGCTGTTCTTTTTGTTTTTTGGAAGGTAGACAGTTCAGATAAAAAGATTACAGGGTGTTTGATATCACCCCAACAAATGGTTTCACCATTTCAGAGTTCTATAATTTGACGAGTGTGTTGAGGGGTTATTTCCGTGTAATTACTGTAACTTCGTGATGGAGTCAATTTCTTTAAATTAATTCTTAGGAAGACGACTGTAGAATCACATGGTAGAACGATTACGCCTCTTCCAAACAATGGCGCAGCGTCCATAATGCACAATATGCAAGTGCGTAATGAAGAAAAATGGAAAAATATTCTTAACATTATCACTTTATAGAACAACTTTTAATGAAATTTCCAACCAATAGCAAAAAGTCAAATATTGTGATTGCATCCCATAGATTAGACTGCACATTCGCTCTGTCTTCAAAAGCGCATAGCGTCCTGCTTGGCAGCCTAAGGGTGAACTAGTGCTCTGTATTCAGACTACATAATGATTCTAAATCCCTGTTTACGGCCCTGCTAATTGAAATTGATATAATGTTGAAATGATGTTAACCCTTTACCAAACAATCCTGACTTTTAAGACTCTATGGAAGACGATCTTTGAAAATATTGCGAGACAAAGAAGAATGTACTGGTTACAAGCATTTACTCCTTTCGCTGCAATTTTTTCTGCCTTCTCAAGCACAATTCACACCTTAAGAGCAACGATGGTGGTGTGCAAATTTTCTCAATTTTGATGGGTCCAAAATTGTGTCGTCTTGTAAAGGGTTAATCACCAAGCAGACTAGATTCGTCTTTGAATTTTAACAGGGTATAGGGAAGCCCCAAATGGATGTAAAAATCGAAAGAAAGAAACCATTCAAAGAAAAACAACTTTAGTGTTTAGAAAATACGAAATGGTTGCATTTAACTGGAGCTCTACACGTACAATACTTGAATTGCCAAAGTTTTCACCTTTTGCATGCCACTATTTAATTTTCTCTCACTTTTTTGTTAGAACTATCTTCTACCAAAATTCCGCAATGACATATTTGCTTAGTGTGTGTGTTCACGTATTTGAATTAGGATATCTAAGGTCCCTTTCTTTAACTCTTTACCAAACAATCCAGAGTTTTAACGACCCTGAGAAGAAAAGGCTCTGAAAACAAAGTGAGAAAAGGAGAAAATGCTGGTAACCTTTAACCATAATGTTTTCCACCATTTCATAACCAATTAATATGTCGTCTGCAAATGCTTTCAATTAGGACAAGTCATAAGTGTTGGCGTCTTGTTAGGGGTTAACTGTTCTTGTTATTCATTTTGAACATTTTTTGTTTGTTTTGAACCCATATCCTATTGACACTCTTGATCCCGAAAAATAGTCGAAGGTGTCGTTGATATTTCCGTCATTTACATATAGGGTATCCCTTTACCACACAATCTGGCGGACCCCGGTAGCGAAGAACAGTCGAAGGTGTCGTTGATATTTCCGTCATTTACATACAGGTATTCCAGGACATGAGAACAGGGGTTGCTGGTTTGAATCCCCAGCTTGGCCAATTTCTTTCTAAGGATGATGGTCATTGCGAGAGGATTCATTCTTCTCTCCATGCTGATCATGCACTTACATCAGGTTGCTCTAAGGCAGAACAATCTAAATTTTCAAATTCTTTTAAAGCAATGTTTTTTTACAAACTCCTTTCTGTTGCGGTTTTATCCTTGCTAAAGGCCAAAATGACCTATCATCCTTTCATCAACTGCTACATACTAGTATATGGACAGCACTCGCCACTTATCATGTACTAACCTGAAATTTGCAGAAGAACTTAATAAGCCTAGCTTTCGTTCTTATCCTTTTCCTCAGTATATTTGTCATATGATTGTATTGTCTTTTGTAAATTGTATATTATACTGTTGAATAAAATATTTTTAAACTAACTCGGCCGATCCCGTAACTACGTACATAACGATCGACGGATCACTCGAAATTTGCCGAATAATATGGCCAACTAGATGTGTTTACATCACCCGATAGATACACTTGATTCGCAAAGTTGCTGCTTATCACTGACACTATTTCTTATAATCGTGTTGAAAGTAGGCCTAAACTGATACAAAATTTCTAGTTTTCATTGGCCAGAGATTTTGATTTACTGGTATCATGTCATAATTCAACGCTGAACAAATTGTACATAACCGCCGTTTATTACATAATTGAAAAGTAAATTGTGGGATTACTTGATATTACACGGCTGTTTGCTGCTAGTTACTATACTTGGGCTTATCTGGTTTAAAGGTATGTTTTGTAATAAGATTACAGGTATAAGATTAAAAAATGCCGTAAGTAAACGCTGTTACAAGTTGCAGTTACATCAGTTTGCTCTCAGCGGCCCCGGGTGGGTTTCCGAAATTTGTGTTCTCTCTAATCGGTCTACCGACCGATTAAAAAGCAGAAATGTGGCGTACAGTTTTGATGGAAGTGTAAGTGTTATCCATCATGATGGCGGCAAGGTCTATGGCGTGCAGGTCCAAATTTCACCACGTCAAGTCCAAGCAAGACGTATCCAGGAGCCTGGTGCTATGCTTGACTAAGAACGCAACTACATTTCCCAAAGGATAATCAAGCACTTGACAGGGAGCATAAGGGGACGGTGTCAATGTTTTAGTAACAGCAACGGGTCACATACTCAGTTTAAATGTTCAATTTATATGATTCGTCAGGTTGCATCTACAGCCTTCACGATCTATTTTAAAAAAAAAATCACGTTTTCATAATAATCAATTTCTAATTTATTTCTGACTATCATCCTTCTCGAATTCTAAAAAGTAAATGTGAAACACGATTAACTCTTTACCACACAATCCGACTTTTAACGACTCTGAAAGAGAGGCCTTTTGAAAACTTTGTGAGAAAAGGAGAAAATGCTGGTAACCAGCATTTTCTCCTTTTTTCACAATGTTTTCTATCATGTGTAAGACAGAAACAATCATTTAAGCTATATTCAGTTTGTCATCTGCAAAATGCTTTCAATTCGGTCCAGTCCAAAATTATATCGTATGGTAAAGGGTTAAAGAAAAATGTCACGTAAACACTATTGTCTTCATCATGATAGAAATTTCTAATTGAAATGTAGACATGTTGAAAAAAAATAATAAATAAATGAGCCGCGCTTTGTTAAATGGGGGCTTAATGCATCTGCGAAAAGTTTCGACCCAGGTCAGCCTGCGCAGTCCGCACAGGCTGACCTGGGCCGAAACTTTTCGCTACTGGTCAATTTTCTGTATGCCAAAGGACCAGTCTACCTCATGATTCAGTCAAATGTTGAAAAAGGGGCTATTATGGATCTATAATTATGTGATGGCTTGCTTGGTATCATGGATCACGGAGATGCATTAAGCCCCCTTTTGCCAGAGCATGGCTCAAATTAAAGTAATAATGATGTTGCATCTATAACGTAAACGACATAAACACTCTTAAATATATTTCGTGCTTACCAAACTTTGATTAGTACACATTATATGAGCCCGTTCGATTAATTTCGAGATAAAGGTCATATGATTAATCTGAATGCCCGGTCATTGGTCGTAAATTATCGGAGAAAAATGAATCAAATAACTGATGAGGGTAATTGAAAATAAAAATGAAATCGGATTTAATAGGTTTCATATAAATGAATGAATTAAAAATCGCTCAAAACTACAAAAAGGCACGGAAAAGAATATATCATCGTGAATAATAAACCGTATTACTGTCTCGTGATAAATTTGAAATTAACATTTCCCTAGATTTCATTGAAGGATAGACGTACTTAATTCAAAGATTAATACAACCAGTGAAAGATATGAGCCGAGTTATTGAAGAAGGTTCACCAAAATTAGACTGCAGGTTTGTTTAACCCATTACCGCACAGTCCCGAGTTTTAAAGACCCTGAGAAAGAATCCTTTTGAAAACATTGTGGGAAAAGGAGATACTACTGGTAACCAGATTTTGTCTTCTCTGCTCAGCATGTTTTCTACTCTTTCTCATTAAAGTCCCATCCACCGTGTCACATTAAATTTGTCGGCTGCATATGCTTCCAATTTGGTCTTGTCATTAATTTTGTTGAGTAAAGACCCAACCCGTTACAAAACAGCCCCGTATTTTCACGAACCAAGACAGAAAGCCGTAGAAAACATTGTAGAAAAAGAAGAAAATCCTGGTTGCCAGCATTTCCCTCTTCCCAAAACTCTATCGACGACAAATCCCATCACTTTAGCCACATTTAACATGTCGTTTGCAAACTCTTATCCCTTAGGCTGCTAAGCGCGACTCACTGACCTTTTGTGGACAGTGTAGATTAAAGATCAGACTGCACAGAACGTATACTGTCCGCTAAGAAGATATTTCCCCAAACTTCCATAACTTTGAAATACCAACATTTTGGTTTTTACCATCGACTTAAAGAAATTATATAGCAGGATAAGGGTTAAAATTTGGAACCACCTAAATTTTTGTTTTCCTGGTAAGGAGTAAACAAGATCAGCCAAGTCTGTCGGAGTCTATGTGCAGACCAAGATTAGACTGCAGCGGTGATTAACTTTTTACCAGCAGACGAATTCAAAGCATTTACAGACTACAAAGTAGCGGTGGCACATATGATGTGATTTGAAAGTGAAAGAGTAGAAAACAATGAGGGGGGAAAGAGAGAAAATGCTCCATGCCGGCATTTTCTCCTTCCCCAAAATGTTTCCAAAAAGCGTTTTTTCCTTAGGGTCTTCAAAACATGGTGTTGTATGGTAAAGAGTGAGGCCGTTTGATCCGTCTTTTGATCCCACGATGCTTTGATTTCGCTACACTTAATCTGATTGGGCTGTTCAGAACTCGTTCTCGTTAATGGTGAAACCACTCGTCACAACTCGGCCGATTCCGTACCTACATCTAACCTCGTCCGTATGAAGGAGGCTTCCATTTTGAACTACCAGTCACATGATCTTAAACATGGCAGCGCCCCTGTAGATAAACTGGTACCCGTTGTATCTCCCGTAACCGTCCGATAAGACTTGTGAAGTTACAGTGAAGTTATTCACATCTATCGATGAAAGCTCCCAACGGCATTGATAAACCGCGCTAAAAATTGAATGTACAAATTGTTTGCCGACTGAAATATTCTTAGAAAGATGACGATAGAAAATTGATTCATGTTTATTTTTTTAAGAGGAGCCTTACAATTTCAATAACGGTAAAACGGTGTGCGATGAGATGTGCGAAATGTACCGTGTAGGTGCATATCAAGCTACGTGATACAGCCGAGGGATTTGATCACCGGATCACCCGAGGTATGCCGAATGTGGTGAAACATGTACATTATTTCCGCTGTGACATTTTGCAGAACTTTTTATACCAATGAACTTTTACATGATAAATTCCATTGTGTTCCTAAACGATACTTTGATTGCACTACACTACACTAAATCTTATTTGTGTCTTATCATCTCAGTCTAGTGATTTGATGAAACAATATTCCATTGGTTCCTTTGTGATAATTTGAGGGCAGCCGAGACACAAACGTTTAGGCCGCCGGCAAGGCTGACCTTCGTTAAATGTCTGGCCAAAATACAATTCTAACTTTTAATCTGAAAGCAGTCCGCTGATTGGCTGAGACAGAACGTCTCAGCCTATCCGTTTGACAGCCTAATAGAATTAGCACTGAATGATTTTATTTTTCTTAACCCTTTAGCTGCTTAGCGCGACTCACTGACCTTTTGCGGGAAGTGTAGATCAAGATCAGACTGCACAGAACGTGAAGTCTGATCTTGGATCTACGCTGTCCGATATGGGGATATTTTTCCCCAAAAATATACCTTTGAAATAGCAACATTTGGGTTTTCGGCTTGCTAGTTTCATTTCATTTATATAGCAGGATATGGGTTAACCCTTTCCCAAACGACAAATTTTGGACTGTTCCAAATTGACAAAGTTTGCAGACGACAATTTTAGAAAGGTCTCAAAAAGGGTAGAAAACACTGTGGGAAAAGGAGAAATTGCTCGTTACGAGCAATTTCTCCTTTTCCTACAGTGTTTTCAAAAGACTTGTACTGCAGACACGTGAAAACCAGGGCTTGTTTGGGAAAGGGTTAAGGCAGAGGCAGAAACAGCTTATTACCCCGGATGATTAAAAAATACCACAGTTTCTTTAAAGTATTGTCTATCGTGTGTGTAGTTTTAGATAACTCTGAAACGAAATTTACAAATAATCAACATAAGTTAGGCTTTAACCGTTTACCAAAGAATTCCGAGTTTTAAAGGCAGTTTTTGAAAAAATTGTGAGAAAAGAAAAAAATGGTAGTCACCAGCATTTTTCCTTTTCTCAGTGTAAGCATTTGCCGTCTGTAAATGCTTTCAATTCCCCTGTCGTCTGATTAACCCTTAAGCTGCTAAGCGTGACTCAAAAACTTTTGTGGACAGTGTAGATCAAGATCAGACTGCATTGAACGTGCAGTCTGATCTTGCTTATACACTGTCTGATAGGGAGATATCTTTCCCCAGGAAAATACCTTTGAAATAGTAAAATCTTGGATTTTACAACGGCTTGAAAGTTTCATTTCGCGTATTTAGCAGGATAAAGGTCAATACATGAATACAGGTAACCGTGTACATGGGGACATTGTTCTTTACAAAGGAAGTTCTCCTTTTACTACAACATTTCGTTGTTTGCCATATGGCTAAGACAGACGCCTGTAGGAGGCACTGTGTGTGTTATGCTCAATTGTAGATCAGACGACAAAATTTTAGGCTTGTCTAAATTGAAAGAATTTGACGACATAATTATTTAATGTGATTCAAATATCCGGGATTTGTCTTCAAAAGCGTAGAAAACTGCTTACCAGCATTTTCTCCTCTTCCCACAATGTTTTAAAAAGTTCTGCTTATCGGGTCGTTGAAACACAGGGTTGTTGATAAATGGCCGATCGATATGTCTAGATAAAGCAGGGGTTAAAAACTTGATAATTGCTGATAAGTTTAGGTAGGGATGGGAAATAGAAAGATAACGGGATAAGGAATACATTTCTATGCTACCTTTAATCACCATTTTATTCGCTTATTAATGGTTTTTCAAGTTTTTTTTTAACCCTTGAAATTCGTTGTCTCTGAACAACATAACTATGCTTTCGCACACCATTCTCTATGAGCCACTGGCTGCTTTCCCACATAAACATCGTCGAACCATTCTTCAGCGATGAGTGTGTGTGTACCATTAATCGGCGGAAAGACTTTGACCATGCAAGAAATCGAACCAGCAGCCATTTCATTTCAAGCCGTGTACTTTTATCAATAAAGAAGTGTGTGTAGAGGATTCAATATTCAATGCTGTCTGATCTTGACCTACACCGTCCGTAAAACGGCTACGTACAGTGTACTATGTCGCTTAAGTCGGTGAAATGATTGACTGCGAACAATTAAATCAAATACATTGCCTATTGGTCTGGGTTTGTTGGAATGGTGATTTCGTACAGTTTCAACCTGTAGCTTTATGTCATTTTAGCGTACGTTCGACTCAAAGGTCTAGCATAATTCAAATTGTAGGTCAAAGTGCAATTTGACTTGTGTATTCATCAAAGTTCAGCTCGTAGATTTCTTAAAGTTATCACAGTTCAACTCATAGATTTATCACAGTTCAACTCGTAGATGTAAATTCACTTTCTAACCTAACCCTTACCGCATAATCCCGGTTTTTAACGACCCTTTGGAAGAAAAGCTTTTGAAAACATTATAGGAAAAGGAGACAATGCTGGAAATCAGCACACTTTCTGCTTTTCCAACTAGGTTTTCAACACCTTCACAGACAATAAACATCATTTCAGCTAATGCTTCCAATTTGAACAAGTCTAAAATTTGATCGTTTGGTAAAGAGTTAAGGCTGTCGACATTGTTATCGAGGGCTCAGTAGATACACCCCAAACCAGACGACAAAAAATTTGGACTTTTGAAAATTGGAAGCATTTGCAGATGACAAATAAAATATGGCTCAAATGATGGAATCTGGTTTAGAAAATGTAGAAATAATTCTGTGTGCAAAAGATATATAAAATGTTGGTTACAAGCATTTGCTACTTTTCTCCACAACGTTTTCAAGAAGCTATCTCCCCAGGCTCGTCAAAATTCGGAATCGTTTATCAAGGGTTAATCAAACGTGTATATGAACAATATTTGGCATGCAATCCGATACAAAATCACGAATTGTAAACAACAGTAGAGAAAAAAGACAATCGAAATGCAGAAAAATCTCGTTGGTTCGAAAACGGTAAATTCTGATTGATTGAAGTGCTGCTTTCAACATTAATCTAGTCATGTCACGCCGACAGCTCACTTAGTCATGTGTGCCCTTGGTTTCACCAGTACTAGGCAAGGACTCTGTCCACGAAAAAAAAAAACAACATAAAACAGCACCTCCTGTGAGGATTGAATTCAGGACCTCGGGATTGTGAATCTATCATACACTTTTATCACAGAGCCTCACAGGGGCCCTAATTATGAGAAGGGAGACAACCTCTACATGACAGCGATCAGACCTGCTACTGCACCATTTTCTGGGGACATTTTTTTCTAGTCAGTATATGTACTTCGAATCAGACACACGCTCGAGTTAATGCATGCTTAAAAAATCGAGATATCTCTTTATGTCAAACAAAAATAAAAGCTACATAGAAAAATAAAAAACTAGCCCAAAAGCACATCAACCCTTTCCCAAACGATTTTTTTTTTTTAGTTTTTGAAAATGCAAACGTCCAAAGTCTACGACACTTTCGAAATGGATGAAAGTGAACTGATATTCTCTGAAAGATTAGAATTACTTCCTCACCAACTTTTTGTTAGGAGCAATTTTTTCCCTTTTCACACAATGGTTTCTTTTTTAAAGGCTTCATCTGTAGACACGGTAAAACACTGGATTGCTTGGTAAAGTTTGTTTTTTTTTAAGAAAAACTAGTCCGTGTAAACACCAAAGCACACAGCCATTGCAAATAGCGATCTATTTTTAAAGGTAGTAGATGCGTAGTTATCCGTTTCAATATTCCATAAGAATCTACTTCCGGCGCGAATATTCTGCTCCCTATTTTCACCGATGATTAACTGTACCACAATCTTATATCGGGTCCATCTAAACTCTTTAATCCGGGTCTTAATCGTGTCGGATAACATTTTACTCATTCTTTGTCCCAGGGTCTTCTCGTACACCTCGTCTGATAGATATTCTTGAAGCACGGCGTCCATGATGGCACGTGCTTTCGACGGCTGGAACCGTCTATCCGGGTCCGGGGACAGCTTGTACGTGTTCTCCAATTTTCGGGGCTGCATGAGGGAGTCGGACTCCATATTTTCCGACCCCTTGTCCCACGTCCGCTCCCTCTGCGATTCGCGCCCATCCTTTACAGGTGTCTTTGTCATATTAGATCGTAAGATACCCCCTTTGCGCGGTTTTGACATTTTCAAGTCTGATTTATAACTCTCACAATCTCTTGCGTTTATAATAAATTATGTATCACAATATATTTAAGTGGGAATATTCCTCTATTATTATGCAGTTGACACGGAACAACACTCTTTTTTTTTTCTGTTCAAATAAAGTTATCAAGTATAGGTATTATGGAATGTACCAGATTTTACTTCACCCTTCAGAACAACATCATGAATTTAACGGTTACATGAGAACAGCTTTGGCGATCAACTTCCAGTTGATATAAACGGATGCAAAAGAGACGAGCAAAAATATGAAATTCTGTACGATAATCTCCAATCAATGAAAAGCTTAGATAATGCGATCGAAGTTTATAACGGCATTGATGTCCCAGAATAGATCAATCATAACAGTTCCTTTCTGTGGCGAGTTGTCTTTATATCGATTATCTTTGGAATATTAAATCTGCAGCTGTAGCCTATCCTATTTGTCAAAGCTAATCACAAAACGACTTTTGATTGCACTTTTTTCCGCCCTATTTTACTGTGTGTGTGTTTATTTAAGATAATAATCATAATAAAGCACTACTTTCCTTTGTTCACTTGTTATAAAAGTGTTATAGTAAACAAATTTAATCCGTGTTTGTTACTGCACTACTTACTCAAACTATATCAATTTTTCCTTGTTATTACACCGTTTAGTTTTATACTGTCCAACTTTGTTTCACTGTTAGGCAGCTATTACTCTGTTCTGTTTAAATATACTCTTCAGTCATTTTCAGCCCATCAGTGTTAGGCTTTGTCGTTATTAGACTGTTTTACTTCCTAGAGCCCTGTTTAGCTCTTTTTACTTTGATAGTTGTACACTTCTAAGTTGTTATTACACAGTTTAGTTCTGGTTCTCATAACACTGTTTGGTTCTAATACGTTTTACGACTTATAAATAATTCCACTGTTTAGTTCTTAAAAGTTGTACAATCGTTTGTTATTACACTGTTTACTTCTAATTAGTTGCTATTACACTGTTTAGCTGTCATAACACTACTAGATCTATATTTAAACCGGTCATCTATTTGGTATTTGTCCGCAGTTTGTCTAAATACCCTGGTAGCTACTCTGTCCCTGGAAAATACAACAGAGAAGAAACTCATAACTATACAAAGACGACTTTTCATATTCTTACCATCGACTTCCTGTTGAAAAGATCGCGAAGAAAGGAGCAATTGCTTGCTACAGGCAAGTACTCCTCTCTCCACGATTTTTTCCATGCCATTCAGCGAAAACAATATTCAAATTCATTTTTCCCGAAAAATTTAACACTAAAGAGTCAAGATCGAAATAAAAAGCTTACTGTTTAAATACAATACTACTATTTTTGCATGGAATACAATGCATTTCCGATCACAAACGTTTTTCTGTCGTTACGTATCGGATAAAATTCCATTTTGACACGGTTTTTGCCCTTAACTTTTGACTTGCAGTCAAAAAAATCACTGACATTAACTTCTATAGGTCATTAGTGAGTTCGGGTCAAACCCTTTGTCCCCCATCCCCTCCCCCTCCCCCAGCAACTTCTTTTTTTTTTTACCTTAGAAAACGTCAAAAACACGCGTATACATTAGAATGTGTTTTCATGATTAATACCATCTAAAATGCGCCATGCCAAATTTATGGTATTTACTAATAAAACATTCATTCTAAAGAATTGTTTCCCTTTTTGATTTTTTTTTTTTTTGTGCATTAATTTTGAAGAACACTTTTCCACTACAGCTAGGAATTGAATCACCCTTAGCTCGGTAGGATCAAAGTTAGGTGATTGAGATCAGAAGTGCTGGCTAGATATGGTATATAGACAGTCTATGTACGATCCATGTATTGTGTTAGGATCAGTCTGCACAGATCAGGCTGCACTGAGATCACAGTCTGATCTTCGATCTACTCTGTTTGATAGTCTGTGACATCTTCTTGGTTAAAGGAACATGAATCGGAAAAATTCTATGGGCTGCCCAGAGGAGAGTAAATCTAAATCCAAATGCGTCAATTCTATAATCCAAGCTTAATATGACCCTTTACCGAACAAATCCCATGTTTTAACGACCCAGAGGAAGAATGCTTTTGAAAACATTGTGGGAAAAGGAGAAAATGCTGGTTACCAGCATTTTCTCCTTTTCCCAAAATGTTTTTATACCCTTCCAAAGACGAATACCATCTTTTCAGTGATGTTTAAACATGAAGTCTGTAAAAGCTTTTATTACATGTGAACAAGTCTAAAATTTTGTCGTCTGATACTAGAAACTCAATCTGGTAATTCTAAGGACATTTGAACTTACTTCTGTCTACCTACCTACAGACACTTTTTTGACAAATTTCGCCTTCTATTGTATATATTCTATTCTATATAGCCTGGTATTGTTTTACGTCCATGTATTAGGTCATATACACAGCGAAGTTGGTATAACTCTTTACCAAACGACAAAGTTTTAGACTGGTCCAAACTGAAAGCACTTGCAGACGACAATTTAGATGTGGCTTAAATGATGAAATTTATTTTTGATGGCGTTAGAAAACATAGTAGGGAAAGGAGAAAATGCTGGTTACCAGCATTTTCTCCTTTTCCTACTAAGTTTTCAAAAGCCCATCATGTTAGGGTCGTTAAAACTCGGGATTGTGTGGTAAAGAGTTTTAAACCCAAGTAGGGATCATATATACACAGTATATAAGATCCCTGACCCAAGAGGGGTCTTGCATGTAGCAATAGCGAGGATATACGATTCGAAACCTGGAGGCCCTTGGTTCGATACTCGTTCGAGACGCTTTATTTTTCGTGGAAATGCCCCTAGGAGAGACACTTCATTCAAATCCCTAGCCTGCAACTGGTGAGACCCAGACATTTGAAAGCAGTGCAAAACGCTCAACGCAATCGACCAATTGTAAAATAAAAAAGTGTCTGTGTTGTTACCACGGTACGACTTAAGGTACTTCCCCAAACTCAAGTTGTTCTTGATGTACAGGGCAGAAAATAACTTGAGATACATTTGATAAAGTCTGACAATGTGTTACAGTGAGTACAGCCTGCCAACTTTATTTCCAGTTTTACAGTTCATTTTTCTGTCAGCGACTGGAACTTTGACAGACAGCACTGTAACAATATATCAGGCCCCTGATACACATACATGATATCCATACATGTACATTAAAATGGTATGAATTAAATTTGCGTGTATTTTGACTCCCGAATTGTGCATTCTATGCCACCGGTGGGCCCTTAAACTGTCATAGTTTTCGAGAGCCATTTACTGCATACAAGTAAAAGAAATAAATAAATCACAGTGGAGTGGGGTTTGTCATTCTATTGTTCAGTGGCGCAATTGAATTTCACTTGTGACCAAAAAGCACTACTTCTCTACCAGACGACAAATTTTTACACTTGTCCAAATTTGAAAATATTTGCAGACGTACAAATTGAATGTGACTCAAACGTTGAAATTTGGCTTTGTCAGGATATAATTTATTGGGGAAAAGGAGAAAATGCTAGTCACCAACATTTTGTTCCTTTCCCAAAATACATTTATTGTAAAAAAGTCTTCTCTTTTGGGGTTGTTAAAATTACCGGATTTTGTGGTAAAGGAAGGTTAATACTAGTGCTAAACGGCTAAATACATCAAATGAAAACTTCCAGCCAAGAGATCTGGTAAAAACCCAAACAAAGCGATTTCAAAGTTCACCCTACCGGACAATGTAGATTCAAGATCGGGCTGCAAGTTCTCTGTAATGTGATCTTAGTCCTCATTGTCAATTAGTCGTGCTCAGCATGCTTAGCCTTAACGTAAAGAGCGACGTGCTTTCGAATTTATTCACGTATCAATCCAAATCCTAGATTCGCACTGCATTATAAATCTGAGAAAAAAAAAAAGAAAAATTACTCTTGACCCTTAAACTCCAAAGCGCGACTCACTGACCTTTTGCGGACAGTGTAGATTAAGATCAGACTGCACAGAACGTGCAGTCTGATCTTAGATCTACACTGTCCGATAGGGAGATAATTTTCTAAAAAAAAAAAAGAAAGATATAAGTGTGAAATAACATCATTCGGGTTTTTACTATCGGTTGGAAGTCCTATTTTATTTATTTAGCAAGATGGGGGTTAATTCATACGCACCCTTCTTGCAGACGACATTACGCCTCACAGCAGACCTCTTTTTTGAAAAAACCGTGGCCAAAAGGAACTAGAACTGTCGCAAAGCGGACAAATACACCCCCACCGGCACCTTGTCACTGAAGCAGCACAATCAGAGAAAACAAAGTTCACCTGAGACCTTGACCCATGCGACCCAAAAACAATAGGGCACCTCCTTGGGTCATAGCGGAACACTAAGTCTTCCATAAAGTTTCCGGGTCCTAGGTCAAACGGCTTCTGAGTTAGAGCACGGTTCCAAACGAAAAGATGGACGGACGGACGGACGAACGGACAGACAGACTACATGCCAGTATACCCCCTGTACTACAAAGGTGGGGCTATAAAAATTGTTTGTCGAGAGCAATTTTACCTCTTACCACAATGTTTTCTTATGTATGCCTACTCACATATTAAACCTTAATTGGATTTGATATCTTTATTTTTCATGGATATTTTCAAAGTCGTCTGCTACAGATCTGTTTTCTGGAACAAGGCTTGTGATTTAATCTCAGATCGCACATCCATACTCACTTCGTTCGCATTCCTATCGTTTCGTTCTTTTTTCTCTCTTTTCTTTTTCCCTTACTCACGTTACGCAAATATCTAGATGTCTATAACTTTTTGTCCTCAAACCGTCAAAACTGTCTGCTGCAAGCTTAGTTTCTTAGTTTTAATTAGTAATTTCAAATCATATATCCCTATGTCCATTCACTTTTTTTGCAGTCATATCGTTTCGTGCTTTTTCTCTCTATTTCTTACTGAGAGTGTGTAAGTGTATTTTTCTACCCAAATTTCACCAATATACTTGCATATCTGTAATTCTTTCTCAAAACTTCAAAGTTGTCTCTCGGAGACAAAATGTTTCCAAAACTATTCAATTTAAAATCGCACATACATACAGTCTCTTCGCGGTTTTAACTTGTGTGTGTTTTACTTATTTAATTCTTAGTTTTTTACTCAAATTACACAAATACTTAAATATTTATACCTTTCTCTTCAACCTCTTTATCTGTAAACCTATGTCCACAAATGAAAATATCTCAATGCCTTTGTTTTGCCTGACAATACGGTACGAGCGGTAACTAAGAGACAATGCGCTATTACTCGGGTGCAATCAAAGTAAACAGAAGGGCTTTTCACTGATTTAACAAAGCTTTTGAAAGACACTGAATGATTTTTTTCGCTGTCATTTCTGTTTGCTATCGCCGCTGATAAGAAAACCCCTATTGAAATAAGTTAAAGGGGAACATTATCGACAGTATGTTTAGAAAAGAATCGGGTTTTTTAATGGCTCATAATCAGAGCTTTTGATTATATGAGTTGGTTTAATTTAATTGAATTGATTGAATTAAATAGATTGGAATGAATTTGATTGAATTGAATCAATTGAATTGAATTGAACTGAATTGGATGGATGGATGGATGTCTTTCGGTCAGTCGATCGATCGATGAATTGGTGATGCACCTTCCAACATTATTTGAGTTATATCACAGCGATAGGGTCACTTAGTCGTTTCATTCCTGGATTCACCAGCACTATGCTCTCAAGTGTCTTGCTCAAGGACACCCCCATGAAAAAAAGAAGCCTCAGGTTAGGATCGGACCCGAGGCCTCCGGATTAAAAATTCTACATCTACACCACTGAGTCGCGCAGGAATACTGTATAGCTTTTGGAAGACATTGAATGGTTTATCGTTGTCATTTCTGCTTACTGTCGATCAGAAGTCTGCCGTTGAGATGAACTTACGGTATACAAATGTAGCTATGTGTTTTTCTGTCATATGGTTGACCTTTACCAAACAATCCCGGCTTCAACGACCTCTAAGAAGGCAGCTTTTGAAAAAAATGTGGGGAAAGGACAAAATACTGGTGGCAAGCATTTTCTCTGTTTCTCACAATGTTTGTCTACCCTTTCAAAACATCATTGGAGCAGCATTTTATCTGTTCAAGCGCAGTACTCAGATTTTAGATATAGTATGAAACTGTGTTGTCTGGTAAAGGGTTAAGAAATAGATACTAGTAGGAGTTGAAAACATTTGTAACCCTTTCAGCTATAGAACTATGGATTTTCTTCTGGTTGATGCCCGTATTCTGATCGAGCCTTTTTTAGGACTTTGTGTGTTTGTCCATCTGTCTTTTGCCACAGATTCAATTTATACTCGCACACGTATTTGCTATTGAAAATTCCAGCTATCTATAAAAGTAAGAACACAATTAAACCTGGGTATTCCGGGATCATTTGTTTATAAAGTAAGGTTTTCTATCTACATACGAGGGACACTTTTTAAGTTCGTAGAGTAAGCCTATAACTTTTTAACGCGATTATGAAGTTGCACAATTTTTTACACAGAGCTTGCGTAATCATTCCTCTCTCGAATGGTGTTACGGTATGCGATCTACCCATTTCCGAAACGCCGCCCGGTAGTCCTCTTTAGGTATATGTTGGAGACACTGGTAGACCGCACTGCCTATACCACAACGGGATTCAAAACGGTGCCCTGCCAGCATTTCCTTTAGTCTTGGGAACAACCAAAAGTCACAGGGGGACAGGTCAGGGCTGTATGGGGGATGATCTAAGACATCGAGCCCAGATTCTTTCTGATATTCCTGTACCGTAGCGGATTTATGGGCTGGTGCGTTATCATGGAGTAATTTGATGCTGCAGACACCGGTGCGCGGTCTGCGTTTCTGATAGAAATTAACAAGTTGAGTAAGAACACTTTCTCTGTAAAACTTTCCAGTGACAGAACTACCTTTCGGGACTGGAATGTGAAGGACTGGACCTTTCGAATCAAAGAATATCGCATACAACATGCGATTTGATGTTTTGCAACGGCCCGCAATGACAGGTCTGTCGCCCTCAGATGAAACCCAAACCTTATTTTTAGCCTTAAAATCGGGTTGAAAATGATAGATCCAGGTTTCATCACCTGTAACTATCTTTTCCAAACGACGTGGGTCACATTTATCATATTTTCTATAACTTGCGATGCAAGTCTAACCCGACTTTGTTTCTGCTCGTCAGTGAGCAAACGGGGCACCCAGCGCGCGCAGATATTACGTAGCCCAAGTCGTTCACGTAAGATCTTCAAAACACTTGACGAATGAATGCCACTTAATTCTTCTATCTCTTGCACGGTATAACGTGCGTCTTCCTCAATTAACGTTTTCACAGTAGCAACGTTCTTTTCCGTCAAAACGGAAACCGGCCTACCCACCCGAGGGTCATTTTCAATTGACTCCCGACCATCATTAAAACGACGTACCCACTTGCAAACTGTAGCATATTTTAAAGCACCATTCCCATAAACTTTTTGCAAATCAGCATGAATTTCTGTTGGCGGAAACCCGAGCTGTGCTCGAATCTTACAATATGCCCTCTGTTCACAGATTTTTACATCCATATTGAACGCTATACGTATTTTACTATAGTGTATAAAACCACGTGTTGAAAATACCCAGCGCAGCGCGCACGTGGACCTCGTACACCGCATACCGTGGCACCGTTCGAGAGAGGAATGATTACGCAAGTTCTGTGTAAAAAATTGTGCAATTTCATAATTGCGTTAAAAAGTTATAGGCTTACTCTACGAACTTAAAAAGTGTCCCTCGTATATACCCCTCCATATACCCTATCCCCTTTATCCCCCTCCTCTCTCTCTCTCTCTCTCTCTCTCTCTCTCTCTCTCACGAGAATCATAATAATTTTCAGATTTTTTTTTAGAAAGCCTATAATCCAAAGACAGTCAACAATGTCGACATAAACACTCAACATTGAAAAAAGTTGAAACTGTTCCCCTTTAATGGAAAGTAATTAGTTTTAAAATTCAATCAATATATTCTTGATCTAGAACTGAATTCTAAAAGAATAGGTGTGAGTGCGGTCAAGTTTACATGTATTTGTTTTTTGTGTCCTTCAAAAGGCCTACTATTCTACTGTTTGGTAGTTTTGCCTTTTAAACCTGTGTTGATTGATTGATTGATTGATTGATTGATTGATTGATCGATCGGTCGGTCGGTCGGTTAGTCGGTTGGTGGTTGGTTGGTTTGCTGTCTGACTGATTGATCGGTCGATCGATCGACCGACCATTTCTTCCTCCCTACATTAAAAAAAAAGAAAGTAGCCAGTGGCTTGAAAAATGAGTTGTGCATAGAGTCTGTAAAAGGAAACACCGGGAACCCATAGACATGTGCGCTGGCCGCTTGGATATAACTGAAATATTTTCAAAAACTGCGTAAAACACCAAAACTAATACCGTAAGTTGGTTGATTAAATAGTACAGTATTTTATGCCACTTTTAACATTTATAGCCATATTCTGCGACAGCTTACTTATTTTGTGTTCCCTGGGTTTCACCAGAACCATAATGATCGAGCTCTGCAGAAAGGTCTCGCCTATAGATGCAAACGAATCCGCATAATGTACCTGCATTCGGCATACTTCGGGTGATCCGGTGATCAAATCCCTCCACTCGTCACAACTCGGCCGATTCCGTACCTACATCTAACCTCGTCTGTATAAGGTAGGCTTCCATTTTGAACTACCAATCACATGATCTTAAACATGGCGGCGCCCCTGTAGATCGCTTAGCAACGACATGAACAACCACTGTGAAGTTATTCACTTCTATCGATCTGTCGATGAAAGCTCCCAACGGAATTGATAAACCACGCTAAAAATTGAATGTACAAACTGTTTGCCGACCGAAATACTCTTAGAAAGATAACGATAGAAAATTTACTCATGCGTTCTTTCTAAAGAGGAGCCTTACAATTTCAATAACGGTAAAGCGGCATGCTTCCGGAGATGTGCGAAATGTACCGTGTAGGTGCATATCAAGCTACGTGATACAGCCGAGGGATTTGATCACCGGATCACCCGAGGTATGCCGAATGCAAATCCCTCGGCTGTATCACGTAGCTTGATATGCACCTACACGGTACATTTCGCACATCTCCGGAAGAACACCGCTTTACCGTTATTGAAATTGTAAGGCTCCTCTTTAGAAAGAACGCATGAGTAAATTTTCTATCGTTATCTTTCTAAGAGTATTTCAGTCGGCAAACAGTTTGTACATTCAATTTTTAGCGTGGTTTATCAATTCCGTAAAGAGCTTTCATCGACAGATCGATAGAAGTGAATAACTTCACAGTGGCTGTTCATGTCGTTGCTAAGCGATCTACAGGGGCGCCGCCATGTTTAAGATCATGTGATTGGTAGTTCAAAAATGGAAGCCTCCCTTATACAGACGAGGTTAGATGTAGGTACGGAATCGGCCGAGTTGTGACGAGTGAATGTACCTGTAGGTCATTCGGCATATCTCGGGTGATCCAGTGATAGATGTAGGTACGAAATCGGCCGAGTTGTGACGAGTGCCCTGTAGGTCAGGTTAAATAGAGCGCTTTCAGCACACGATCTCGAGTTTTAACGGTCCTGAAAAAAGAAAGAGCTTTTGAAAATATTATGAGAAAAGGAGAAAATGTCGGTAACCAGCATTTTCTCGTTTTCCCACAATATTTTCTATCCTTTCAGAGAATTTCCATCACTTGAGCCACATTTGATTTGGCGTCTGCTAATGCTTTCCATTTGGACTTGTCCGAAATTTTGTCGTTTTTCAAAGAGTTAATCGAGCGATCAGGGTTTGGGTCCCATAACATTTGCAAGTTTTATCTTGAATTTCACTAGGTAGGCTAATACCATGTGCCCTTGCCGGTAAATTTTTAACCTCTGTACCAAACGGTAAAATTTGAGATTTGTCCAAATCCAAACCCTTTGCAGACGGCAAAAGTGTATGTGACTCAAATGACGGATTTTTTTTTTTCTTAGGCTAGAAAACATTGCGGGAAAAGGAGAAAATGCTGGTAACCCGCATTTAAATACTTTTTCTCCCGCAATGTTTTCAAAAAAGATTTCTTCATCAGCCTCAGGTTCATTATAACACTGGATTGTTTGGTAACTCTTTACTGGTGAGCACGGACTTGTGGGTCCGTTGTTCATCGTGACAGAAGGAGTAGGTTTCCAAAACTTTGAAGAAGAGGGGTATAGTGATTTTTAGCAGTTGTGACGTCAAGCCAGACCAGGTTCCAGTCTGTTAAATATTTCCCGCTATATTTCATACCCATGGTGACTGGATAGCCTAAACTGGTAATTACGGATTTTGTGGCACCGCCGCGTGTGCCATATTGTTGTTGTTGTTGTTGTTTCTAGATTCCTCCGTTTCCCTGTTCGGAGAACCTCAGACTGTGCTTGGTAGTAGATGTGTAGTTGAGAGCCTGATATATATATATACACACACACGCCACATATTGCGTTGCATGCCTATTAACGTCGCGAAGGAGAAGGCTAGCTCTTAGAAACCCTGACTTAATTTATGGCTGTGAACAGCCGAACTTTTGAAAAAGTTATTACCGCCTGGACCCAGGCTAGGGAGACCACAAGTCCACTGAGGGATATTGTAGCCTGCAATATTATTGAATCTTTCTGTACTACAGGCACATAGTTATTCGATTTCATTGATCTTGTTAAGTCAAGGGTTTCCGAATTGAGAAGTGGGCATATCCTTCTAGGTTGGTAATCTCTAGGGTTAGGATGCAAAATTCATGTCCAGGATAGGAAATTAATTCAGGATGATCTGCACGTGTATGAATTATGCATAACACCGCCTATGACGTCATAACATGTCAGCCACCTTCTCTGAAATTTCGGACAAAATTTCTTCAACAGAGGTAGGATTTTTATAGTCTCTTTCCCAACATTTATTTATGTATTTAATCACATGAAGCGTCCATAATGGGAATTTGGTTTTGTGCCCTTTTTAAAACTCTCTGCAATAAGGGATTAGCTCATTCTAGACGAATTTGATACTGCCACTGGGGAACATGCTTGGGCTTGAGGTCTTTTTCCTTTCGTTTTTACTATTTCAAAAATGTCAGTATGTCACGGGGAATGAGCTTGCATAGAGAAGGTATGTTAAGTTCTTGATACCAAAGAACAGTACACGTAAACTGAAGGTTAGCTACTGAACGAAGTTTTTGTTCTGTGATTTCTGTACCGCACGAATTCGATAAATGAACAGCTACGAGCTTGTTAGAACTGGGGATGAACAATTTAACAGCTCACAAAGATTGAAGCAAGAGCACTTACGCTTTGCCATGTATGTAAGATGACATTATCACTTGCGATATCATTATTGGCAGGTTTCAACATTAACTCCTTACCAAGTTTTAACAACCCTGAAGAAGGAGCCAATTGAAAACATGGTGGGAAAGAGGTAAAGTGCTGGTAACCAGTATTTTCTTATTTCCAACAATGTTTTCTATCCTGTCAATGAAAAATCTTGTCACTTATGCAACATTTAATGCTTTCATTTGCCATAGAGTCTAAAATTTTGTCATTTTGTATAGAGCCAATGTATGTCTGAATGACATGGTACAGCAAACCATTGGTTTAGGCCAATAATTGTTTCCAAGCTGATCAAGTACAATTGAATAATCGTGGTGGGACGCCAGAATTAGTGGCAATCAATTGCTTTCCAGTAAAATCGATGTCATTATTAATATCCTTTGGGGTATTTACCGATAGGGAAACTACGAATGCTGTTTGGTAATCTTTCACACCTAAGCAAAAGGCTGTTTATTTATGACATTCAAAAGAATTGCACGACCCTCAAAGACATTTATCTGTGTATAAAAGTATCTCATCTACTTGATTACACAAGATGAAGATGTTGTATAAAGATTCCCCAAACAACACAAACATTCAAGAAGTAAACACTGTGAGGTTTTATGTGACATACAACTGTCAGGTGATCTTGTATACTCACATTAAATGATGTCACTGCAAAAGATTTCTGATGTATTTGTAGCTCTGACAAAGAATAATAGTGGAATGCTCGATTCTGGCCTTTGATTCAGAACTTTGACAGAATGGTGGCAAATAGGAACCAGATCTATCATCTGATAAAGGGTGCATGGAAATAAAGAAAATAATGTTAAAACTATTTTTTAATATCATATGAAGTTGTGAAATATGTGTTTAATTGATTTGTATTGGTGATGAGACACGAATTACTCATTTCATAGACTGAGAAAGTGTTACAGGAAGCCTCACTGGAAATCGGATCATAGGGCAGTGTCTATGAATAATTAGTGAGGATGATGTCATAAACAAACTTTAGACACTCTCACATATAAAAAAAACAATGTTAGCAATTAAGTTACTTTCTGAAGGTTTTCTTATTACTCCAAATTCCTTTGAACATCTAAGAAACACTGCAGAAACTGGCAGAATTTATCAAACTCACAGAACAGGAATTTACCGAAGTGAACAAGATTACTGGACGCGGAAGATTACCAGACATGACTGTACTCCGGCTGTATTAGACAGACAATACTAGCAAGCTTTGTTACTTTCCCAGGAAAAATGATTGTCAGCCTGGCATTTTTTTTTTTTTTTTTAAATTCTATACCTGCAGGGGTGTGGAAATCTTAGAAATTTCTATTTGTCTGCGAACAAGTAAATTACAAAAATCTACTTGTCCGCCAGTGTGGCTCACTTGTCCAAAACAAAACGATTTTAATTAAAAGGTACACATAAAGTGACATGTCTGCAACATAGGGATACTCTCGACAAACGTCAAAAAATATTGTTATGATTGTCTGCATTCAACCACGGGAATTCTTTCAAGCACGCCTCGTTGAAAAAAATGTTTTTGTCATATTTCTCGTCACAGACCGCTTTATGTTTGGAGCCGCCAAATGGTTCGGAGTCTCAGACTTCCCACTTCCGTTTGCATCGAAAATTTGATTAAAAAAAAAAAAAAGAAATTTCCTCCGATTTTACACACCAACTGATCGCTGAATCGAAAACTTTTCTGTATTGAGACAGCTTCTGGCAGAGGTGTTAAATCACGGCCCATTTCGCACCGAAGCTGTTTAAATCGGATTAAAGGCTAAAATTTTCACGTGTGCGACATTGTCATCAAAGATCTCTGAATCGGTGCTAAAATTATACCAATAAAATTATTTTAATCCATAATGATGATCTTGAAGGTGTTTACACATTTTCAAAAAAATCGACGAGCAACAACAGCCGCATATTTTACCGATTTTGTCAAATGCGGTGAAAGCGGAGGTACACCAAATGTGTATTTTGGGTTTCCAGAAATCAGGGATCATCTCAAGACACTGTTAATCATTCGAAATGTCATTTTGTACGAAGTGAGAGCATACGTATTTCACTGGATATGTATATACAACAGATTTTTGTTTCAAAATTATCCTCATATTTTCTACTTGTCTGCGGACAACTAGACTGAAAAAATTCATTTGTCCGACGCTGAATTTTCCCGAGTCAGACGAGTTGGGCATAGTATTTCCACACCCCTGTATACCTGTAAAGCATAACCTGGACATAATGTCTTGTCATTGGCAGACTTTGATCTAAAGACATAATAATGCAAACAAAAGTGTGATACAAGGAAGATATGTTTCCGTAATTTCTTATCAACTTGTTGGTAAAAAAAATATAGATTTTTACTGAGGGACTGTATATCTTTACATTTTTTACTTTTGTTGGTGATTATTACTGTTTGTCGTAGTAGGTGGTGATTCAATAATTATTTCACTTCTCGTTAACTATTCAATGTTCCCATTCACATACATGTATATATGTATGTGAATCATGCACAAATTGATTAAAATACATAAAAAGTACGAAACAAATAAAAATCTGTATATACAGTACAGCAAATCAAGCAACAACTGAAATACTGGTACTCTCCTTTTGTGTCAATACTATGGTCTTTATTAGAGTTAGAGAATATGAGACCTGTTCTCGCCACATATTATTTATAGACAAGACAGATGCGAATCTTTGCAACCAGCTTTTACTGAATAGCATCTGTTGATTTTAAACTGTAGTACAATCATCCCATTCAAAACTTACAAAACTGTGGCTTAAGCAAAGCCGTCTATGCTGCAGATGACAATGAAGAGATACAAATGTGGTGAAATCTCCACAAAAAGGTTGGGAGAAAAGATTTCAATCAAGCTAGCTGAACATCTTTTCTTCGGTTTGATGATGAAAGTAAAACCATGCACTAGTGCAACTATATTACCTAACACTCGCACCCCCAGTTTTTACTGTGTACCCCTAGTTTTAGGATTTTGCCAGTCTCAGGAGGTGCAAAAAAAAAACCATGCTGAAAAAGGCATGTGAACACTGATATTGCTAGATCTGTTCATAGTAAAATATGTCAATGGTGGAATTTTAGACGTTTCTATCAGTAAGATCAGTTCCTGTTAGTTTTATGGTAGTGGATTTTCAGATGAGCTCATTTTGTATCAAGTAAAGTGTTAGTTGTCTTGAAGAAAGGTGTCCTTTCTCTTTCATCAGTGCATGCTTAGCTAGAAATTAGCTTGACACATTGGGCTGTCCAAGCAATCAATTGTTGAAAGTGACTACATATATTTACAAGAGACAACTGTTATGTTTCAGTTAGGCTGAATTGATAAAATTTGTTTTAGATAGGGTTGAAAAACATTGTGAGGAAAGGAGAAAATGCTGGTTTCCAGCATGTTCTCCTGTTCCCATGATATTTTCCAAAGCCTTCTTTCTGAGGGTCGTCAAAACTCAGGATTGTGCAAAGAGTTAAAAATCAAGATTGTTTGGAAAAAGGTTGAGCCCCCAGTTGTATGTAGGAGAGTAAAAGGGCTTGTATGATCTAACAAGAAAAATGACAGGCAGTCACAACAAAGTACATTGCTCATTTATCATGAAAGCTAGGTACAACAACCAACCCTGTATCCTTTCTTCTAGCACTCTTCTTACCTTTTTGCTGTTAAGTTTGGTTTGTCTGTGTGGTGTCGGTGTCGTTTTCAACATTATTTCCATTATATCACGGTGGCCAGTGCACTTATCCATGCTTTCCTGGATTTTCTTATAGTGCCTTGCACAATATTCTTTCCAAGCCACTGGCTGCTTTTCAACATAGCCATTGTGGAAACGATGATCAGCGGTCGGAGAGAAATGAATCCTGTCACAATGACTATTTTCAATCTTCAAAAAGACATTTACCAAGCTGGGGATTTGAACCAGTGAACCCCTTGTTTCAAGTCCTGTGATCTACTGACTGCCCTAGTTGGCTTGGCGTTTATTTTGATAAGACGTTATGACACAGAATAATTTTTCACAATGTTTTCACAAACCTTCTTCATCATTGTCTTTAAAGCTCAGAATTGTTTGGTAAGGGGTTAATCTTCAGGGAACTTAATCAATGAGATGGATATTTTTTTTATTTTTAAATGAATATATTGACATAGCAAGTCATTAGCCCCTTGATATCTTGCTATATAGGGCAGTGTATGTTTAAGATCAGATTGCACATTTTTGGTGACCATCATGATCCCTGTCTCCGTTTCCCACAGTGTTTTCTGAAGCATTTGTTCTGTGGGTTGTTAAATTCAGATTTGTTTGTAAAATCATTACCACACCACAAAAATGTAGATTTGTCCAAATTCAAAGCATTTGCAGATGACAATTATAAATGTGGTTCAAACGATAGAATTTGTCTTTGATAGGGTAGAAAACATTGTGGGAAAAGGAGAAAATGCTGGTTACCAGCGTTTTCTCCTTTTCCCACAATTTTTTCAAAAGCCTTCTTCTTCAGGGTCATTAAAAGTCTATAATGTGTGGTAAACGGTTAAAGGGTAAAGTTGGGAAAGAGATACCATATAGCTTACTCATTCAAACAAAGCCACAGTTATATGATGCAGATGTGCATCCTCTTCATCGCTGGCAAGATTTCAAAGAGCATAAATACCCAGACAAAATAGTTTAACATGCCAAGGGAAACTTACTTGTTTTTCATATGTTTGTATGGTGTTTAAGACTATTTTCAATATTATTTCGCCAAGCCCCCTTAGCTCAGTCGGTAGCGTACAGGGCTTGAGAACAGGAGGTTGCTGGTTCGATCCCCGTCTTGGCCAATTTGTTTCCGAGGATTGATGATAGTCATTGTGACAGGATTCATTCCTCTCTCACTGCTGACCATTGTTTCGACGATGGTTATGTGGGAAAGCAGCCAGTGGCTTGGAAAGAATATTGTGCGGACTACTGGTCAAAGAAACTCCAGGAAAGCATGGATGGGTGCACTGGCCGCCGTGATATAACTGAAATAATGTTGAAAACGGCGTTAAACACCATATAATCAATCAATCAATCAACATTATTTCAGTTATTGGAACAGCTAATGCTCCTATTCTAGCCTTGGTTTCAGTCTGATCATTTTTTTTCCTCTTTTATATTCAGACTTGACATGGTCAAAAATGACCATTTTTGACCATGTAAAGTCTGAATATAAAAGAGGAAAAAATGACCGGACTGGAACCCAGGCTACTCCTATTCATGCTTTTAGGGAGTTTCTTTTACTTCCTCATATTATTCTTCCCAAGCCACTGGCTGCAATCCCTCATAGTCTCTTAACCCTTTACAAACAATCATGTGTTTTCGCGACCCTGGGAAAGAAGACTTTTGAAAACATTGTGGGAAAAGGAGAAAATGCTGGTAACCAGCATTTCCTCCTTTTCCCACTATATTTTCAACTCAATCAGAGAGCTAAAGTTCATTTGTGCCAACATTGATTTTGTTGTCTGCAGATTTGTTGAATTTATAAGAGTTTAGAATTTGTCGTTTGAGAAAGTGTTTAACTCTTTGCCAAACAACAAATATTTTAGACTCTATAATTTGGACTGTGTAGATTAAGATCAACGGGCACAGATGATGAAGTTTAATACTGAATCTACAGTCTGATATTTCAGAACGATTCCTAACTGTTAAATAGCTTTATGAGTTGAAAATAATGAGGTATTTTCTACTGATGGAGAAATTTCATTAATGTACTACTGGTGTTCAGCACTTATCATGGTATTTAGTATTCATTTATGTGCATGATTTCTTGAAAAATTGGTTGTCATGTTTTAAAATCCACAGGAAGGAAGAGTTACTCTTTCGAGGTCCAGATTTTTCCCCTTTTTCACAACCTTTATTACTGTATAAGTTTAAATGGTGAAAAAAGTCTCAAGTACCATGAGGGAAAGATTACTTAATTGTTAACAGATGGGTGTGGGGGGGGTGAAATTTGTCTGGAAACAGTGGGTGAATAATAACCAATGATTTTTATGCAAAAGCAATAGGTTGGGCTTATCAGTGAGGAATGATTGGAATCAGTAGTTCAATGTATCAGTAGAGGGTGTTGTGATTGTATGGGATTGAATAAGCATTGATTTTTTTTTTACTACATACATATTTTTTTTTGTCCAGCAATACAGATTTTTGAAAAGATTGTGGCAAAAGGAGAAATGGCTTTTTACCAGATATTTCTCCTGTTGTCACCATGTTTTCACACGTATTTATGGATTTTATTGATAATTTATGTTGATATTTTGTAAATTTATTATGTATATGTTTTCAGAGTGTATTGCTGTAGTAGTTAACTGAATTGTATGGTGCAGTCTGATCTTGCTCTTTACTGTCCATTAAAGCTTCTTGTAACAATTTTAGCAAATGTTTTTGGAGTTAACCTTTATCCTGCTGAATAAGTTAAATAAAACTTTCAAGCCGATAGTAAAAACCTGAATAATGTTATTTTTGGACAAAAATTATCTCCTTATCGGACAGTGTAGGTTCAAGATCAGACTGCATGCTCTGTGCAGTCTGATTTTGATCTACACTGTCTGCCAAAGGTCAGCGAGTCGTGCTTAGCAGCTTAAGAGTTAAAAAGATCAGTGTCTTGCTAAAGCTGACTTTGTATTTATATGAATTTTGCCCTCAAGAGTCAACCTGACACTTAAAAACGGGAGCTCTTTGCCAATGACATAAATCACGGTCACAGTGCACAGAGCATGCGATGTGATCTTGGATCTATATGGACATAGTTGTTTAGTGATGCCTGTAAGATGAAAATCGTCAAAAGGGGTCAAGTTTATATATGTAGCACTTAATTCTTTGCCAAACAATCCTGGTTTCAATGACCCTGGGTAATAAGCCTTTTGAAAACGATATGGGAAAAGGAGAAAATCCTGGTAACCAGCATTTTTTCCTTTTCCCACAATGTTTTCTGCCCTATCAAAGACAACTCCAAACATTTGAGTACATAACATTTAATTTGTCATCTGCAAATGCTTTTAATTTGGTTGCGTCCAAAAGTGTGTTGTCTTGGAAATAGTTAAATAGTTGAATACATACAACATAAGTTTCAGACATGAATTTGAAGCTTTGAGCCTTACTTTCTGCCAATGCTTTGAATTTTTTAACAAGTGGTAAAGAGTTAACCCTTTCCCAAACGACAAATTTTGGACTAGTCCAAATTGAAAGTTTGCAGACAACAATTTTACATTTGATGAAAGTGGCAGAAAGGTCTCAAAACGGGTAGAAAACACTGTGGGAAAAGGAGAAATTGCTTGTTACGAGCAATTTCTCCTTTTTCCACAGTGTTTTCAAAAGACTTGTACTGCAGACACGTGAAAACCAGGGCTTGTTTGGTAAAGGGTTAAAAGTCTGCCTAAGGGTGCATAATACAACTTAACCCAGTAAGTTACTTTTGTTGGAGACGAATGGAAATAAATCTGTAACAACATGTATAAGTTTTTTTAAAATTATAAAAAAAAAATTTTTTTTCCTGGAGACAGCATATATCAAGATCAGACAATACAGAACATCATTACTTGCAGTATAATCTTGTACATACAAGTATACTACCTGCAATGTTATTGGGTTATTTGGAAAAACAGTATCCAAATTAACGCTGTACCACATGACAACATTTTAGACTCGCCCAAATTAAAAGCATTTGCAGACGACAAAATAAATGTTGACTCAAAAACTGAAATTTGTTTTGGGAAGGTCAGAAAACATTGTGGAAAAAGGAGAAAATGCTGGTTACCAGCATTTTCTCCTTTTCCCACAATGTTTTCAAAAGGCTTCCTCTTAAGGGTCGTTAAAACCTGTGATTGCATGGTAAAGAGTTAATAATCAATTGCAGGAGTGCCAAATAAACCTCAGTAGACTTCATCGTAAAATTATCTTTTAAAGCAGGAATATCCACTTGGATGCCAAATGCCAAAGCTCATTGCATTCCTGGGACACAGACAAAAATGAGTCAAAACATTAATTTTAGTCTAAGTACATTCAATACTGAAAAGAATGAAGAATACTATATTTTTAAATCTTACAGCAGAAATTGACCATCTGAATTCCAAATTGTCTACAACTATATCTCCATGTGCATATGTGTACTGTACGGTGGCACAAAAGTGACATGGAAGATATATTTTATACTACGTGCGCATGTAATAGTTATTACGTGCGCACGTATTAGTTAATACGTGCGCACGTATTAGCTACTGCGTGCGCACGTACTAGCTACTGCGTGCGCACGTAATAACTAATACGTGCACATGTAATACTATTGCATGCGCACGTATTAGCTAATACGTGCGCACATATTAACTAATATGTGCGCACGCAATAGTATTACGTGCGCACGCAGTAGCTAATACGTGCGCACGTATTAACTAATACGTGCGCACGTATTAACTAACACGTGCGCACGTAATAATCGACCAATCAGTTTATAAGGAACAGAAGCCATATTGTTGCGAGGGAAGGGCAAAATTACATTGGTCCAACACGGCAACAGATGTGCATACATCTGACACCCAAGTAAAAAATCAAGTAGAGCTATTATTTCTTAAATCGTTTAGGCATACTGCGATTATTTTAAGTATCTGTACCTTGGTACGGTACAGTAACTATTAATACTCTAGCCTACGGTCCATCGAATTACCCCAAACCACCCCAAAACACCCCAAACCACCCCAAAACACCCCAAACCACCTTTTATCATATAAAATTAATACTGTGGTGGGGTTGGGGGTGGAATGATTTGTAGGGTACGAAAGACTGATGAGCTATACAAGGAGTTTTGTCACCAAAAACTACCCAAAACACCTCAAGAAAACAAAAAAGGCGTTTAAAGTGATATCATTTTACAACGGTTTAAGATGCAGGAACGGTATAAATCAAATTGAAAATGGCATACACAATAATTAATTTTCCTTAAACTGAAATATCTATGGTTCAAAAGATGTAGTTTGAATGCCTAACACCGTGGACCCCAATCAGACTGTTACTTTAGTAGCAGTCTGATGATCTGGCTGCACAATGTTTGCATATATCTAACTTCCCTAAAACTTATATAAATTATGGTATCTGTTGCCATTCTGACTACATATAGTTTGGAGGCACGAACGAACTTTTTCAGGCAGTCAGACATGACCAAACATTATGGACCCAGATCAGACTGCTCCTTCAAGGGGCAGTTGGATCTTCATGGGCGGATCCAGAGGGGGGGACCGGGGGTCCGGACCCCCCCTGGAATTTTGGAAAAATGTGGTTATCGGATTCGTGAAATGGTACTGGTTTGATATTGCACAGCATTTATGTAAAATACAGTCATGAATATAAAAAATAAACGGTTCTAAATGTGGAGACCTCCTCATGGTTAGAACTGGAAACGTTGACTTACATCCACTGAAATCCGAAATCAAAGTATCATATAATAAGAAGAGTGCGTTTGCGGTGGGACCCCCCCTGAGAAAGATATCTGGATCCGCGCATGATCTGGGTCCACAAAGTTTCCCTTTCTGACAGGATGACTACATATAGTTTGGAGGTATGAACGAACTTTTTCAGACAGTCAGACATTAGCAAACATAATGTATTCAGATTAGACTGCTCCTTTAAGGGGCAGTCAGATCTGGGTCCACAAAGTTTGCCATTCTGACAGCATGACTACATATAGTTTGGAGGCATGAATGAACTTTTTCAGACAGACAGACATGACCAAACATAATGTACCCAGATTAGACTGCTCCTTCAAGGGGCAGTCGGATCTGGGTCCACAACGCTTGCCATTGTGACTACATATAGGTTGGAGGCATGAACGAATATTTTCAGACAATCAGACATGACGAAACATAATGTACCTAGATTAGACTGCTCCTTCAAGGGGCAGTCGGATCTGGTTCCACAATTTTTGCCATTCTGACTACATATAGGTTGGAGGCATGAACGAACTTTTTCAGACAGTCAGACATGACGAAACATAATGTATCCAGATCAGACTGCTCCTTCAAGGGGCAGTCGGATCTGGGTCCACAATGCTTGCCATTCTAACTACATATAGAGGCATGAACAAACTTTTTCAGACAGTCAGACATGACCAAACATAATGGACCCAGATCAGACTGCTCTTTCAAGGGGCAGTCGGATCCGGGTCCACAATGTTTGCCATTCTGATTACATATAGTTTGGAGGCATGAACAAACTTTTTCAGACAGTCAGACATTATGGTCCCAGATCTCAGTGGGGCCAAAAAGTCTCTAGCGCATGTAATGCATGTAGTCCTTTTATCCTTAGGCTAACGTGACAGGACGTAATATAGATATTTTTTGTTAAAAGTGATCCTTACCCAACAATTCAACCAACCCTTACTGTATTAATAATTTTATATCATATAAAAGGTGTTTCGGGGTGGTTTGGGATGTTTTGGGGTGGTTTGGGACGTTTTGGGGTGGTTTGGGGTAATTCGATGGACCGTAGGCTAGAGTATTAATAGTTACTGTACCGTACCAAGGTACAGATACTTAAAATAATCGCAGTATGCCTAAACGATTTAAGAAATAATAGCTCTACTTGATTTTTTACTTGGGTGTCAGATGTATGCACATCTGTTGCCGTGTTGGACCAATGTAATTTTGCCCTTCCCTCGCAACAATATGGCTTCTGTTCCTTATAAACTGATTGGTCGATTATTACGTGCGCACGTATTAGTTAATACGTGCGCACGTATTAGTTAATACGTGCGCACGTATTAGCTACTGCGTGCGCACGTAATACTATTGCGTGCGCACGTATTAGTTAATACGTGCGCACGTATTAGCTACTGCATGCGCACGTAATACTATTGCGTGCGCACGTATTAGTTAATACGTGCGCACGTATTAGCTAATACGTGCGCACGCAATAGTATTACGGGCGCACGCATTAGTTATTACGTGCGCACGCAGTAGCTAATACGTGCGCACGTATTAACTAATACGTGCGCACGTAATAACTATTACGTGCGCACGTAGTATAAAATATATCTTCCATGTCACTTTTGTGCCACCGTAGTACTGTGATGTAACTGAGACTCTGTGATTGTACTTTTATTGAAGCGTTGATGGCAGGAACCAACTGTTTTTTAATTTTGCATAGGCTGGAGAAAGGTTCCGGGAATTCCTTTAAAGCATGCTTTTTACAGTTTTGAGATATTCAAATAATGATTTATTCAGGTTAAAATGGGACTCTTATTTGGAACTCAATGAGACTCAACTTTTTTGGTGACACCGAGTCACATTGACTTTGAATAAAACAAACAGAAACACTGTTTTTCAATTAGGATAGAGTCCAAAAATTTGCCTTCTCAAGGTTGCTTTTTGCCAGAATATCAACATAGTTGGCTGTGTGGATCAAAGATCAGACTGCCCAAAACCTGAAAATTCCATTAACTCTTTCTTTACCAAACACTACACAAGAAGCTTTTGTGGACTGTGTAGATGAAGATCAGACCGCACATCTACACTGTCCATTATTTTATTCTAGATTATTGCCCTAGTCTTCTACAGCAGAACTGTAATTGTAGTCTTTGCAAAGAGAAGTTTATTTGTTTGGTAGTGAAAGAATTTATCTGATACTGGAAAGGTAAATCACATCTTCTCATGCTGCATTTTCCTTTCACATTTCAACAGCATATTAACTGCATTTTTTGACAGAACGACAAAAATCTGGACTGGTCCAAATTGTAAGCATTTGAAGACAACAAATTAAAGGTGGCTCAAATTACAAAATTTGTCCATGATAGAGTAGAAAACATTGTGGGAAAAGGAGAAAATGCTGGTTACCAGCATTTTCTCGTTTTCCCACAATGTTTTCAAAAGGTTTCTTCCTCAGGGTCATTGAAAGTTGGGATTGTGTGGTAAAGGGTTAAAAAAGTAAAACTTCTCTGCGTGGTTTGTGAAAAAGTTTTACTTTCTTTTATGGGAAGGATGTACTTTTAATAAAAGATAGACTATCAGATTAACAACAAAATTGATGAATTCTTGTTGTGGATTTACGGAACTGATAGGATTTTCAAACAGTTTTTGTGGGATTAGGATCCAGGAGCTAAAGGTAAGTCAAGAAAAAGGGTTAAACTCTGTTCAAAACGGCAAAATTCTAGACTGGTCCAAATTAAAAGCCTTTGCAGACGACAAATGAAATGTAGTTCAACTGGCAAAATTTGTCCTTGATAGTAATGACAGATAGGATAGAAAATGTTGTTGGAAAAAATATTGTTCCCAACAATATTTTCAAAAGTCTTCTTCCTCGGAGTCGTTAAAAGTCAGGGTCTTGTGGTAAAGGGTTAACCCTTTACCAAACAATCCCGTGTTTTCACGTCCCTAAGGAAGAGGCCTTTTGAAAACATTGTGGGAAAAGGAGAAAATGCTGGTAACCAGCATTTTCTCCTTTTCCCACAATGTTTTCTACCCTGTCAAAAAACCTTAAGTTTAATTGTACCACTTTTCAAATTTGTCATCTGCAGATGCTTTCAATTTGGGAGGGGCTAAAAATTGTCGTTTGGGAAAGGGTTAACTACTAACCAAATTGGTTTGTTTTAACAACCTGCCTTAACTTTTTACCAAACGACAACATATTAGACTGGTCCAAATTGAAAGCAGTTGCAGACTGCAATTGTAATGTGGCTCAAATGTAGAAAATTGGCTTAGAAAGAGTAGAAAACATTGTGGGAAAAGGAGAAAATGCTGGTTACTAGCATTTTCTCCTTTTCCCACAATGTTTTTAAAAGGCTTTCTTCTTCAGGGTTGTTAAAACTCAGGATTGTGTGGTAAAGGGTTAAAAAGCTTTTGAAAACATTATGAGAAGGAGAAAATGTTGGTCTCTATTCACTGAGCTATGAGGCCAAAAGATATTTTTCTTTGTTAAAATGTGTGTTTAGCCCTTGTTGTGCAATATCAGTTATACTGTACCATTAACCAATGGAATAGGAAATTTTATTGTAAAAAATAAAAATACAATAAAACTGTTTGATTCCTCATGTATATGTATTTCTGTCTTTGTTTTAATCGTAAAGTCATTATAAATTATATGCATGTGAATGAAAATTAGCAGCCCATGTTAAGATTTTCTGAAAAACTTGCAAAGTAAAATCTGGCATGTTGCCCATTTACCAAAGGGTAAAATTGTGGACTTGTCCAAATCCAACTCATTTGAAGTTAAATGTACCTTGAATGATGGAATAATTGTGTGTCAAAGGTAAGAAAACATTATTGGAAAAGTAGAAAACGATGATTATCTGCATTTATTCCCTTTCCTCTCATGATTCAAAAACCTCTCTCAGGAAAGTTAAAATGATTTAACTTTTTTACCAAACGACAAAATTTTAGACCACTCCAAACTGAAAGCTTTTGCAGACGACAAAATAAATGTGGCTCAAAATTTGAAATTTGTTACGGGAAGAGTAGAAAATATTGTGGGAAAAGGAGAAAATGCTGGTTACCAGCATTTTCTCCTTTTCCCACAATGTTTTCAAAAGGCTTCTTCCTCAGGGTCGTTGAAAGTCAGGATTGTGTGGTAAAAAAATAAAAGGGTTAATTCATGAAACAGTTTGTAGACAAGAAATCAGATGTTGCTAAAATGTTGGTATTTATCCTCGACAGACAGGTTACCAGCATTTTCTCCTTTTCCACTTTGTTTTCAATTTTTAAAGTGATCTTTCAGCAGGTTGTGAAAACAGTATTCTTTGATTAAAGTCTAGAAATAATAAGCAACTGCTGGCGCTGCTTTACTTAACCACCAATCCAAAACTTTTTTGCCAAGCCATTCAGCTGAGTTAGTAACACATGCGGTTTGAAACCAGGGGGTCTCTTGTTCAGGTCCCCAGCTGGGCCAATTTCTGTCCAAGGGTTGATAATAGTCATTGAAACAGCAAACATTCCTCTCTCACCCCTGATTGTTGTTTCAGCAATACTTAAGTGGGAAAGTGGCCAGTGGCTTTTGGAGAATATCATGCACAATATTAGTAAAAGAAACTTCATGAAAGCTTGTGTGGGAGAGCTGGCGACTGCAACATAACTGAAATGATGCTGAAAACAGCATTTAAAACCATGCAAACAAAGAAACAAAAGTATTCAGATATATATATATAAAATGTATGAGTGGCGCTCTGGCAAATGAGGTTTAATGCATCTCCGTAATTCCATAATTCATTATATACATGTACTAACCTGGTGCAAGTCCTCACATAATTATTGGTCTATAAAATCTATTTAGTGTGACAACCAGCTGAATCTTGAGGTACATGTACTCATGTAGACGGGTTCTTTGACCTGAAGAAAATTGGCCAACAAAAAGTTTTGACTCGGGTCAGCCTGCACGGACTATGCAAGCTGACTGGGAGCAGTATGTTTTGCAGATGCATAAAGCCCCCTTTTCACAGAACATGGCCCATAATTATTTCACAGAAAGAAAAAATCAAGTGGAGAGATAATTAATAAGGTAGAAGCAGATATGATAAAATAATCTCATTATACCAAGGTTTTCTCATTATATAACTTGAGGAATAAACAGGAAGCAACATCATTAGCCCACTGTTATGTCAGCTTCACATTCTGAGAATCTGCTTCTTGTTTTTCGGAGTAGCTGAATGTGCTGACTTTTGACCTACATTTTGGTACTGATGAAAAATGAATAAATAGAAATTTGTGATTGGGCAAGTATGTAGACATGTTTATTCTAAGGGCCCCTGTGGTCAAGTGTATTGTAAGAGCCCCTGTCTATATGCTGGCAAATTTACACCCTCTATCCTTTTTAACTCGTTACTAAACGATAAAATTTTAGACTGGTCCAAATTGAAAGCATGTGCAGACGGCAATTCAGTTTTGTGGCTCACAAATTTAAATTTGTTTTGGGAAGGGTAGAAAACATTGTTGGGGAAAAGGAGAAAATGCTGGTTACAGGTTTTCCAGTTTTCATCCTTTTACTAACTTAGGCATGAAAAACCACAGTTATAATGATTTGAAAGTGGTACCTTCTTCAAGACAGAGATAAACTTCGAGAAACAGTAGAGGAATGTACCAAGAAACTACAATAAGGTTGACAAGTGATATATAGACTGCTCATCTGAAATATATCTTCTCTTTTTGCGAGATTCTTCTTCAAGTGTTTCTTTAAAGCCGCAGAGTGCCAAACGGACGTACCTAACAGACATTTACAATGTAAAAATAAGACCTAAATAATTGCATTTTGCATTTCCTTTCCAAGGTTGCTATTTTCCAGAATGTCATAGCAAAGCTGATAGTATAGATCAAATATCAGACAACATGTTTTGTGCAGTCTTATCTTGATCTACGCTGTTGATGCATTAAGGTTTAAATATCCCTGAAACTGAAAAAAAAAATGTAGATGGAAATATCCAGCCACTAATAAACCCAAATATTGCAATTTCAAACTTCTTTTCCAGGGAAAAACTGCACCTTATCAGACAGTGTAGATCCAAGATCAGATTGCATATTCTCTGCTCTCTGATCTTGATCTGCATTGTTAGCAAAAACCTTTTGAGTCACACTTACCAGCCTAGAAGTTAATTTGTGGAAGGGAGGTGGGGTGGCAGAGTGGTAAATTGAAATACTTCTGAGCCAAAATACAACAAAGCTCCAGGATTGTCTGTGGGTATGCCAGTATTATGTCATAGATATGGTGTTGGCTGTCTGTTATACATGTGTTTGTGGGTTCTACCCATATTGTTTATTGTCTGGGATCTACCCTCATGGGAAATATAGTGTCCAATATCTGGACTTCTTGTGGAGATGTATGTATTAAGAGTTTTTTCTTCTATATTTTGGCAAAATTCTGTCGGAGCCACTAGTAATAAATCTTTGCTGCTTTGTGTACGCATTTGTATTGCATAGTTGGTTTTGGAAAAATTTTAGCTTGGTTGTTCATATAGACCTTTAACACACAAAGGAAGTGAATCCCGAATTTTAACAATCATGAGGAAAAAGCCTTTAGAAAACATTGTGGGAAATGGAGAAAATACTGGTAATGAGTATTTTTTCCTTTTCCTATAATGTTTTCTGCCCTTCAAACACGAAATTCTATTTTTGAATTATTTTTAGTTATTTTGGAATGCATTTTCGATGAAATGTTGGCACCGTCTTATTTCTTGCAAATGATTCCTTTTAGTTTTTGCCCCTTTAAATGCCTGTCACATCTGCAGTTACTTTTGCAGACAATGTAGATCAAGATCAGACAGCACAAAACATGAAAAGGAAACTTGAAATTTTACTTTTTCTAGACTGAAAATGTTCCTTAGGTTTTTGGCACTCTAAAGGTTAACCCTTTCCCAAATGAAAAACTTTAGACTCTTTCAAATTCAAAACATCAGTAGACAACAAATTGAAAAATTGGTAGAAATGAGCTTAAGCTCTCTGGTAGGATAGAAAACATTGCGGGCAAAGGAGAACATGCTGGCTACCAGCATGTTCTCCTTTTTCCACAATGTTTTCAAAAGCCTTCTTTCCCAGGGTCGTGAGAACCAGGGACTGTTTTGTAAAGAATTAATCTTTACTAAACAACAAATTTTAAATTGAAAGCATTTGCAGACAACAAATTAAATGTGGCACAGAGGATGGGACTCCCATCAGATGGTAGAAAATTGTGGGAAAAGGAGAAAATGGTAGTCATCAGCATTTTCTCCTTTTCCCACAATGTCTTTGAAAGGCTTCTCAGTCATGGCCATTAAAACAGGGGATTGTTTGGTAAAGAGTTAATCACTTTGATAACCGATATCAAAGGTCTTTTAACCATATCAGTCTGTAAAGTCTGATTTTGACCTACACTTCTGAAAGTAGCCTTTTGCAGCATAAGGGTCACCACATTTTTTGGGCATCACCAGCTTTAGAAAAGTGAAGGGGCCATGGATTGCCTTTGGTGTTCCCTGAATGCAGAAGGCAAAAGAGAGGGGGAGAAGGCAAGAAGGGGGTGCCCCCTGTCCAGTAAGAGGGGTTTGGGAGACTCCCCCTCAGAAAACGTTGGAATTTAAAATGTGTTTAGAAGGGATTCTAATGCATTTTGAAACAATCTTTGCTTGTACAACAAGCAAAGAAACAAAATGAAAACGAATGTATGGCCATTACCATATATAGTAGAAAAAGTGGACTGGCCATGGCTGGACCTGTCGGACAGCTTACGATAGCTTAGCATTTCTTTAGCATGAATTTATTGCTAGTGATGTGGCATTCAGACCTGAAAGGGGAGTAATAATGTTGCAGTGTTTTCAGGTACTGATAAAGTTGTCTTCCTTTACATGCTTTAGTACCAATTAGTACCAAAAGTACCCAAGGCCCAGATGCTGCCAAAATAAACAATAGGGGCATTAAAATGCATTTAAATTTAACTCATACCATTGAAAGCATGTAAATTATCTTTGACCCTGATGGAGAAAACTTTTGTAAACATTTTGGGAAAAGGCTAAAATGAAAGCTTTTGAGTGCATTGTAGGAAAAAGGAGGAAATGCTGGTACAATATTTTCTGCTCTTTCATAGACAAGTCTCAAAACTTGAGCCACATTTTTTTAATGCAGACTACGAGTCTAGAATTTTTTCGCTTGGTTTAGGGTTTGAAATTTAACCCTTTACCACACAATCAAGGCTAAGCTTTTAAGGACATTGATGAAGAAGGCTTATGAAAACATTGTGGGAAAAGGAGAAAATGCTGGTTACCAGCATTTTCTCCCTTTCCCACAATGTTTTCCAACCTTGCAGAGACAAATACCACCATTCTAGCTACATATGATTTGTTGTCTACAAATGCTTTCAATTTAGACAAGAATAACTTATTGTCAAATTTTGGTGTAATATAGAGGTGAAAATGGACTTTTCTGAATCAAATCTGACCAAACCATTGCAGTTTTAGGAACAGTTTAGTTCTCACTAAAATCAGACTGTTTATTCGTTTAGTCTGATCTCGATCTACACTATCTGCAAAAGGAACTTTGATCTTGATCTACGTGCATATTACCAGCAAAAGCAAATAAGTGTGAAATTCCTTACCAAGCATTCCTGAGTTTTAATAGCATTGAGAGAATAAGGCTTTTGAAAAACATTGTAAAGAAAAAATGCTTGTAGCCTGCATTTTCTCCTTTTATTGCAATGTTTTCTACCCTGTAAAAGGCTGAAGTAATTTTTTTTAGCTATGTCTAATTTTTCGGAGACCGGGCTTCCAATTGGTTTAGTCCAAAATTTTGTTATTTTGTGAAGAGTTAAAGTTGTTCTTGTGTATAGTTTTGAAGATAAAGATCAGACTGCATGAAATAAACAGTCTGATTGTAGATTTACACTTGCAAATTTGTTTCAGGTGGTCTTACATTTGTGCAAGGCATATACCAAGAGTAACCATGTATAATGCTAATTAATGTAGATTGTCTGTGGGGCGCATGTTCATTCTTCTCATTCTTTCTGTCTATGATTGCCATAGAGACCATGGTTTTTGTATGACAGCTAGGGTATGTTCAGATGATGCTAAGAGCTTTTTCATACTTACTCTTTTACCAGACAGTCCCGACTTCTAACCCTTTGGCTGCTAAGTGTGACTTACTAACCTTTTGTGGAGAGCAAAGATCAAGATCAGACTGCACATAATGGGCAGTCTGATATTGGATCTTCACTGTCCGATAGGGAGATATCTTTCCTCCAAAAGTCACTTTTCAAATAGGAAAATTTGGATTTATACTTCAGGTGTGAAAGTTACATTTCTTGTATTTAGTAGGATAAGGGTTAACGACCCTGTGGAAGAAGCCTTTTCTCAACATTGTGGGAAAAAGGAGAAAACGCTGGAAGTCAGCATTTTCTGCTTTTACCACAATGTTTTTTTATTATATGAACTCTTATCTATTGTTTTAAATTTAATTTGTTGTCTTTGAATGCTTTTGATTCTGACAAGTCTGAAATTTTGTTGTATGGTAAAAGTTATGTTTACTTATAAGAAGGCAAATTAATATAATGACCTTATTAATGAGATTTGGCTTCATAAGGGTAGAAAACATCACTTCTTTACCAAACATCAAAATGTTAGACTGGTCTACGTTTAAAGCATTTTCAGAAAAAAAATTCAATCTGACTCAAAAATTGAAATTTGTCTTTGAAAGTGTAGAAAACATTGTGGGAAAAGGAGAAATGCTGGTAATCAGCATTTTCTCCTTTTCCCACAATATTTTCGAAAGCCTTCTTCCTTAGGGTTCTTGAAACTCGGGAAAGTGTGGTAAAGTGTTAAGGAGAAAGAAAATGCTAGCTATACCAGCATTTCCTCCGTTACCCAAAATGTTTTTAACGTCATACTCTGCATGGTTGATTGTATAGTAGAGGGTTAAGAAATTAGATGTGCATGTAATATATACATGGTTCTGATTTTGTGATAAGTTTAGGTCATCAAGAATATTTTGGGTCCCCTTCAGAACCTATGTTGTAGCTACTCATTAGAATTGACTCGCTGTCCCATACATTTACAGTTAAATGCTGATAAAACTTTGTCAGAATGTTAGTCTTGATAATATCTTGGATGAGTGAAATTTGATCATTCCTAGTCAAAAAATAGATGACTGGATCAAACTGTAGAAAGACCTAGTGTGCACAGTATAGGTCACATTTCCATTTGCTATGAAATAGTTGCATAGTGACTAGTCATAACAAAGAAAATGGGACAAGCTAGACAAATATGATGAAAGCCCCCAAGCTGGGGGACCTTACAAACTGAGACATTTCTATAGAAATGCTTAACTCTTTACAAAACGACAAAATTGTAGACTAGTCCAAATTGAAAGCATTTGCAGACAACAAAATAAATATGAATGAAAAATTGAATTTTTTGGGGGGGAGGATAGAAAACATTGTGGGAAAAAGGACAAAATGCTGGTTACCAGCATTTTCTCCTTTTCTCACAATGTTTTCAAAAGGCTTCTTTCACAGGGCCGTTAAAAGTCGGGATTGTGTGGTAAAGGGTTAAATATTACCAAATTACCATAATTTAGACGCCACCAAATTGAAACTGTTGCCGTTTACCAGCAGGTTCTGCTTTTCCCACAATGTTTTTTAAAGGATTGTTAAAACTCAGGATTATGTGGTAAAGGGTTAAGTGAACCTCATTATTCATTTCTTGAAGATTCAAAGACTCAGGTGAGCGAGCAAGGGTCATCATGGCCTTCTTGTTTCTTTAAAAATAGGCTGTGTGGTAACAGAATGTAATTCAAGTAAGACCTGGTGGAAGTCTGTGATTTTGTGCTTTGTATCTCGTGTGATCCAATATGATACAAGTTACTGTGGGTGCTAATTGGGAGCTGGATTGATTAAAGTTTACAAGTTAGGTTAACCCTTTGCCACACAATCCTGAGTTTTAACAACCCTGAGAAAGATGGCCTTTGAAAACATTGTGGGAAAAGGAGAAAATGCTGGTAACCAGCATTTTCTCCTTTTCCCACAATGTTTTCTACCCTATATAAGAGAGTTCCATCAGTTGAGCCCCATTTAATTTGTCATCTGCAAATGCTTTCAATTTGGACAAATCTACGTTTTTGTCAGTGTGTTAAAGTGTTAACCGTTTCAGCACCATTGGTAAAACAAGGGCTTTTGTGGATTTCATAGATCAAAATCAACTGCTCAGAACATGCAATCTGATCGTGGATCTATACTGTCTGCCTGTTTAGTCAGGCCTATAAGATTATAATCTTTCTAGGTTATGGTGGATTTTATTTTCAGCCATCAAAAGAGGTCTGATTTATAAATTTTGCACTGAAAGAGTTTACACTCTTTCCCACACTAGAAAAATGTAGACTTGTCCGAATTGAAAGCATTTGCAGACGACAATTTAAATGTTACTCAAATGAGGAAATTTGTCTTTTAGGGTAGAAAACATTGTGGGAAAAGGAGAAAATGCTGGTTACAAGCATATTCTCCTTTTCCTACAATGTTTTCAAAAGTCTTCTTCCCCAGGGTCGTTAAAACTAGGGATCGTTAAATGTGCGGTAATGGGTTAAATACCTGTGGTTTATTAATGCTTTACCAAAAGACAAAATATGCCATTGAAAGCATTTACAGACCACAAAACAATTAATGTGGCTAAAAAAAATTAAATTTGATTTGGGAAGGATAGAAAACATTTGGGAAAATGAGAAAATGCTTGTTACAAGTATTTTTTCATTTTCCCACTATGTTTTCGAAAGCCTTTTTTTCTCAGGGTCGTAAAAACTCGGGATTGTGTGATAAAGGGTTTAAAACCCTGAGAGAGCAAGAGAAACAAAACTAAATTTTATTCTCAGAAAATTACAGCGAGAATAATTGCCATTTTCAAGTTAAATAGTGGCCAGAATGTCTCATCATAGCAGACAGTGTTGATATAACTGTTTACCAGACGGCAAAATTTTAGAAGTTTAGACTATCTTTAGTGCAGTCAGATCTTGGTCTGTACTGGTAGCAGAAGCAACTATCTTTGTGATATTCACTTTATCCCTGTAACAAACAATCCCTGAGAAAGAAGGCATTTGCAAACATGGGAAAAGGAGAAAATGCTGGTAAACAGCATTTCATTCTTTTCACACAATATTCTCTAACAGTTCATAAAAAGATTACAAGATTTTAAGCACATTCAGTGTGTTGTCTGCAAATGCTTTCAGTTCTAAGTCTAAAATCTTTGTCCAAAGGTAAAGGGTTTAGAATAAAAACATATTGTGAAGCTTTAAAGATATCGGATATAAAAAGATAGAAGCAAAACATGAAGCTCAGTTTGATAAAGTACCTGGAAAGTTTGATAAAGTACCTGGAAAGTTTTTTCCTGGATCAAAACATCTTGCACTGTAAACATTACATCAAAATGATTTGTGATACAGCAGATTAGATTGTGGAGTTTTGAGGGGGGAAAATTCCAGCTTGTTAGTTGCTTTTGTAAACATTGGACTTTCAGTTATTCAAGCTAGGCCCATCAGCTTAGTGGCATGAGTGCGGAGCTTAAAACACCGAGGTCACTGGCTTGATTCTATAGCCTGATGACAGTTATAAATACATGTAAAATACTGCAACAGGTTTAATTCACCTCTCAAAAATAAAAATTGCTTTGATGATGTGCATATGAGAAAGCAACCATTGACTTGAAAAGAATGTTGTGTTCAGGTACTCCAAAAAGAAAGTGCAGGAGAGCTGTAATGTTGAAAAAGGTGTTTAACACCAGACAAACAAACAATCTCAGACATGATTAACGCTTTCCCAAACAATGAATTTTGGACTGGTCCAAATTGAAAGAGTTTGCAGAGGACAATTTTAGATTTGATGAAAATCACAGAAAGTTTTCCAAAAGGGTAGAAAACACTGTGGGAAAAGGAGAAATTGCTCGTTACGAGCAATTTCTCCTTTTCCCACAGTGTTTTCAAAAGACTTGTACTGCAGACATGTGAAAACAAGGGCTTGTTTGGGAAAGGGTTAATTCAAAATGCAGTTCAATTTGAAGTATTTTTCTTATATAAATTGCTCTTATGAACTGCTTCTGTAGCCGCTGTACTTACTATTTCTCAAGAAAGAAGTCATTCATAGAGATAAAGACTATAGACCTAATGAATTTGCTTTTGCTATAGCAAAAGAGGTTTGACGCTTTTTTCAGATGCATATTATTTTCATGACAAGCAAGTCATCATTATAATTACGAATCTCTAAAAAATCCATTTTTTTTTTTTTTTAAACAGCCAATTGGATCATGAGGTTGTATGGTCCTTGGGCATGCAGAAAATTTCCAAATAAGTTTTCCAAGAAAGTTTCAACCCATGACAGCCTGGGCTTACTGTAAAGATGCATTAACTCTTTACCACACAATCCTGAGTTTGAACGACCTTGAGGAAGAAGCCTTTTGAAAACATTGTGGGAAAAGGAGAAAATGCTGGTAACCAGCATTTTCTCCTTTTCCCACAATGTTTTCTGACCTTTCACATTTAAATTCCATTATTTCTATCATGTTTATTATGTCGTCTGCAAATGCTTTTAATTTGGACCAGTCTAGAATTTTGTCGTTTGGTAAAGAGTTAAACCCCATTTTAACAGAGTATGGCCAGTATGCAGTGATTTAGTACCGCTGTAGCCTGATTGTTCTAACCAGTTTGTTTGTTTGGCTTATAATATTATTGCAAATATTGAGACTACAATATTAAGCTGTTATTTTGTACCTCTTGCAAGCTACTCTGAATACATGTACTTTACTAGATCTACCAGTATTTCGTCATATATTATAAGTGACATATATATATATACCGGTACTTAACATGCATTGTCTCATCAAGATGAGTGGTATGAGCACCTATGGCATGGGTAGTAGTGAAGAACTGATACTTTTTGTACAAGAATATCCCTACTTATCAGCCTAGTTACAAAGTAAAAATTAAGAAGTGATTTGAAATGTGGAGATGTTTAAGAGGTTGCTGCTGTCATAGTTGTGGGGATGATAGAGATCGTGACAATACAGATTATAAACCTTTTGTTAAATCCAGCACTTTGGACAGTCTCAAGGTTAGAAGCTACATTATATTTGTTTTCTTTTTAACAGTCGACAAAATTTTAGACTTGTCATATTGAGAGCATTTTGTCAACAAGAGGGGTGTGGAAGTCTTAGAAATTTCTACTTGTCAAGTAAATTACAAAAATCTACTTGTCTGCCAGTGTGGCACACTGTCGTCCAAAACAAAAATAATTTAAATGGCATGCATAATTTACTAAGTGACATGTCAGCAATATGGGGATACCCTCATATTGTTGAATTGTTAAAACATTGGATTATTTGGTAAAGGGTTAAAACTCTCTTTGGTATGATTTTTGGATACACAGTATGCTCAAGGTAAGCTTTTCTGACAGTCTGTTGTTGTTGTTCCTGTCTTATGAATCACTAATATACAATGGGAATACCAAGTCTGTCGTCCATTGTTGTTCCTTTGTTGTTGTTCCTAACTGAAGAATTACTGAAATACAATTATTGGTATACCCAATCTGTTGTTGTTCCTGTCTGAAGATATTCCTGAAATATAATGGGAATACCCAGTCTTTTGTCCATTGTTATTGTTATTCCTCACTGAAGGCTTACTGAAAAACAATTGGAATACCCAGGCTTTTTTTTATTGTTGTTCTTCCTGTCTGAAGAATAACTGAAATACAATGGGAATACCAGTTTGTTGTTGATTGTTGTTTTTCCTGTCTGAAGAATTACTAAAGTACAGTGGAAATACAAGGTCTGTTCTTTGTTGTAAAAGTTAAGTGACTTTGAAAGAAAGTTGTATCAGTACTGGTGTGAGAAAGCCAGGAAAAACATGCATAGGTGCACAGTGACTGCTGTGATATGATCTAAGCTGTCAAAATGGCATTTAAGTCCAATTCACGCAAGCAATGGGAAATTCATATGAGTATCAAAAACACTAACTGTATCAAATGACAAAATTTCACACCTGACCAGTTTGAAAGAGTGTGAAAAGGACAAAATGCAATGTAGCTCAAAGGATAATATCTGTGGTTGAAATAGTAGAAAACATTGTGGAAAAAAGAGAAAATGCCTGTTACCAGCATTTTCTCCTTTTCTCACATGTTTTCAAAAGCTTTCTTCTTAGAAAACACAGGATTGTTTGGTAAAGGGTTCATAAGCTTTGTTAATTCACTAATACGTAATTAATGAGACAAATATTGTTTCGGATATGAATCAAATTTTAGTTTTGTCAAGAGAATAATCACCGTAGTTCTCATGTGTCTGGTATGTGACTCACCAAATTATTTTTGCTATACTAATCAAAGATTGACCTTAATATTTGTAATATTATCAGTTCATAAAATGAATTAATTTTTTTTTCATTTTCAAAGAATTACTCACTGCTGTAAGGAGAATGCTCCTTGTATTGATTTCCTAACAGTTTATTTGTACAACATTGATCAGGTTAGCAATCCAAGGCCTGTGATAACACTCTTGTTAATTTTTTGTAATCTGTGTTACGTACATATAGCACAATTGCAGTCCTCAGCACATGTTAAATTATGTCTTTTGCAAGTAAAAATGGCATTGCTCACTGGGATCTAACATAGTCATTATAAAGAAAACTTAAAAGGATCTGCTGTCCAAGAACTGAACGATTAAGAGCTTTGGTTTTTTGGTATTTTGAGTGAATCAGTATATACCAAGAGTGCCAAGTTATTGCTTTTGAGCATAAAATGGCTTTACCTTAGAGCTCAGATGTGTTATCATGGGTGAAATATATTATCGCATGAAATTTTATAAAAGAATTACATGTGAATAGATGAGCATGACTGTTAGGGGAATGTTGTTTGTATGAACAAACATGGCATGAAAGAATTACTGCCATATAACATCATTTTTGATGTAGAATACAAATTCATAAGCTATAAAAACTGTTTTCATTTTGATGGTTTGTGTTATACCTGAAAATCCTGTCTTACCTGTGAAAAGTTAGGTAGGTAATGCTGTCTTTTACCTGGGCACAGGCTTGATTATGTTTGAGTGCCATCATAAACACCTGAAAATAATCAACAGCTGCAGGCAAAACAATAAAATATGTGGATCACAATGATTATGTTGTGTAGTGGTATATGTTAGCACTGGGAACAAATATGAGGGAATCAAGGAATTATGGCTGATAAGCAGGTGTTAGGTTCTTTTCACACCTTTCGTAAGGCATTGAGGGGCATATTTAGAAAGGTAATTTAGATGTTTTGTTTTTATTGAAGTTTTTATTAATTGTCTTAATTGCCTGAGGATGTTCACATCTGATGCATCTCATAGAAGTTTAGATTTTAGAATGGTCTGATGAATAAGACTGTATTCTTTATGATTCACAGTTTTGCCATGGATTTTTGTTTTGGCTCTGTCTTTTATTATAATCAGATTACAAAATAAATGGTAGATGTTTTCCGTCCCCATCTCAGTTTGAATCAGTTTGATATGGAAGACAATTTGCATGTACTTAACTCTAGACAAAAACTCTAGGCTTGCCCAAATTGAAAGCATTTGCAGATGACAAATTAAATGTGACTTAAAATACTGAGATTTGTCTTGAAAAAGATAGAAATCATTACGTGAAAAGGAAAAATGCTGGTTAACAGGATTTTCTTGTTTTCCCACTTAGTTTTCTAAAGCCCTTTTGTAGGGTCGTTAAACCTTGGGATTTTTCATAAAGGGTTAACTCTTTACCAGATTACAAAATTTTAGACTTGTCCAAATTGAAACTGATTACAGACGACACAGTAAATGTGGCTCAGATGATGAGATTTGACTCGGATACAGTAGAAAACATTGTTGGAAAGGAAGAAGATGAAGGTAACCAGCATTTCCTCCTTTTTCCATGATGTTTTCAAACCTTCTGATTAGTTCAAAGCCATATCTCATTATCTGTCAGCCAAATTTTGTCATCTGAAATTGCTTTCATTTTGACAAGTCTAAAATATGTCATCTATTAAAAAATTAATAATCCATTTGTACAGGTATAATAATATTTCATATCATTTGTGTTTTGACGTCCATTTTGTCTTTACAAAATGACAAAATTTTAGAGTGGTCCAGATTGAAAGCATTTGCAGACAACAAAATAAATGTTACATAAAATTGAAGGTTGTTTTGGGAAGGGCAGAAAGCATTGTGGGAAAAGGAGAAAATGCTGGTTACCAGCATTTTCTCCTTTTCCCACAATGTTTTCAAAAGACTTCTTTCTCAGGGTTGTTAAAAATCAAGATTGTGTGGTAAAGGGTTAAATCTCTTTTATGCACCCCCAGAAAAAAAGTTGTAGCAGTGATTTTGAGAGTAAACATGTGAAACATTGGAGATAATCAGCATTAACCCCTCACAAAGAATCCGGAGTTTTAACGACCCTAGTAGAGAAGAACTGAATACTTTTGAAAACATCGTGGGAAAAGGAGAAAGTGATGAGAAAAAGCATTTTTTCCTTTTCCCACAATTTTTTCTACCCTTCAATGATCAAATTTCAGTTTTTGAGTCACATTTATTGTGCTGTCTGTGAAAGCTTCCATTTAGGAGAAGTCTAAATTCTTATTGTTTGGTAAAATGTTAATTCAGCTATAATACATAAATACAACACATATTGTACACATGATGAAAACATTGTGGCAAAATGAGAAATTGAACATTAGGAACAATTCCTCTTTCTGCCACAATAACCTCAGATAAGGAGTTCTGCAAGAAGAAAAATGTATGCATGTCACAGGACCAGGTTATGTGTAGCACATGCCAGTTTTCATTCTGGTGATCCTTTAAAAGTAAGCCATTTAACTTAGATGGTAGCACCTCCAAACCTTCTGGTTTCACATGAAAACCATACACAGATGACATGTAAAGCATATTAAAAGTCAGGTTTCCTAATGTAGACCAATTGATGACTAGGCCATGTAGCTTGTAACACCTCAGAAACCTCCAGATACCCTGTGGCTTCTCATGATAAGCCTTTTCACCCGACACCAATCAATAGCAATGAACACAAAAGATAAGGTCATAGATTATTTATCTGATAGAGTCAGAAGCTATCTCATTTTATGGTGTAATACATTTCAAGTTTCTCCAAGAAGCTACAGCTTCTATGAATACTTTGGTGGCAAGCCAAGGAATGTTCTCAGTGGTGGTATTAATGAATTTGTGTGTGCATGGAGTGCTCGTTTACTTACTTAAATGTAGTTGATTGTGTTTTTGAAAGTTTCTGTAATGATCTTATCAGTCTGAGAAAATGATTTCTAAAAATTTAGAGTCAAGCGGTTGATCAAGATCTTGATACACTGTTGAAACAAATTTGCAGGTAAAGAATTTTAAAACATCTTTGGAAAACATAGATATAATTACCATAAATTCAAAATGAATTCATAAGAAAATGTGGCAAATGGAGAATTTTTTTGTTGGCCCTTTGTCAAATAGTTCAATGTTTAAACAGTCCTGGAAAAGAAGGCTTTCGAAGAAAATGTGGGAAATGGAGAAAATGCTGTTAACCAGCATTTTCTCCATTTTCCACTATCATGTTTCTAACCTTTCAGAGGCAAATCATGTCATGTGAACCACAGTAAGTTTGATTGAGTGTCATCTCCAAAATCATGCTCTTTATTTGGACAAGCCCAAAACTTTGTTGTTGTGTTAACTTTACCATACAACAATATTTAAGATTGGTCCAAATTCAAAGCATTTGCAGAAGACAAATTAAATAGGGCTCGCTTGATTCGAAATGTTTCAGGAAAGGTTAGAAAACATTGTGGGTAAAGCAGAAAATGCTGGTTCCTTTTCTCACACTGTTTTCAAAACTCTTATTTCTCAGAGTTGTTAAAACTTGGGATTGTATGGTAAAGGGTTAAGAGTTACCATCATAAGTTTTTTTCTTTAAATTTTTCTAGACATCTGAAGCAGCAGACGAAGTGAAAATGGAAGCAGAAGACACACAAGTAACTGCACATACTTTGCAATGTGAACAACCAGTGTCCATACCTTCACCAGTGGAATTAGGTAAGGAAATGTTTCTGTTTTGTACTTTCTTTTCAGAAAGGGGCAAAAAATGCTTTATAGCTCCACTGGCCAAAGGCCAGCGAGCTATTGTCATGGCGTTGTGTCCGTCGTGCGTCCATCCGTCCGTTCGTCCGTGCGTGCGTCCGTAAACTTTTTCTTTAAAAAACTTCTCCTCAGAAACTATTGACTGGATTTTTACCAAATTTCACAGGAATGTTCCTTTGGTGGTCCTCTTTCAAATTCCTTCAAATAATTGTGTTCCATGAAGAATTCTGGTTGCCATGGCAACCAAAGTAAAAATCCTTTAAAAATCTTCTCCTCCCAAACCGCTATTTGGATAGCATTATTATTTTGCAGGAATGTTCCTTAGATACAGGTTTACAGAATTCCTTTAAAAAAAATGATCTGTCAAAAAACATGGCTTTTATGGGAGACTCATTAGCTCCACTGGCCGAAGGCCAGCGAGCTATTGTCATGGCATTGTGTCCGTCGTGCGTGCGTCCGTCCGTTCGTCCGTGCGTGCGTCCGTAAACTTTTTCTTTAAAAAACTTCTCCTCAGAAACTATTGACTGGATTTTTACCAAATTTCACAGGAATGTTCCTTTGGTGGTCCTCTTTCAAATTCCTTCAAATAATTGTGTTCCATGAAGAATTCTGGTTGCCATGGCAACCAAAGTAAAAAACCTTTAAAAATCTTCTCCTCCCAAACCGCTATTTGGATAGCATTATTATTTTGCAGGAATGTTCCATAGATACAGGTTTACAGAATTCCTTTAAAAAAAATGATCTGTCAAAAAACATGGCTTCTATGGGAGACTCATTTTCCTTTTATGGTATAAAGTAAAATCTTTGAAAAATTTCTTCTCTAAAACTATTCATTGGATTTCATTGTTGTTTTGCAGGTAAGTTCCTATGGTGGTTGTCTGCCAAATTGTTTCTATGGTGGTTGTATACCAAATTCCTTTTAAAAAAATGATACACCTAAAAACACATTTTTTTATAGACAAGGCTTATATTTCAAAAAAATGTTCTTCTCCAAAACTATTTATTGTGTTAGTTTTATCGACTAACAAAGAAAAAGGAAGAAAATTGGATTGACTTGACCTAGTCAGGGCTGTCCTATTTAAGCCCACACATTTTCCTTGGTATAAAGATCACAATTTACTCCAGTGATATGCTATTAGTTAGTACTAGTAATAAAATATCACTGGCCATAAATAAGATAAAAGCTTGAGCACCTTTCACAACTTGAGCTTTTCAATTTTGCCTTATTACTAAGCCTGAGTAACCATGCCAAGATAAAAAAGAAAAAGTATTTTAATAACAAAACCCCCATGTTGTAGGTACTTTATAGTCCTTTTGATATAGAACAAGAGAACCTCTGCACTTTTATTAGTTCTGGTAAAGGTTTGTTGACCTACTAATGAGTAAATGCAGAGTGGACAGAAGGGGTGTAAATCCTGGTGACCTGGTACAAAGTGGGACAGGGCTTTACATTTGTGATAAGGCATTAATGTTATCCAGTCAAACTGATCCCGCAACTTCAGTACACCAGAATTAATCTGTGCTCTGGAGCAGGATATTTGATGTATGTAAATGCATTTGTAGACCATTTTGTGTTGTTTGCCACAGAAGACATTCTAACTGTGACTGAAAAAAGTTGATTATTAGGGATTAGGTGTTCATTGTATGCCAGCATATTTCATTCTATCCGGTGTATTGATGTAAGTTGATCTATATTGCTATAACATTCATTCATTTACCCTCCTAGCTGTTCTTTTAGATTATCCCTTTACCACACAATCACAACTTTTAACGACCCTGAGAAAGACATGTTTTCTATATTTTGATGTTTCCCCACCCAAAATGGTTTGTGAAAGGACCTGTTGCAGACAACATATCTTCAAATTAGTAAGACATATATAAAAAAGGATAGAAATTATTGTGGGAAACTAAGAAAATGCTGGTTACCATTTTTTTCTTCTTTTCTCACAAGTTTTTTCCATACCTTTTTTCTTCAGTGAGCTAAAATGCAGGATTGAATGGTAATTGTTAAAAACTTCTTTTCGCCATTATAGAAATATCAGGCCTGTGGAGCGATACAGGCGCTCAAGCGCCTCTAGTTTTCCTTTTATGGTATAAAGTAAAATCTTTGAAAAATTTCTTCTCTAAAACTATTCATTGGATTTCATTGTTGTTTTGCAGGTAAGTTCCTATAGTGGTTGTCTGCCAAATTGTTTCTATGGTGGTTGTATACCAAATTCCTTTTAAAAAAATGATACACCTAAAAACACATTTTTTTTATAGACAAGGCTTATATTTCAAAAAAATGTTCTTCTCCAAAACTATTTATTGTGTTAGTTTTATCGACTAACAAAGAAAAAGGAAGAAAATTGGATTGACTTGACCTAGTCAGGGCTATCCTATTTAAGCCCACACATTTTCCTTGGTATAAAGATCACAATTTACTCCAATGATATGCTATTAGTTAATACTAGTAATAAAATATCACTGGCCATAAATAAGATAAAAGCTTGAGCACCTTTCACAACTTGAGCTTTTCAATTTTGCCTTATTACTAAGCCTGAGTAACCATGCCAAGATAAAAAAGAAAAAGTATTTTAATAACAAAACCCCCATGTTGTAGGTACTTTATAGTCCTTTTGATATAGAACAAGAGAACCTCTGCACTTTTATTAGTTCTGGTAAAGGTTTGTTGACCTACTAATGAGTAAATGCAGAGTGGACAGAAGGGGTGTAAATCCTGGTGACCTGGTACAAAGTGGGACAGGGCTTTACATTTGTGATAAGGCATTAATGTTATCCAGTCAAACTGATCCCGCAACTTCAGTACACCAGAATTAATCTGTGCTCTGGAGCAGGATATTTGATTTATGTAAATGCATTTGTAGACCATTTTGTGTTGTTTGCCACAGAAGACATTCTAACTGTGACTGAAAAAAGTTGATTATTAGGGATTAGGTGTTCATTGTATGCCAGCGTATTTCATTCTATCCGGTGTATTGATGTAAGTTGATCTATATTGCTATAACATTCATTCATTTGCCCTCCTAGCTGTTCTTTTAGATTACCCCTTTACCACACAATCACAACTTTTAACGACCCTGAGAAAGACATGTTTTCTATATTTTGATGTTTCCCCACCCAAAATGGTTTGTGAAAGGACCTGTTGCAGACAACATATCTTCAAATTAGTAAGACATATATAAAAAAGGATAGAAATTATTGTGGGAAACTAAGAAAATGCTGGTTACTATTTTTATACGCCCGTCGAAGACGGGACGTATTATGGGATCACCCGTGGCGGGTGGGCGGGCGGGCGGGCGGCGTCCAGTTCTTTGTCCGGAGCATATCTCCAAAACTATACTACCTACGGTTATGAAATTTCATGCGTGGATAGATCTCATCAAGAGGGAGTGCAGTGCACAGGAATCATAACTATTGCTTCCTTAATTTTTGAGTTATTGCCCTTTCTTGTTTTTCATACTTGAATTTTGTCCGGTGAATATCTCCAATACTATACTACCTAGGGTTATGAAATTTCATGAGTGGATAGATCTCATCAAGGGGGAGTGCAGTGCACAGGAATCATAACTCTTGCTTCCTTAATTTTTGACTTATTGCCCTTTGTTGTTTTTCATACTTGAATAATGTCCGGAGTATATCTCCAAAACTATACTACCTACGGTTATGAAATTTCATGCATGGATAGATCTCATCAAGGGGGAGTGCAGTGCACAGGAATCATAACTCTTGCTTCCTTAATTTTTCAGTTATTGCTCTTTCTTGTTTTTCATACTTGAATTTTGTCCGGTGAATATCTCCAATACTATACTACCTACGGTTATGAAATTTCATGTCTGCATACATCTCATTAAGGGGGAGTGCAGTGCACAGGAATCATAACTCTTGCTTCCTCAGTTTTTCAGTTATTGCCCTTTCTTCTTTTTCATACTTGCATTTTCTCCGGTGAATATCTCCAAAACTATACTACCTAGGGTTATGAAATTTCATGCCTGCATACATCTCATTAAGGGGGAGTGCAGTGCACAGGAATCATAACTCTTCCTTCCTTAATTTTTGACTTATTTTCATACTTGAATTTTGTCTCGAGCATATCTCCAAAACTATACTACCTATGGCTATGAAATTTCATGCGTAGATAGATCTCATCAACTGGGAGTGCAGTGCACATGAACCATAACTCTTGCTTAATTTTTGACTTATTGCTCTTTCTTTATTTTGAAACTTTAATTTTGTCCAGTGCATATCTTCAGAACTATACTAGCTAAGGATATGAAATTTCATGCGTGGATACATTCCATCAACGGGAAGTGCTGTGCATATAAATTTCAACTCTTGCTTGCTTAATTTTTCAGTTATTGCCCTTTCTTGTTTTTTTTTTTCGAACTTGAATTTTGTATGATGCATATCTCTCAAACTATACTACCTCGGGTTATGAAATTTTAGGGCTGGATACATCTCATCAAGGGGTAGTGCAGTGCACATGAAATATAAATTGCTTATTTTTTATGCACCAGCATTTTCTCCTTTTCCCACAATGTTTTCTACCCTTTCCAAACCAAATTTCAATTTTTGAGTTACATTTAGTTTGTCAACTGCAAATGATTTCAATTTGGACTAGTCCAAAATTTTGCTGTGTGGTAAAGAGTTAATAGTAATACAATAATAAACAAGAGTTCCGTCAACACAAATACACTGCCATTATCTTCAATCAACAGTAAAAAAAATATTCTGCACTACTATTTTTCCATACCTCCCCTTTATCATTATTATGCCCCAACTTTACAACTTGGGGTAAGACGGGCGTATCTTGCGACAATTTGCCGCTCTTGTTTTCTTCTTTTCTCACAAGTTTTTTCCATACCTTTTTTCTTCAGTGAGCTAAAATGCAGGATTGAATGGTAATTGTTAAAAACTTCTTTTCGCCATTATAGAAATATCAGGCCTGTGGAGCGATACAGGCGCTCAAGCGCCTCTAGTTTTCCTTTTATGGTATAAAGTAAAATCTTTGAAAAATTTCTTCTCTAAAACTATTCATTGGATTTCATTGTTGTTTTGCAGGTAAGTTCCTATGGTGGTTGTCTGCCAAATTGTTTCTATGGTGGTTGTATACCAAATTCCTTTTAAAAAAATGATACACCTAAAAACACATTTTTTTATAGACAAGGCTTATCTTTCAAAAAAATGTTCTTCTCCAAAACTATTTATTGTGTTAGTTTTATCGACTAACAAAGAAAAAGGAAGAAAATTGGATTGACTTGACCTAGTCAGGGCTGTCCTATTTAAGCCCACACATTTTCCTTGGTATTAAGATCACAATTTATTCCAATGATACGCTGTTAGTTAGTACTAGTAATAAAATATCACTGGCCATAAATAAGATAAAAGCTTGAGCACCTTTCACAACTTGAGCTTTTCAATTTTGCCTTATTACTAAGCCTGAGTAACCATGCCGAGATAAAAAAGAAAAAGTATTTTAATAACAAAACCCCCATGTTGTAGGTACTTTATAGTCCTTTTGATATAGAACAAGAGAATCTCTGCACTTTTACTAGTTCTGGTAAAGGTTTGTTGACCTACTAATGAGTAAATGCAGAGTGGACAGAAGGGGTGTAAATCCTGGTGACCTGGTACAAAGTGGGACAGGGCTTTACATTTGTGATAAGGCATTAATGTTATCCAGTCAAACTGATCCCGCAACTTCAGTACACCAGAATTAATCTGTGCCCTGGAGCAGGATATTTGATTTATGTAAATGCATTTGTAGACCATTTTGTGTTGTTTGCCACAGAAGACATTCTAACTGTGACTGTGAAAAGTTGATTATTAGGGATTAGGTGTTCATTGTATGCCCGCATATTTCATTCCATCTGGTGTATTGATGTAAGTTGATCTATATTGCTATAACATTCATTCATTTGCCCTCCTAGCTGTTCTTTTAGATTACCCCTTTACCACACAATCACAACTTTTAACGACATAAATATGAGAAAGACATATTTTCTATATTTTGATGTTTCCCCACCCAAAATGGTTTGTGAAAGGACCTGTTGCAGACAACATATCTTCAAATTAGTAAGACATATATAAAAAAGGATAGAAATTATTGTGGGAAACTAAGAAAATGCTGGTTACCATTTTTAGCTCCACTGGCCGAAGGCCAGCGGGCTTATGTCATGGCCCGGTGTCCGTCAGGCGTCCGTCCGTGCGTAAGTCCGTCCGTGCGTTAACTTTTATTTCAAACATCTTCTCTGAAACTACTCATCCAATTTTCATGAAACTTCACAGAAATGATCCTGCCATGGTCCTCTTCAGAATTTTTTGAAAGAATTTGATTCCTTCAAAAACTCTGGTTGCCATGGCAACAAAACTGAAAAATATTGGAAATCTTTAAAAATCTTCTTGTCTGAAACCATAAGGCATAGGGCTACCAAATTTGGCATGTAGCTTTATATAGTAGACCTCTATCAAGTTTCTTCAAATTATAGCCCTGGGGTTAAAATTGCCTCTGCCCCAGGGGTCACAAGTTTTACATAGGCTTATATAGAGAAAACTTTAAAAATCTTCCTGTACCTAGCCATAAGGCCTAGAGCTACCAAATTTTGCATGTTGCTATATCTAGTGGGCCTCTACCAAGCGGGCCAAAATTTTAGCCCTGGGGTCAAAATTGGCCCTGCCGCAGAGGTCACAAGTTTTACATGGGCTTACATAGTGACAACTTAAGAAATCTTCCCGTTTTGATTTTTTTTTTTGAAATTAGCCTTGCATCAGGGGTCTTACGTTTTACGGAGGCTTCATATGGACAAAACTTGAAAATCACCTTATTTATAACCATACAGCATAGACTTGTATTATTTTGGCATGTGGCTTTATCTTGTGGACCTCTACCAAGTAATTATAGCTCTGGGATCAAAAATGGCTTTGCCTTGCGGGTCTCAACTTTTACATGGGCTTTTACAGAGAAAACTGTAAGTCTTCATTTTGAAACCATTTGGCTCAGAATTGAAATGTTTAGTATTTATTAGCTCCACTGGCCAAAGGCCAGCGGGCTAATGTCATGGCCCGGTGTCCGTCGTGCGTGCGTCCGTGCGTGCGTGCGTTAACTTTTATTTCAAACATCTTCTTCTCTGAAACTACCCATCCAATTTTCATGAAACTTCACAGAAATGATCCTGCCATGGTCCTCTTCAGAATTTCTTGAAAGAATTTGATTCCTTCAAAAACTCTGGTTGCCATGGCAACAAAACTGAAAAATATTGGAAATCTTTAAAAATCTTCTTGTCGGAAACCATAAGGCATAGGGCCACCAAATTTTGCATGTAGCTTTATGTAGTAGACCTCTATCAAGTTTCTTCAAATTATAGCCCTGGGGTCAAAATTGGCTCTGCCCCAGGGGTCACAAGTTTTACATAGGCTTATATAGAGAAAACTTTAAAAATCTTCCTGTACCTAGCCATAAGGCCTAGAGCTACCAAATTTTGCATGTAGCTATATCTAGTGGGCCTCTACCAAGTGGGCCAAAATTTTAGCCCTGGGGTCAAAATTGGCTCTGCCCCAGGGGTCACAAGTTTTACATAGGCTTATATAGAGAAAACTTTAAAAATCTTCCTGTACCTAGCCATAAGGCCTAGAGCTACCAAATTTTGCATGTAGCTATATCTAGTGGGCCTCTACCAAGTGGGCCAAAATTTTAGCCCTGGGGTTAAAATTGGCCCTGCCGCAGGGGTCACAAGTTTTACATGGGCTTACATAGTGACAACTTAAGAAATCTTCCTGTTTTGATTTTTTTTTTTAAATTAGCCTTGCATCAGGGGTCTTATGTTTTACGGAGGCTTCATATGGACAAAAGTTGAAAATCACCTTATTTTTATGGCTTTATCTTGTGGACCTCTACCGGGGTTCAAGTAATTATAGCTCTGGGATCAAAAATGGCTTTGCCCTGCGGGTCTCAACTTTCATATGGGCTTTTACAGAGAAAACTTTGTAAGTCTTCATTTTGAAACCATTTGGCTCAGCATTGAAATGTTTATTATTTATGGTTTATATTTATAAGCCAGTGGAGCGATACAGGGCCATCATGGCCCTCTTGTGGTTTATATTTATAAGCCAGTGGAGCGATACAGGGCCATCATGGCCCTCTTGTTTTCTTCTTTTCTCACAAGTCTTTTCCATACCTTTTTTCTTCAGTGAGCTAAAATGCAGGATTGAATGGTAATTGTTAAAAACTTCTTTTCGCCATTATAGAAATATCAGGCCTGTGGAGCGATACAGGCGCTCAAGTGCCTCTAGTTTATTTCATGTCAGAATTAGGCAAGGAATGTTCTGGTTAAGTAGAATCAGTCAAGGAATATATTAACTCTTTACCAAACGACAAAATTTTAGATCGGTCCAAATTGAAAGCATTTGCAGATGACAAAATAAATGTGACTCAAGAATTGAAATTTGTTTTTGGAAGGGTGGAAAACATTGTGGGAAAAGGAGAAAGTGCTGGTTACCAGCATTTTCTCCTTTTCCCACAATGTTTCCAAAAGGCTTCTTTGTCAGGGTTGTTTAAAGTCGGGATTGTGTGTGAAAGTGTTAAATTTTGCTCTGCAAGAACAAGGAAAGAAATGTATTGTTATGTATTGTCACAATCAGACAAGGAATATTATGTTAATGTCATATCAAAATCAGGCAAGAATGTTTTGCTCTGTTATGGAAGAAGTGGACAAGGAATGTTTTGATCATCTGAATCAGGCAAGGAATGTTTTGGTTATGTCATTTCAGAATCAGATAAGAAGTGTTTTGGTTATGTAATGTCAGAATTAAACAAGGAATAAAAATGGTTTTGTCAGAATTAGACAATGAATGTGTTTGTAATGTCATGTCAGACTAAGAACAAGATTTGGAATGTTCTGGTTATGTCATGTCAGATTCAGGCAAGGAATATTTTATCATGTTATGTTGGATTCTCATGCATGTATACTTAACTGGTGTCATAAAGGGGATTTACATACCTCAGTGGTGAAGGTTTTGGGTTTTGTTTTTTGAAATTTGTTGTAAGAAAAAATTGTTGAAAAAGAAATTAAAGTTACAAATATTAAGCAGTGGTGCCTTCTCCCACATTGTTGCATGCCTACATGTAATGGTTGCAGGGAATGTACAAACTTGTGCTTGTGTTCTAATTACTTTGCCCTGTACCAAACAACCATTTGTTTGAGTGATCTTGAGGAAAAAGCTTTGAGAACAATGTCGGAAAAGAAGAAATTGCCCAAAATATTTTGACATGTACATGTATTTATGTCTTTAACCTTGGTCCATATTCACCAACCATTCTTAAGAATATTCCTAGTCTTATTCTCTTAAGATTTTCTAAACTTTAACACAGCTTCTGATTGGCTTGATCAAATGGTTTAACCAATCAGAAGCTGTGTTACTTTCAGGTTTAGAAAATTCCAGAGAAAAAGACTGACAACGATCTTAAGAATCATCATCCGGGTTGGTGAATATGGACCCTGAAATCAGGTTTACTATTCATATGGTGCTATTGGAATGCCAGTAAACAAAATGGACGATTTTAGCTATGAAATGAAAAACAGATATACAGAAATTTCAAATTTGTGTGTGGCTGTAATTTCTAAGAATAGCTGAAACTGAAGTTTCTGGAGCAGATGATGTCTGATCTTGATCAACAGTATCTGAAATGTGAATGATTTGTAATTGATATTCTAAAGATTACTATTAGTATTACCTCCTTTCCAGATAGCCAATTTTAAGATGATAATGTCATGCCACTGAGAAATAACTTAGTGCTTTACCATGACAATGTATTCATATTTATGCATATAAACTTAAATTTATGTAACTCATAAAATGCTGAGCATGACTCTTGTTTATTTTGCAGATAGTTTAGATTAAAACCAGAGCATACAGAATCCCTCGCCTGTTCTTTGAGTTACATTCTGTGCTATTTCATTAGATAATCTTAACAAAAGTCTTGAATCCTTAACCAGCACTCCTTAAAAAAATCAGTGTTATATTTATCTGAGGGAGAAGTCTTTAGAAAACAGTGTGGGAAAAGAGAAAATGCTTGTAAAAAGCAATTTCTTTTGTTCCAGAAATGTTTTCTACTCTTTGTAAGACATATTTCATCATTTGAGTCATTGACTTTGTTGTATGCAAATTCTTTGAATTTGGATAATTCCTCAATTTTGTGGTTTGGTTAAGAGATCAATTGTTATTTCAGAAACTTTATTTATTTGAGCACTCAGATTATGAACTTGTTTTATTTTGTTTTAGACTCTGCATGGAGTTACTTCCCATAGAAGCATGGAGTTACTTCCCTTTCATTACCTACTTCATCAGCACCCATCAAAGTTTCAAGTTTGTCTTTCAGTTATTAGTTAGTGATGTTACAGCACAGGCTTTTTGATTAGTTTGAATATCATGCTTGATTTTGAAATTGTGTTTTGAACAGAATGCTCTAGTATTTACCTTTTAAACAGAAAGAAAGTGCCTTGGTTTTTCATTTCAATTTTTTTTCCCTGTGTTTTTATTATCAAGTAATATGCTAAGCCTGTTGAGCATGGATACAATGTTACATACAGTTCTGGTAAGAGTGTGGTCAGAGTTCTGTCCCAGGATTTATGAATGTCATTGCAACAGGGTTTGTTTCTTTTACTCTTTACCAGAAGAAAAAAAATTAGCATTGTCCCAATTGGAAGCATTTGCAGATGACAAATTTAAGTCAAATACATGTATTATAATTTTTCTCTGAAAGGTTAGAAAACATTGTGAGAAAAGGAGAAAATGCTGGTTACCAGCATTTTCTCCTTTTCCCACAATGTCTTCAAAAGCTTTCTTTCTCAGGGTTGTTCATACTTTGGATTGTGTAGTAACATTGTTTTGATCATGTTTATGTGTGAAAGGAGTCACTTGCTTGAGATATGTGGTGTGAGAGTTTAAATAGATGTCAGGTACATGCTGACAAAGCCAAAGCACTGTTGCCATTCAATAGACACATGCAGCCAGTAGTCCACAGGATCATGTCTGGAAATTACTCCTACTGGTAATCAGTACTTTATCCATAATGCCACACTCTTTATAGCTCACCAGAGGGTTTAAATGCTGAAGTTGAGCTTTGGTGATTGCAATATGACCACCCTTTGTAGTGCATCATTTGTCATGTGTCATCAAAATTTACCTAGTGTGCACTCTAGAGGCCTCAATTTTAGTCCATTGCTTATGAAACTTGGTCAGAATGTTTGTTTTGATGAGCTCAGATGAATTGAAAAATGGGTCTCCCTTTATCAAAAAGTAGGTCACTGGGTCTAATATAAAATAAAAAGAAATCCTGTGCACCATTAAATGTCATGTTTATTTTGCAGTGGTCATGAAAAGAAACTTTGGTATAGAGAGTATCTTGTTTTTACATAAACGTGATATTCATCTCTTCAAGATATTAAGGGTAGGTGAACAGTTCAGTGTACTCATGGCCCTCTTCTGTAAAATGTTATGATCAACAATTGTATGAAAATATAACTGTTAAATGTTTGGTTGGCATTCTGTATGTATTTGGTTTCGGTCATTTGTTTTGCTTGGATGGCATGTTTAGAAATCAAATTATGTTGCTTTGTGAAACCCCAAATATATCCCCCATGATTCAGCTTATGCTGCTTTGTGAAACCCCAAATGTACCCCCATAGTTATTTAAACCTTTCCCAAACGACAAATACTAGAATCTCCAAAATTGAAAGGGTCTGCAGAAGACAAATTTAAAAGGAGCCAAAGCTCTTTAACAAGTAGAAAATATTGTGGGAAAAGAAATAAATCCTGGTTACCGTATTTTCGCCTTTTCCCCCTTAAATTTTTAAGTCTTCTTAATTTTGGGTCGTTAAAATAAAGGATTGACAAATACTAGAATCTCCAAAATTGAAAGGGTCTGCAGAAGACAAATTTAAAAGGAGCCAAAGCTCTTTAACAAGTAGAAAATATTGTGGGAAAAGAAATAAATCCTGGTTACCGTATTTTCGCCTTTTCCCCCTTAAATTTTTAAGTCTTCTTAATTTTGGGTCGTTAAAATAAAGGATTGTTTGTTAAAGTGTTAAATACCTCTGCAGTTATGAAGGCATTGTTTTATGGTAAAGACACCATCTCCAACTATTAAGAGTCCAATGTATCAGTCATGACTAAAATACTTTAGGTTTGTATGCATGGACAAATCTAAGTGTTACTCAAGTTCTAAGTTCCAAAACCAGCCATCTGATTGGCTGGGACATTCTGTCTTAGTCAATCATATTACTAGTCTTGGACTTTTAAATTAGAATTAACTTTAGATTTGTTAGTGTGTGAGACCCTTGGGCTGCCTTTCACTAAACTGCATAATATGTGCGAAATTTCCATACGCAGTTAAGGTCAGCAAGCATCAAGTCTGAAAACAGGTTTCACTAAACTGCATAACTTTATGATTTGAGTAAATCTTCGCTTAACTTTATGCCAGATCATACCTTTGGGTAAAGCAGGGATTGTATATGTGTAGATACAATTCCAAATAATTTGCATAAATTTATGCAGTTTAGTGATAGACAGCCTTGGTGTCTACCACAGATGGTTCAAAGCTTGCAGAAAGCACAAGTAAAGGAAATAATTCTGTTGGTATTGAAGGGAGTACTGAAGCAGCTAGGAAGGAAAGGGCTGCTAGTAAAGAAGTGGCTGCTACTAAGCAAGTGGCTGCTAGTAGAGAGGTGGTTGTTGAAGAAGTGGTTGTTAGCCAAGGAGGGGCTGCCACAAATGCCATTGCTAGTATTGACAATGTGTCGGCTAACTCAGTACCATCTAATGGTACTCAAACTGTGAATACCGACAAAGACACTGAAAAAATTGATAGTGAAAGGGAGGAAATTACTGAAAAAAAGGTGGATAGGCTTGAAAGGTTAGCTCAACAAATAGAAGATTTCGATCCTGTTGCTATTCTAAACCGAAGTGATGTCGTTTCGACCACGTCTACAATATCTTCAGAATTCACAAGGGATATTAATGATGAAAAGCTCATTGATGAGCTTGTGGAAGGTGGGAATGAGAGAGTTGGTGCAGCTGAAAATAATCAGAGTAGTAATGAAAGGGAAGTAACTCCAGGCAATGATTCAGAGGAAGATAACTCTGCAAGTAATGTTGTTGATACTGATTCTACTGTTATTTCAAAAGCAGACGGTCATCAACAAGCTAATGGTTGTGAAAGTGAGGATGAAGAGGTGGACTCTAATGGTATTGAACAAGAGCAGGAAGATGATGGTGAAGCTGATAACATTAAAAATCAACAAGATACTATTAAAACAGATGATAAACAAAGTTCAAAAGTGGATGAGAAACCAGCTAAACAAGGGGATAAAACCCAGAAACAAGAGCTCAGTTCACCAACAAAGACTGGAAAAAGTAAAAGGAAAGAAGATAAAAGTATTGGTAAGTTTTTTCTTTTCTTTTTTTTCGTTTTTTATCTTCTTTTTTTTTTTAATCACTGTCATCAATTATTCATTTAAATGACAACTCTTTGAACTTTTTACCACATAGCCCTGTTGTTTAAAAACCCTGAGAAAGACAGCTTTTGAAAACATTGAGGGGAAAGGAGAAAATGTTGGTAGTCATTTAATACTGATATTGTTTAGTAAAGAGGTAAATAATGGGATTTGTCTCTGAAAGGGCGAAAAACATAGTGGAAAAAGGAGAAAATGCTGTTTTCAAAATTCTTCGCTCTGAGTGTTGTTAAAACACATGAATATTTAGCTCAGTTGTTTTCCAAAAAAACTTCCGGGTATTGTTGTAGCCACAGCATGGTGGTCTCTGGTGTTGTGCAAAATCTGATATTTTATTTGTTATTACTGAAGATATTTGCTTCAAACTTTGACAAGTTGTTAATTATCAAAAGGGGAACCTATACAACAAGGGCAGGTTACCATCAAAGTATTTTTGAAAAAAGTTGTGCCCCTTTTTTCAACTTTGAATTTTCACTGTAAATCAAAAATCCACAGCCAAGCATCAGCACCCACATGCAGTGCTCTGTCTCATGTTTGTTAAAGGATTAATACATGAATATATTTGAAATCATCCTGGCAAAAGGAGATGTTACTATGTCAGTATGAGAAATTTCTTGTTTAGTCACAATATTTTGAAAAGCTTAGTGAGATGGAAAACATTGTCTGCTGAAAGAATGGGTTTCAAAACAAAGGGAGAGCAGAATTTTGGTTTGGAAAAAAAAAAACATAATGAAGGAAGAGTTTTAATACACTCTAATTTTGTCTGATAAGGAAGAAATGACAAATGGGGTGGTTTGTCGATATTTGCCTTATTTTACCCTATACTTGATCGATTGGTGTATCTAATCAAAGATTTGAAATCTTCAAATATAGTGTAAACAAACCCTTAAAAATAATTTTTGATTTTTAGAGTAATTTCTATTTTATCATGATGTTTTTGAAATTCATGGACTGAAGATGTGTTAAAATATGGTGGAAATGGTTTAGTCCTTGTATTCTTACAACATATCCTGTCATTACTGGTAGTCTCTATCAACATGGGTAGAACTTTAACCCTTTAGCACACAGTCAGGAATTTTTAAATGCCATTAAAAAAATTGTGGGAAAAGGAAAAAATGCTGGTAACTAGCATTTTCTTCTTTCCCCTCAAGGTTTTCTGTCGTTCCAAAGGCATACTTGAGTTTTGAGTGACATTGAACTTGTCTGCAAATGCTCTCAAATTGGACCAGTCACCATTTCTGTTGTATGGGAAAGAGTAAACCTTTTGTGATACAGTTCCAAGTTCGAATGACCCTGAAAGAGAAGGCCTTTGAAAACATTGTGGAAAAAGGAGAAAGTGCTGGTTACCAGCACTTTCTCCTTTTACCACAATGTTTTCTACTCCATCAAATGAGGAAATGACCATTTAAACTACATTTAATTTGTCATCTGCATTTGGTAAAGTGTTAATCAATACTGTGTGTTTTTTAATGTGAGATATCAATTCAAACTTGATCAGATTTCTTTTAAAGTTTTCTTGGATATTTTGTTTTGGAATTTACCTTTTACCAAATATTCACATGTTTTAACCATCCTGAAGACAATGACTTCTGAAAACATTTTGGAAAAGGGAGAAAATGCTTATTACCAACATTTTAGCCATTTCTTACAACGCTGTCTTACGTTTCAAAGGCAAATTTTATTATTCAAGCCGCATTTGATCTGTCGTCTCCAAGCATTTTGTAGTTTGACTTCTGTTGTCTGTATAGACTGTATTGAGTTTAGGTCTATAGAATCGAGAATAACAATGGAAAAGTGTTACAAATAATGGCCAAATAAACAGTCTCTGGTGTATGTTTTGGTGGCATTTTTTTAAAGGAAATATAAAACAATTTATCTGTCTGCTACCTTTGAACATGCAGCTAATGCATTCTAATTCTGATCTACACTGTCTGACACGTTTGTATGGAGTTTAACACCGTTTTCAACATTACAATGTATTTCAGTCATATTGCAGTGGTCATATTGCTATCATGGAATTTGTGTTATCAGTTACAAATTCACACATTTCACACTACAATATTTTCAGGCCACTGGCTTCTTTCTCACATAAACATCATTGAAACAAGTCTCAGCATTGAGAGAGGAATGAATTTCGTCCTAATGACTATCATCAGTCCTTTCTCACAAGGTAGTAGGGCATTGAACCAGTGACCCCTTGGTTTGAAGCCTTGTATGTTATTGACTGGGCTACCTGAGGCTTCGCTCTCTGATCTCTAGCATTATATTCTGGCCACTACCACCTTAACCTTTGACTCTTTACCAAATGGCAAAATTTTAGGCTTGTCTAAATTGAAAGCATTTGCAGATGGCAAAAGATTTTTGAAAAGAACAGTGACTCAAAAATAGCAATTTGTTTTTGGTTGGGTAGAAAACATTGTGGGAAAAGGAGAAAATGCATTTTCTCCTTTTGTCACAATGTTTTCAAAGGACTTCTTTCTTGGGGTTGTTAATACAAGGGGTTGTGTGGTAAAGAGTTAAAGTGCCTTTCAGAACTTTATTTGCCTTTGGAGCTGGTGTTGATCAACATCAGACTGCACAGAACATGCAGGCTAATCTTCATCTGTATTGTCTGCTTTGCTTTGGGTAATCTCTGGATAAAAGCAACCTTGTAATTCTAATTATTTTTGTATTATTTCTTGACTGAAAATGTCTGTTAGGCGATTCAGCGCTTCTCTGTTAGTTTCATTTTTCATTTTAACTCTTTACCAAACGACAAAAATATGGACTCGCTCAAATTGAAAGCATTTGCAGATGGCAAAAGATTTTTGAAAAGAACTGTGACTCAAAAATAGCAATTTGTTTTTGGTTGGGTAGAAAACATTGTGGGAAAAGGAGAAAATGCATTTTCTCCTTTTGTCACGATGTTTTCAAAGGACTTCTTTCTTGGGGTTGTTAATACAAGGGGTTGTGTGGTAAAGAGTTAAAGTGCCTTTCAGAACTTTATTTGCCTTTGGAGCTGGTGTTGATCTACATCAGACTGCACAGAACATGCAGGCTAATCTTCATCTATATTGTCTGCTTTGCTTTGGGTAATCTCTGGATAAGAGCAACCTTGTAATTCTAATTATTTTTGTATTATTTCTAGACTGAAAATGTCTGTTAGGCGATTCAGCGCTTCTCTGTTAGTTTTATTTTTCACTTTAACTCTTTACCAAACGACAAAAATATGGACTCGCTCAAATTGAAAACATTTGCAGACGACAATTTAGATGGCACTCAAATAATCAAACTTATCTTTTATAAGGTAGAAAACATTGTGGGAAAAGGAGAAAATGCTGGTTACCAGCATTTTCTCCTTTTCCATAATGTTTTCAAAAGGGTCCTTTCTCAGGGTCATTAAAACTCAGGATTATGTGGTAAAGGGTTAAGGGTTTACTTTGTGCCAGAAGACAAATTTGTAGAATTTTTCATTTCGAGAGCATTTTGCAGACTGATAAAAGTGGCTCAAAAGATGGAATATCTTTGAAAGGGAAGAAAACCTTGCTTGGAAAAAGAAAATACTGGTTACCAGCATTTCCTTCTATTCCCACATTGTTTTCAAAAGGCTACTTTGTCAGGGTTATACAGTGTTTGGTAAAGTTAAAAAATTGCAATAAATTGGTCCAGGTCCGCTGACCCAAAGTACAAACTATCATTAACCCTGTTAATACCATACAATCCCGTGTTTTAACATTCATGAGATAAAAACTTTAGGGAACATTGAGGGGAAAAGGAGAAAATGCCGGTTACCCGAATTTTTCACCTTTTCCCATGGTATTTTCTACACCATTTAGAAACAAATCTCATCATTTGATCCTCAGTTGTGGTAATGCTTTTTAGTTTGGACAAGTCTTAAATTTTCACGTTTGGTAAAGTGGTAAACATTCAATATTCATTTTATGAGGTAAAGGTGGGGGGGGGGGGGGGGGGGGAGAATAATAAGTGTCAGAATTGTGAAATGGGATCAATAATGGATCTTTTTAGCATATAACTGTAAAATGGTCAATTAACTATCTCTACCGGTTTATTCCTTTACCAAACAGATCCATCCCCCAGGATTGAAGAAGGCTTTTGAAAACATTTTGAGAAAAATTTTTAAAGTTTTAAAGGCCTTTAGGAAATAGCCTTTTGAAAACCTTGTGGGCAAAGGAGAAAATGCTGGTACCCAGCATTTACTCCATTTCCCACAATCTTTTTAACAAACCTCTTTCCTCCAGGTTGTTGCCTATAAACACAGGATTGTTTGGGAAAGGGATATAGCAATCTAGGTAAGAAACATTGTTGTGTGTTACTTGGATGCAGTGGGGTATTGTTCATACCTTGTGGATATTTATTGGGAGGTAAATTTATCAGTGTACAGTTTGTGGTATTGCTCATGGAGGATATCTTACAAATGGAATTTTCGACCCCAGCCCAAGTTAATGGTAAGAATTTTAGATTTTTTAGCTATTATTTGTGTGCAAGAACCATTTTTCAGTGACTGGTAAATCAGGTTTGAAGATTTACTTGTAACCCTTTACCACAAGTTTTAATGACCCTGAGGAAGAGGGCTTTTCGAAACAAGTGACCAGCATTTTCTCCTTTTCCCTCAATGTTTTCTATACTATCAAAGACGGAAGTCACCATTTGAGCTACATTTATTTTGTCATCTGCAAATGCTTTCAATTTGGTCAAGTCCAAAATTTTGTCGACCGTTAAAAGAGTTAACCCTTTAACTCAAGATCTAGAGTTTTAACAACCTGAGGAAAAAGCCTTTTTTCAGATATTCTTGGAAAAGGAGAAATTGCTGGTGACCAGCATTTTCTCCTTTTCCCTAAGATGTTTTCTACCCCATCAGTGATAAATTCCATTTGAGCCACATATAAATTGTGGTCGACAAACTCAGGATTGTTTGGTAAAGGGTGAAATCTGGTTTAAAACAAGACTTGTATTGGTCTATTGTTTCCTTATACAAATATTAACCTTTTACCACACAATTCCAACCATTAAGGACACTGAAAGAGAAGGCTTTTGAAAACATTGTGGGAAAGGAGAAAATGCTGGTAACCAGCATTTTCTCCTTTTCCTACAATGTTTTCTACCCTATCACAGACAGAAATCATTATTTTAGCAACATTTAATTTGTCATCTGTAGATGCTTTGAATTTGTTCCTATCCAAAATTTGTTGTTTGGTAAAGAGTTAAACTGTGCTTCCCAGCATTACTGTATAGAACTAGAAAATGAAAAGTAAATATTGACTGACAGGAAAAAATGTGTGTGATACACATAATCCTGTATACCAAATAGTCCTGAGGTATAATTCTTTATCAAATGACAAAATTTTTGACTGGTCCAAATTGAAAGCAATTGCAGATGACAAATAAAAAGTGGCCCAAATGACAAAAGTTGTCCATGATAGGGTAGAAAACATTGTGGGAAAAGGAGAAAATGCTGGTTACCAGCATTTTCTCCTTTTCCCACAATTTTTTTAAAAGCCTTCTTTCCCTGGGTCGTGAAAACTGGGGATTGTTTGGTAAAGGGAGAAGGCTTTTGAAAACATGTAGGGAAAGGAGAAAATGCTGGTGGCTTAGCTAGGTAGCTCCGTCAGCTTCCTGTCCAGCTTGAAAGCATGGATGGCTGGTTCCATTCCTCAGCTGGGCCAGTTTTCTTTTGAAGGATTCATGATGGTCATTGCAGGAGGATTCATTCCTGTATCACCGCTAATCATTGTTTCCATGATGTTTATATGGAAAAGCAGCCAGTACTTGGGAAGAATATTATGCAGAGTACTGGTTAAAGAAACTCGAAAAACATGGCTGTGTTCAAAGCATTCATTTTGGGACAAATCTTGACAGGCAAGATATAAAGAATGTTTGAGCAGTGTTTCAGAAAGTCAGCGTTTCTGCGTTTTTGGTGCGCAAAATGAAAGCCTGACACAACAAAATTGATGCATCGCGTCATCCTTGAAGCAACATGAATCAGAAAAAAGGAACATAAAGTATTGATTCATGAATAGATCTATATCTTACAAAATCGTCAAGTTAATAACTGCAAAATCATATTGAACCCGCTTTCTAACACTGAATTATTTGTTTCCAGTTTACACTGAATCGGTCTTAAACGTGGCATTATTCTGTGTGACATCACTGTCGTCTCGTCTATATTACTGTATGGAATCTGTACATAAACGTTTTGTCCGCGTTTTAGACCCTGCTTACTAATGGTCACTGACTTGCTGGAGTAATCGGGATGACAGACGAAAGTTTCTACGAGGTCATTGTTTTCTAGTTTTACCTCACTGTCATTTAAAACTTTTAGCATTATGCGACATCTACAAACTGGCAAAGGTAAACAACACATGAAAAAAAAACAGGTTAAAGACCATGACGCGTACAATTTCTGAATGACCCCCAAAATTCCAAAGAGCGAGTCACAGATAACCCCAAAATTTATGGGCTACTGGAAACACTGTTTGAGTGTAAGTCTGCATTTAGATAATATGCAATATGAATCAATATTTCAGTAGTAAAATCTGGGTTTGTACATGACCTTGTTTCTGTCAACCAGTGTTAACCATGATTTATCAAACATTTTCATGACCATGAAAAAGAGGGCTTTTGGAAAAATGTGGAAAAAGGAGAAAATACTGGTAACCAGCATTTTCTGTAATGTTTTCTTAACCTTACCTTTTCATACTAAAGACAATTTCTGTTTGTGAGTCAAAAGTTACTTAATTTTCTCAAAACATCGTAACAAAAAGGTAAAATAATCAGCACAGTACTACATCTAGATGATATGCCATACGTAAGAAACCCGCTTTTGAAAACTGGGTTGCAAAAGGAAAAGTTGCTTGTGACAAAAAATTAGTCCTTTTCCTGCAAGGTTCTCACATGAACTGTTATATTATACCATAGGTTATGTTGATTATCTCTATTTTACATGGATTTTTGGCTTAGATGTTGTTGAGAAAAAAACACCAAGGTATTGTCACAGGCCTGGCATCATCATGCAAAAGCTTTGACATTTGATAATTTCTCTATTATAACTTAAGATATCTATATCAAACTGGGATGAGTTGTTAACTATCAAAAGAGGAACCCGTACATCAGGGGCAAGTAACCATCAAAATACTTTTGACACAGTTATGCCCCATTTTCAACTTAGAATTTTCACTAAAAGCAACTGCAGTGGAGTATTGGCAACTGCATGTGGTGCTCTTTTTAGTGCTGCACTCCTGTGGAATTCTTTCAGGATTTGTTTTTATGTTATTTAATGACAATTTCAACATAATTTCAGTTACATTGCTGCACATATCTTTGCTTTTCTGGGGTTTCTTTTAGCTGTATTTGCACAATATTCTGTCAAAGCCATCGGCTGGTTTCCCACATAGCAATCATTGAAACAGTTATCAGCATTGAGATATAAATGAATCCTTCTGCAATGACCACCATCATTTTGCAGAGCTGGGGATTCAAACCAGCAACACCCTGGTTTCAAGCCCTGTATGTAAATAAGTGAACTACTGGACGTGGAAATTTCTTTTCGGGGGTGATGACTTTTAACCCTTAAGCTGCTAATCGAGACTCAAGGACCTTTTGAGGACAGAGTAAATCAAGAACAGACTGCACAGAATGTGCAGTCTGATCTTGGATCTGCACTGTCCGATAGGGGATGTTCCCCCCCCCCAAAAAAAAAAAAAAAAAAAAAAAAAAAAAAAAACATTTATTTGAAATAGCAAAATTTGGGTTTGTGCTATCAGCTTGAAAGTTTTATTTCGTTTATTTGGCAGGATAAGGCCATCATAAGGGTTAAATTTCTTGCCAGCCTGGTAGCTCAGTAGTAGGTAACCATACAGCTTTCTATGGATTGATGACGGTCATTGTGATAGCATTTACTGTTTTGACTGTTGATATGTGAAAGAAGCCAGTGGGTTCAAAAAATTTTGCACTGGATAAAGAAATTCCAGGAAAGCATGGTTTAAAGAGCTGCAGTCAGGGACTGCGGCAATATAATTATCTGAAATAATGTTCAAAATTGAGTGAAACTCCATATGAATAAATAAAACTAAAATAATTATGTTATCATCTGAAGACAGTTTTTGTCTTGCAGTAGACAACACTTGAAAATATCCTAGTTAATCCTTTGCCAAATGATATAATTTTAGACTTGTCAAAATTGAAAGCATTTGCAGATGACAGATTAGATTTAGCTTAAAGATGGTTATTTTATGTGAAAGTGTAGAAAACCTTGTGGAAAAAGGAGAAAATGCTGTTTACCAGTATTTTTTCCTTTTCCTACATGGTTTTCCAAGGGCTTTTTCCTTGGGGTCGTTAAAACTCAGGATTGTGTGCTAAAGAGTTAACTCTTTACCGCACAATGACGAGTTTTAACGCCTCTGGGAAATTAGACTTTTGAAAACATCGTGGGAAAAGGAGAAAATGCTGGTAACCAGCATTTTCTCCTTTTCCCATGAGGTTTTCAAACCTTTCAGAAACAAATTCTATCATTTGAGCCACATTTAGTTTGTCGTCTGCAAATGCTTTGGAATTTGGGCCTGTCTAAAATTTTGTCATCTGATAAAGAGTTAAAGGATACATTTTTTGTAACAAGCAATGTTTCCTTCCCCACAGTGGTTTTACATGCATAAAACTTTGTTATATACGCATATTTTACATGGATAGGCTCCCTAGTGAAAGATTGAACCCTTTACCACATAATCCCCAGTTTTAATGACCCCCAGGAAGAAGCCTTTTAAAAACATTGTGGGAATAGGAGAAAATGCTGGTAACCAACATTTTCTCCTCTTCCCACAATGTTTTCTATCCTATCCAAGACAAATTTCATCATTTGAGCCACACTTAGATTGTTGTCTGCAAATTCTTTCAATTTGAATAAGTCTACATTTTTTGTTGCGTGGTAAAGAGATAAGTAAACTTTTATTAAGATGTTTATTTTCATGTTTACAAGGAAGAGCCAAATGCATAAATATTTTCATTACAGGTAATATCACCTGAAAGAAACCATTGCAGAAAACTTTGAAAGCCTAGGTATAAAATATGGGTGATAAGCCCTTGTAACACTGAACTGTGATTTTAATTGATTGAATGGACAGTGTAAATCAAGATTACACTGCACAGACTGTGCAGTTTGATCTTGGATGTACTCTGCTACTTTGCCAGATTTTCAGACCAAAACAGTGAGAAAATTTACAGCATTTGCATCTTTTGTCCATTTATTATACCCCCCAAAACTCTGTTTGGGGGGTATATAGGAGTCAGCTTGTCGGTCGGTCTGTCCGTCCGTCTGTCCGTCCGTCGGTCGGTCTGTAGCTTTTTGTCCGCTCTATTTCTCATAAACTACTGGACGAATTTTATTCAAACTTCACAGGTAAACTCAGTATCAAGCAGAGATGTGCATATGAAATGTTGGTTATGGTTCATTGATTTTTCACTGAGTTATGGCCCTTTCATGAAATTTCTTGTCCGCTCTTTTTCTCATCAACTATGGGATAGATTTGGTTCAAACTACACAAATAGACTCAGTATCAAGCAGAGATGTGCATATCCTATTTTGGTTATGGTTTATTTAGGTTTCATGGAGTTATGGCCCTTTGATGATTCTGGACAAATTTCTTTCAAACTTCATGGATAGACTTTGCACTCAGCAAAGATGTGCATATCATAAATTGTTCTTAGTTAATTAAATAAAATTTCCAAGAGCGATTTGGTTCGGAGGTTGCTTTCGTTAGTTTCCGTACTGTATAAGTAAGATGTAGAGTCTGGTCAAAAACATTGCATGAAAAGACATTTGTTGTCTGCAAAACCTTTTCATTTAAACCAGTCTCAATTTGTCCAACTGGTAAAAAAAAAATGTATCAAGTAAGTTTTATTCTCTCCAAGTCTTCAGTCTGTAACAAAGAGTAATTCTTTGGCAAGAAGCCATTGCAGGATATTCATTACCTTCAGTGATAGCTCTGATATAATTGACTCTCCAGTCACTTATTTTGCATTCCTGTGACATTAATCTGTTTTGTGACAAGGAGCTGTTGGGGGGTATGATCACGTTTAGTGAAAGCTCTAGTTTTATTTAGCACAACAAAGGTCCTCCATAAAAATAAAGGTTTATGGCACAAAAACATGAGAAAACACTGTAGCAAAATGAGAAAATACTCATTATGAGCTATTTTTTCTTTTGCTGAAATGTTTTTCAAAAATGGTCTGTAGCACGGCAAACAAGTTGTTGGCTGGTAGTTATTTACTTTACCAAACAATCCCCGGTTTTCATGACCCTGGGAAAGAAGGCTTTTGAAAACATTGTGGTAAAATGAGAAAATCTCATTCCAACAATGTTTTTTACCATATGAGAGAGCTTCATCTCATTTGTACCAGTTTTGAATTTGTCATCTGCAGATGTTTTGAATCTGAAGGAGTCTAAAATTAATTGTTAAGGAACCCTAAAGAGCCTTTCACTGCTATAGTTGCCTTTGCGTCCAATGTTGATCAAAATCAGACCACACAAAACTTGCAGTCTGATCTTTGATCTACACTGTCCATGTTGCTGAAACACTACAGACAAAAAGGCACCCAGTAAATTGCTATAATCTGGGACTTATTGTAGAATGAAAATGTCCTTTGGGTTTATTTGGTGTTTTATCTCTTTTACGAAATGACAAACTTTTAAAAAGGATCCAAATTTAAAGCTGGTGCAGGTGACAAATTAAATGTGCCTCAATTGATAAAACCTGATAAAAACCTGACTCTAAAAGGGTAGAAAACCTTGTTGTTAAAGGAGAAAGTTCTGGTTACCAGCATTTTCTCCTTTTCCTACAAGGTTTTCAGATACCATCCTTCCCAGGGTCATTAAAACCAGGACTGTGTGGTAAAGGGTTAATAAACTACAAAATTGGCTGTTGTCAGAATATTAATTCTACCAAACGACAAAATTTTAGACTTGTCCAAATTCAAAGCATTTGCAGACAAGGCAAAAATTATTTTTGGTTTTGGGAAGGGTAGAAAACATTGTGGGAAAAGAAGAAAATTTTCTCTTTTTCCCACAATGTTTTCAAAAGGCTTTTTCCAGAGGGTTGTTAAAAATCAGGATTGTGTGGTACAAGGTTAACTTAGGAGCGCTCTGCACAACTTGTGTTGCTTTTGCAGACAGTGTAGAGATCAGACTGCAAAAAGAATGCTGATTGCTAAGATAGTGTGATGCCTATACCCAGAATCCCATGATTCAATGATTCTGAGAAAGAATTCAGTTGAAAACATTGTGGTGATAACCAGCATTTTGTCCTTTTTCCACAACATTAACTTTTTCTTCCCTTACAGAGAAGAACTCCATCCTTTCAGCCAAGGTCATTTCGTCTTCTTAAATGTTTTCAAGTTTTCCAGAATTTTGTGGTCATGTAAAGAATAACACTGTTTCCCACTCAATGAATTTTTAGAGCCTTCCAAATTGAAAGCATTAGCAAACAGCATGTTAAGTGTGGCTCAAATGAAAGGATTTCTTCTGAAAGAGTAACCTTGTGGAAAATAGGAGAAAATGCTGACCACCAGCATTTTCTTCTTTTCCCGCAATGTTTTCAAAAGCTTTTTCTTAAAGGTTGAAATTTCAAGGTTGCTTTGTAATGTGATTAATTCAATTGCAACTGTACCAGACGTTTATTTATATAATTTAGAATTGTTTATGTCTGTCAACCTCTGTATCAGTTAACACCCATCTTGTAATTAGCTGCATCAATACAGTGAAAGTAAATTTAGATTGAACTTGGATTGAAAAATAAATAAAACATTTATTTACCACAGGACAGACCTTTGGACTCATCTTTATTGATGGCATTTGCTAACGACAAGTGAAATGTGGATCAGATGATGGGATTAGTCTATGAAAGAGTTGAAAATGTTCTGGGTAGAGGAGAACATGCTGGTTACCAGCATTTTACTCCTGTTCCGTCAATGTTTTTGAAAGCCTTCTTTTGATTGCACCATCTGCTAATGAAATCATCTGCAAGGTGAGAAGTCTCTTTTGAAAAAAAAATGTGACAAAAGGAAGAAAATACGTACTGAGAGCAAGTTTTTCCTTTGCCGCAATGTTTTTACATGAATTCAGTCCAGGCACTTACCTGTTACTTATGTTCAGTGTTTATAAATCAACAAAAACTTTGACTGGTCCAATTTGAAAGCATTTACGGAGGACTAATTAAATTTGGTTGAAGTAACATGATTTGGCCTTCCAGGTATTAAACTTTAACTCATGCTCAGTGTTTACAAATCTTCAATTTTTTTTACTAGTCCATTTTGAAAACATTTGCAGGAAAGGAAAGTGGCTGGAATTATAGGAGTTGTCTTTTAAAGGATTTTTGCCTTTTCCCACAATGTTTTCAAAAGGCATCTTTAGGTGGTTAAAACGGAAATGTGTGGTAAAGAGTCCATCTGGATTGCCTGGTAAGAGCTTAATTAGTGCTACACACTACAGACTATTACATTGTATCAAATAAGCTATGCTCCAGCAAAATGGGGCTAAATGCATCTCTGTGATGCATTATACCATGCAAGTCATCACATAATCAGGGATCCATATAATCCATTTTTTCTATCAGCTGAGTGAATCATGTGTTAGACTGGTCCTAACAGCTATAAGTTTAGACCTGCTATGGGCACCACGCATATACAAAGTCAATGGCAACATATATCAAATACAATCAAATGCAACTATGTATATGTACAGAGGCACATTTACTTGTGATGCAGTGTCTATAATTAGTATATTTAGGCTTTTATGTCTCATTTGTCATTCCTGTAATGGGTAAAGGAATTTTTAGTTCGGCGTTGAGTTATTTCTGTAGCCCTGTTGTCTGTGTCATCGTGCAAAAACTAACATTTTACAATGTCTCTGTTATCACTGAAGATATTACAAGTTATTAGCTATCAAAAGGTAACTTGTACAACAAGAACAGGTAACCATCAAAGCATTTTTGACACAGTTATGTTCATTTTTCAAACGAAAATCTAGCACCTGCAGCTGAGCGTTGGCACCGGCATGCAGTGCTCTTGTTTGTCTACGTTATGGGCACCATATCTGTCCTAATAATACCACACTGTATGGCAAGACTTGTCGTTTATTTTTCTTTCAAATCCTAGTATGGACATAACTTTATCTAGTATGGAGATAACTCTACTGAACTGGCGATAATGAGTATTTAACTCTTGACCAAACGACAAAATTTTAGACCATTCCAAATTGAAAACTTTTGCAGACAACAAAATAAATGCGAACCAAAGATTGAAATTTGTGTTTGACAGAGTGGAAAATATTGTGGGAAAAGGAGAAAATGCTGGTTACCAGCATTTTCTCCTTTTCCCATAATGTTTTCAAAAGGCTTCTTCCCTAGGGTCATTTTAAAAGTCAGGAATGTGGGGTAAAGGGTTAAGAAACATGTTGCAAGGTCTGCCTTTGGTATTATCAGACTCAAATCATCTAAAACCTCAGTTTTCACCGGTGTGTGCTCTCGCCCTTCTCACAGACAGCACCTCTCTTCATGAATTTTAGAAAGAATGCCAAATTTCTTGGCAAACTTTGATATTTGGAATCATGCTGTACCAGCCCACACATTACTTTTAGTGGAATAACTCTTTACAGAACGACAATATTCTAAACTTGTCCAAATTGAAAGCAGTTGCAGACGAAAAATTAAAGGTAGCTAAAATGATAAAATTTGTCCCTGATATGATAGAAAACATTGTGGGAAAAGGATAAAATGCTGGTTACCAGCATTTTCTCCTTTTCCCACAATGTTTTCAAAAGGCCTTCTTCCTCAGCGTCGTTAAAAGTCGGGATTGTGTGGTAAAGGGTTAAGTCATGATTAGCCAAGTAGCTTAGACAGTTATGTGACTCTCTTCTGAGAAACTTCAAAATTAAAGCAAAGGCTGGAAAATGTGAAGTAAAATACCGCTAACCTATTTATAAATACCTTTTTGGTCAAGCAGTCAGCTGCATTACAAAGTCGTGGCAAAGGGAGAAATTGCTCGTGACAAGCACTTTTCTCGTGGCAATAATTTTTTTCACATGTTTATATCTAAAATGCATTCCCTATAAAAGCTTTAATTGCATGCATGAAGACATTATAGGTAAAAGGAGAAACTGCTCAGCTGGTAACATGCAAAAGTCATCACCAAATGTTGATTATCATCCCAAACAAGCCCTGGTTTTCACGTGTCTGCAGTACAAGTCTTTTGAAAACACTGTGGGAAAAGGAGAAATTGCTAGTAAGGAGCAATTTCTCCTTTTCCCACAGTGTTTTCTACCCATTTTGAGACCTTTCTGCCATTTTTATCAAATTCAAAATTGTCGTCTGCAAGCTCTTTCAATATCGACCAGTGCAAAATTTGTCGTTTGGGAAAGGGTTAAGGTTTTTACATGAATGCATATGAAAATATTGTAACAGAAGAACTTTATATGTTTTGGACAGTTTCTCCAATTTGTCTGCAACCAGGTTAAGCAAGTTGTCTAAAAGTAATTGTTTGACAAAGTATGTGTAAAACTTTTATTTTTTTCAAATCAATGGTATTTTACAAAGATCTTTTTGACCCTTTACCTACCAATCTGGAGTTTTTACCACGCTGATAAAGAATACTCTTGAAAACATTTTCTTTTGAAAACATTTTAGAAAAAGTATAAAATGCTGACTTTTGAAAACATTATAGAAAAAGTATAAAATGCTGATAACTAGCATTTTCTCCTTTTTCCACAATGTTTTCTACCCTTTCCAAAACAATCCACACTGTGTGAGCCACATTTGTCACATGTAAATTCTTTGAATTTGGATGAGTCTAAAATTTCATCTGGTCAGTAGTTCCATGTTGATTACCACTTTACCAAACAACAAAATTTTAGACTGGTCAAAATTGATAGAATTTGTAGAAAACATTTTGGGAAAAGGAGAAAATGCTGATTACCAGCATTTTCTTCTTTTCCTACAATGTTTTCAAAAGCCTTCATCCTTTGTGTTGTTAAAACTGGGGATTATGTGGTAAGGGGTTACACATAGTTATTGTGTGTTTCTATCAAGATCTCCTTTTACCTCTTTGTTTTCATGCATATCCATGACAGTGTAAAACAGGACTTTACAGGTATGTTTATTATTATTTTTTTGCAGGGATCTTTGCAATGATATTGACTATCAGTACTTTACATGGATCTTTTCAATTTTTTTCAGATCATATCCTGAAAGCATTGAGCAGCTTACAGACAACAGAAGAGAAGCTCGCAGCATTGTGCAAGAAGTATGCAGATCTTCACGAAGACCACAGAAATCTTCAAACATCCTTCAAACAGGGTCAGAGGAAGCTGACTGTGGTATGTTAGGCTGTCAGTACTTTTTCAAACAACCCTCTTTCCCCCCCCCCAATGAATTTAGTCAGGTGTATACTGCAATCGATTGTCTGTCTGCCTATTTGGTAGTCTATTGGTAGACAGTTTTGTGTCCTCAAAGGTGAGCTATTGTCATTGGTCTTTGTCAGATTTCCGTTGTCAGCTTTCACTTTAAATAAGTTCTCCAATAATGCGGAATGGATTTTAATCTAATTTCAAAGGAATGTTCCTCACCTGACTCCTTACCTGAATTGCTGAAATGTTCCATTCCACTTAGCAGCAGTATGGCTGTCAGAGCTAAAAACAGTAAACCCTTCAGAAGAGTTCTTCACCTAAACCATTTTGGGGATCTCAGCTGGGCATTACAATCCCAAGGTTTATCAACCCTTAACTCTTTACCAAAGGACAAAATTTTAGACTTGTCCAAATTCAAAGTATTTGCAGACGACAAATTAAATGATGGAATTTGCCTCTGAAAGGGTAGAAAACATTGTGGGAAAAAGAAGAAAATGCTGGTTACCAGCATTTTCTCCTTTTCCCACAATGTTTTCAGAAGTATTTACGGTCAGTGTCGATAAAACTCAGGATTATGTGGTTAAGAAAGAAGGCTTTGTAAAAACAATGTGGGATAAGGAGAAAATACTGGTTAACAGCATTTTCTGATTTTCTCACAATGTTTTCTTCCCTAACAAAGACAGAAATCATCATGTGAGCAGCATTTATTTTGTAGTCTTTATATGCATTCTTATGGTCAGGTCCAAAATTTTGTTGTTGGGTAAAGAGTTAAAATAATTTCCAAGGAATGTGTCTTAGATGATCCTTTTGTAGGGGATCATCCCAGAAACATTCCCAAGATCATCGTCTTCACTGATCAGCACTTGTCATTCTCATTTTCATCATCATTAATGTAGCTGCAATCTTTTTTTACTTAGATAACCAGAGAAAAAGACCAGTTACAAAGTGAACACACCAAGGCTGTGATGGCAAAAAGTAAACTGGAGAGTTTGTGTCGAGAACTGCAGAAACACAACCAGACAGTAAGGGTAAGTCTGAGATAGAATCTTTCCTTGGATTACATTGATTTCATTGATTTCTTGCTGAGCCAGGTAGCACAGTCGGTAGTGTACAGGACTTTAGACCTTGGGGTTGCTTATTTGTATCCCCAGCTTGGCCAATTTCTTTCCGAGGATTGATTACAGTCATTGTGACAGGATTAATTCCTCTCTCACTTGTGTAATAATGTTGACAATGGCATTAAACACCATTCAAACAAACAAACAGAATTCATCAATTTCTGGAGCTGGAGATAAAGGGGGTTTTTTTTGTTATTGTTGAAAGACATTTTGTTTGATAAATCTTTGCAAATATCCCATTGTGCCTTTACATTCTACAATTTGGATATTTCCAGTTAGCAGCTATAACACTGATTTTAGAGATACAGTTGTGATTCAAGAATAAAAATAGATGCTTCTTTTAAATTTCTGCAATGGCCATGTAACATTCTGTCCCGTGTCTTGTCAATAAAGCTCATAGGTTACCCCCATGTGGACAACTTTCTTGTTTTGCACTGTTGAAAACAGAATGGTGCAAGTAAAAATGCTCATTACAAGCACAATATTTTCATGTGTACTGTAAAAGGTTGTTTTAAAAGTGGTTTGCTGCAAATTTAACCCTTTACCAAATAATCTGAGTTTTAATGACCCTGAGGAAGGAGGCCTTTGTGAGAAAAGGAGAAAATGCTGGTAATCAGCAATTTCCCCTTTTGGCCACAATGTTTTTGTACTCTATCAGTTTCCATCATCCGAGTCATAATTTAAATTGTCGTCTGCAAATGCTTTAAGTTTGGACGGGTCTACATTTTTGTTATGTGGTAAAGAGGTAAGTTATTTTCTTCAGTTTGTGCTGGTATTTAACTACCAAAAGGGAACCAGTACCAGAAGGACAGTAACACTTTAACTCTTTACCACACAATCACAGGTTTTAACGACCTTGAACAAAAGCCTTTTTAAAACATTGTGGGAAAAGGAGAAAATGCTGGGTAACCAGCATTTACTCCTTTCCCACAATGTTTTCTACCTTTCCCAAATCAAAATTCATTTTTTGAGTTATATTTATTTTGTCGTCTGCAAATGCTTTCAATTTGGACAAGGCTAAAACTTTATTGTCTGGTAAAGGGTTAAAGTATTGATGCCACAGTTATGCCCCCTTTTAGACCTAGAATTTTCACCAAAAAAGCAACTGTCGATGAGTGTTGGCATTTGCAAGTGATGCTTTATTTCTTTTATTTTCTGTCTGTTATTTAGCACATTTTTTTAACTATTGCATATATTTGTCTCTCTCCTAACTTGTAGCAAGAAAGTATACAAAGAGCCAGGGAAGAAGATGAAAAAAGAAAGGAAATCTCTCAAAAATTCCAGGTTTGAAAATTTGTTTTTCTCAAATTTACTCTTTCATAAACCAAACAAAATAGCAAGACAATTTAACAAATAACTTTCATACATTCTCAGAAAGCAATGAATGTTATTTTACTAAATAGCAATCAGAAATGATGAACCAGAATCAGTTTTCTGAGAACTCATCCTTGTACATGATTGGAAGAATACAGTTCAGCCTTGTTTATCTGAGCGCTTTTCTGTCCTATGATTGTTTCTGGAATAAGTAATGTTTTTGATCATCAAATTCTTGGTCTTCTGTGATCTTTGTAGCTACAAATTACACTGCATAACTTAACAAAAGATGAAAGATTTACATACATGGATACAATCAGTATCTCTGCTTGTAGAGTAAGTGTTATTTTTGCTGGAAAAATCTCTGGAAAAATCTCATCTCAGCAGACAGAGTAAATTGTAGATCAGGCTACATGTTCTGATGTTGATCTGTTCACTAAAGATCATTGAGACATGCTTACAGCATGAAAGCGGGAAATTGTCACATTATTATGTTAGGCTTCATGTGATGGTGCCACGAGGCATCACAGGGACAGGTATACATTGGGAGCTCTGATTAAAGTTTCTACTGCTTTCCACCCCTTTGGTCCGAACTTTTATAGTCTGATTCTTGAATGCCAGTTTCGGGATTACACAATAACCAGCCCCTCATTATTGTTTTAGTCTCAAGATTACCAGACTAATAGAATCTGGATAAAAACTACTCAATTCTATAGCTATCCACCCTTCATAGAGCAACTGAAGAGACTTTATGAATAACCATATTTTGAACTTGTCCAAATTCAAATAATTGGCTGACAACAAATTAGATATGGCTCAAATGGTGGAATTTGTCTTTGAAAAGTAGAAAACACTGTGGGAATAAGAGAAAATGCTGCTTAGCTAGCAGCAGTTTCTCTCTTTCCCACAATGTTGCAAGAAGCTGTCTATCTTAGGCTTGTTCAAACTTGGGATTGTGTGGTAAGGGGTTAAAACTTTGTACAACTATTACGAGAAAGTAAGGGAGTACAAAACACAATTTTTGGATGACTGCTTGTATGTGGCATAGAATTAGCTTTTGTTCATCTAACAGATTTTTATGTGTAATGCATGTAAGGTGTCATGGTCTGTCTTCTCAGTCAATGCATTTTGCAGTGAAAATATGGCACATTTTGTGACAGTTCTTAGTATGAATAACAAATACTTTGCATTGTACTTTCAGACAACCATAGGTGAAATTCAACAACAGATGCAAGAAAACCATGAAAAGAACAAACAGCTCAGAGAAGAAAATTTTGAACTCGCCAATAAGTTGAAGAAGTTCATAGAACAGTATGAGGCAAGGGAGAAGGTAAGAAATGTCAAAAGACAGTCCAGCGCTTAGTGTGATGCATCTTCACTGTATGGACATCTGCCAAGCCTTGTAGCACAGTCAGTAGGTAGCGTACAGGACTTGAGAACAGGAGGTCGCTGGTTCGATCCCCAGCTTGGCCAATTTCTTTCTGAGGATTGATGATAGTCATTGCGACAGGATTCATTTGTCTCTCACCGCTGACCATTGTTTCGATGATGGTTATGTGGGAAAGCAGCCAGTGGCTTGGAAAGAATATTGTGCGGAGTACTGGTAAAAGAACCTCCAGGAAAGCATGGATAGGTGCACTGGCCGCTGCGATATAACTGAAATAATGTTGAAAACGGCGTTAAACACGATACAATCAATCAATCAAGCATGGACATCTAATAGCCCCTTTACACTTTAACAAATTGAGGGAACATACAATGAACAGATGGCGAAAAATTTGACAAAACTCAGGACTGGTATTGATATTTGAGAAACAAACTGTATTGTGTGTCAACACTCTGTGAGAAAAAGTAGTCACTGATTGTTGCATTACACTGAGGGAATGGTGTCTGCTAATGGTTTCAATTGGGATGAGTCTAAAATTTTGTTTTATGAAGGTAAAGAGTCAACTCTTTACCAAACGACAAAATTGTAGACTGGTCCAAATTAAAAGCTTTTGCAGATGACAAAATAAATGTGACTCAAAAATGAAATTTATGTTGGGAAGAATAGAAAACATTGTGGGGAAAGGAGAAAATGCTGGTTACCAGCATTTTCTCCTTTTCTCACAATGTTTTCAAAAGGCTTCTTCCTCAGTGTCGTTAAAAGTCGGGATTGTGTGGTAAAGGCCTATTGTGCGGATAGATGAACTGGCACCAGTACAGAGGAATCCGTTTATTAGCAATACCCATTTGTCAGAAGAAAAATTGCTATTAAGCGATCATTGCTATTATCCGCAATTTCATTTGAGGCATGAACTCGCACGAGAGTGGGGACTAAGAGTAAGAAGTCGGCACTAAACCGAAAGTAGACTATTTCCCTCCGCAATAGATTGCTAGTTATAAATTTGTAATCCAATATTAATAAAGTGATTAGAAAATGTTGTCTTTGTAGTTATTAGTTTATTGAATTACCTCTCATAATAGTATCTGAAGAGCTGTAGTGGTAAGTCGACCTGTTTTCCTACATTGTTTACCTATTCACTCATGCTACACACGGCATATGTACATGTAAATATTATGCATTAGGTTTATTATACAGCTTATTTTGCCCTTCCGAACGAAATCGAATGTGCCTTTTTTGAGCGCATTTTTTACGATTCCTTTTGAAAGAATCAATTAAAGTGTTTTAATTGGCTAAAGAATGTTGATTGGTGACTTGATGCGAGGCGTTATAAACAATATGGCCATAAAGAGCCGTAGGTTTAACTTGGTAAAATGAAGGCGTGAAAATCATGCCGAAGAAATAAAAATGGTTTTAAATCGAAATGGAAACTAGATTAAGTCTAAAAAAACAGTCCAAGTCTATAAAGTAGGTCATTTGTTCCAGTTTTTTATCAACACATCAGGAGAACAATTACTCTCGCGTAGGTGCGAAAATGACATCGCGTCGACACGTATGTGTATATTTACTGGACACGTGAGTTTGCACCTGCAAAATAAAGCGAAGTTTTAGTTAATTTTCAGAAATTTCATTGATTCTTTTCGTGAAATTATGGCATAATATTTCTAATAAACGACAAAATATGTTGATAGTGCAAATATTTTGTTGCCATTATCCGAAAATTTCTTTTAACGGTATTTCGATTATCTGAGAAAATTTACATAGATTAAAGAGGAAATGGTTTTGTGCTGGGGAAAAAGTTGCTAATATCCGAAAATCCCTATAATCCGAGTTGCTAATAAGTGGATTCCACTGTATTGTATCTTCAATATCATGTAGTATCATTATATCTAGTTGTAAAAGTTTTTCACTGCTTGGTACGACGGATGGAATCTGTTAAAAAACTTTTGAAAAAGGTGGCAAAATTTTGCCCATTTAGATCACTTGTGCTGTTCGTATATAAAGTTCTTTCTTTGCTTAATGGTCAGAGCATTTTGACTTGCAATCTAGGGACCCAGGTTTGATCAGTGTTGGCATCACTTTTCACTTTTGAGTGTCCTTTAGCAAAGCACTGCAGAGCCCCAACTGTTGACAAGCTGTGAATAATACTTAGTTTTGTCTGTTTACTGTTTACAGCAAATAGAGAAAGTAATACAACACAGAGAATTAGAACAAAAGCTAGCAGATGCCAAACTCGAACAAACAACTGCTATTCTCATGGAAGAAAAGGGAAAAAATCAAAAGGAGAAAGAACTTGTAAGTATTAAAATAGCTCATAGAGGGCGGGGTATAGCTTCAGATGTATTAACCCTTTGCCCCACAATACCAAGTTATAATGACCCTGAGGGGAAAAAAGCATTTGATAATATTGTGGTCAAAGGGGAAAATGCTGGTAAACAGCATTATGTCCTTTTCCCACAATGCCTGTAACACTTTCAAATACATTTGAAAACTTTCAAAGGCTTTTTAAAACATTTTGGAGAAAATGTTGGTAACCATCATCATCTCTTTTTCCCACAGTGTTTTAACCCATTCAGACATTTCCCATTATTTTAGCCACATTTGGTTTCTTGCATGCCTGTACTTGCGATTAGGAAATCTTGAATGTTTGTGTTTTGTGCTATAGGATTGAATAATGTTTTAGTAGAGTAAACCTCCATCCCATAGTTTTTCTGAACCCTTTCAAAGACAAATACCTTCATTTGAAAATCAAAAAACAGTAAAATTTTTATATAAAACATTGTAAAATACATGTAGCAGTGAAAGCAACTTAATCCTTTACCACACAATGCTGCCTTTTAACGACCCTGGGAAAGAAGCCTTTTGAAAACATTGTAGGAAAAGGAGAAAATGCTGGTAACCAGCATTTTCTCCTTTTCCTGCAATGTTTTCTACCCTATCAAAGAAATTTTGCGCCATTTGAGCCACATTGAAATTGTCATCTGCAGATGCTGTCAATTTGGACAAGGCTGAAATTTTGTCGTCTGGTAAAGAGTTAAAAGCAAAGTCCTGTAGAAAATATGGCCATGGTTCTTGTGCATGTTTTGTCAGTACTATTCATATGATTATAAAAAATTCATGTTGTAAAATTTTATGCAGTGATTGTTGTTTAACAAAACTTGTAACTGTTTTTCTGGAGATGTTGGACAAAAAGCCGAAAACAGTAAGATCTTTTAAAGGATGCCATTATTACAGGTGGGTTATATGATAGGATATACCCATGATGAAACCAACCCATTGATAGCAGCACAACAAGAATCAGCCTATGAGTATTGATAAAATGCACCTTTGCTTCACAAATATTGTAACGCCTGCTTAATTTTCAGTTACTTCTGCAGACAACAGAGTATGTGAAGAAATTACAGATGAAGGAGACAGAGGTACTTCTGCATATTTCTAGTAGACAGATTTACGGTTTGAAATGACAAGCATGATATTGAACCTTTCCCAGATAGTTCAGTGTTTAACGACTCGGAGGAAAAAGGCTATTGAAAACACAGTGGGAAAGTAGAAAATGCTGGTAACCAGCTTTTTTTTCCTTTTCCCACAATGCTTTCTACACTTTCAAAGACATTTGCCATCATGTGAGCCACATTTGATTTTTCATTTGCAAATTCTTCAGTTTCAGATGTCTGAAATTTACATTTGTGGCAAACATCCAATAAGGTTTGAGCAGTACAAAACTCCATTTCATCAAACATACAGGCAATCTTTGTTACCAGTTCACCCTTTACCAAACCAACCCAACTATTAATCACCTTGTGAAAGAAGCCTTTTGAAAACCTTGCGGGAAAAGGAGAAAATGCTGGTAACCAGCCTTTTCTCCTTTTCCCACAATGTTTTCTACCCCCTTTCCAATTCAATGTCAATTTTTGAGTCACATTTATTTTTTCGTCTGCAAATGCTTTCAATTTGGACCAGTCTAAAACTTTGTCGTTTGGTAAAAAGTTGAGTGTTGGTAAGCCAGATAGCCGAGTTGGTAATCTACAGAGCTTGAAACCTGGGGACCCTTGTTAGACTCCTAGCTCTGCCAAATGTTTTCCCAGGATTGATTATAGTCACTGGAACAAAGAATCATGATGCATTTCTTTCCCACAGTTGAACCCTGGTTTGATTATGTGGGAAAGTAGCCAAATGGCTTGAAAAGAATGCTGTTGAAAGTACTAGTTAAAGAAAGGTGCACTTGCTGCCACAATATTACTCAACTAATGTTAAAATGGTAATAGACACAAAACAAACATGTTATTTGCTTATTTTTAGATGTTGCCTCTCATGAATCTAATATGATTTGAGCCATGCTCTGACAAAGGGTGTTTATTGTATCTCCATGACGTATTAAACTAAGCAGGTCATACACTATGGATCCATAAAATCCATTTTGTCTTACAACTGTCCGAATTGCTAGGTGGAATGGTCCTTGGACATGCAGAAAATTTACCAAAGCAAAAATGTTTCAACCCAGGTTAGCCTGCGCAGACTGAGTAGGTTGACCTGGCTTGATACTTTGCATTGATACAGATACATTGAAACCCGCTTTTCACAAAGCATGACTCATTTCTTTTTTTCCAATATTTTTAGTTATCTATGTACAAAGAGAGATACGATGAATTCCAATCAACCATCAAAAAGAGTGAAGAAATGTTTCAGAAATTCAAGACAGAAATGGACAAGGTAATTTCTAGAAATGCAACTGATATGTTGATGATGACTTTGGATGAACATACAGGCTGCTGAATAAATGAATGAATGACATTTCACTTGATACCAGTCTGATATATAGCCACTTTTACCTCTCCTGCAGTATCGGGGAGCCATTGCTTGAAAAAAGGAGTTCACATTGTCTCCACTATGTTGTCAATTTCATTCAGTGAAGGCAGATTTTCCTTTTCCTTGAATTAAATTTGGACTTTCAATTTTCTGAATCTCCCCCCCTCCCCATTTTGAAAGGTTATATTATTATATTGCTTTGAAATGGTCAAATGACCCCTACATGTGAAAGTCAAGGGAAAACAAAGAGGGGTCTTGTATGGCTTTGTGGTTAAAGCATTGGCTTTGTAATCCAGAGGTCTTATGTTCAATTCTACCATGACGTTTTGGTTACCTAGGAATGTTGTTGGCAAGGCCTTACAGAGACCCTGCTTAGTTCTTGTTAAATGCAGGATGGACTTGAATAAGACAGAGCTGTCACCATATTAGCTCTGTAGAATTGTTGAAAGCAGCATAAAAACTCTCTTCTAAACTAAATAGACAAACAAATCTATAAAAACATTTCTCAAGCGTCTAGTTCTACAGCTTCTAAGTATCTTACATCCCAAGCTTTAACACCCTATGTGAAGAAGCTTTTGGAAAATATTGTGGAAAAGGAGACAATGATGGTAACCAGCAAACTTTTGTTATTGCTTTTAACCAGGTAAAGTTATTATTGTAGATAACATGATATTTATAATTACAGATGACAAAAAGGTGTAAAAAATTAGAGAAGGATGGTGTACAATGGAAGCAAAAGTGGGAAAACGCAAACAGGGCTCTTCTAGAAATGGCAGAGGAGGTAAGAAAAATATATACCAGTAAATGAAAATCCATAGTGTTTGTTGTCATGATTGTGTTTGTTTTTGGGTGTTATAGCTATACAAAAATAGTTTTTTTTATGCTAGAAATGCTTAATAGTGGAATTTTAAGCCTGTACCAGTTAGACTGGTTCTAGACTGACGGAAAAAATGTTATAAATCACTTTAAGGACATGGAAATTATTCTTTTCGATTGCTTTGACAACTCCCTTGGAAAAGAAGTGATCACTTATCGCGACCTGTTGCTCCTTTTCTAACATTGTGCTCTCTAGAGATTTTGAGTATGGTATTAATGATAATGGCTTTGACTCTTTTCAAAAGTTGTTCGCGAAATTTGGATATGTCAAGAAACATGGCTCTGGTGACTGGGGGCTACTTGCACTATACGGATATGAAGAAATTCTTAAAAATTCTTCTTCTCTGAAACCGCTGGTCAGATTTTAAAATAATTTCACAGAGATGTTGCTTGGGTGACCTTTTTCAAAAATGTTTGCGAAATTTTGATCCGTCAAGAAACATGGCTCTGGTGAATGGGGGCTACTTGCACTATACGGAAATGAAGAAATTTTTAAAAATTCTTCTTCTCTGAAACGTCTGGTCAGATTTTGAAGTAATTTCACAGAGATGTTCCTTGGGTAACCCTTTTCAAAAATTGTTCGCAAAATTTTGATCTGTCAAGAAACATGGCTCTGGTGACTGGTGTCAAATTAAAGCAATACCTTTTGGGCATTCTAGAGGCCACATTTTTTGCTCAATTGACTTGAAAATTTATCAGAATGTTTGCCTTAATTAAATCTTGGATGAGATTGAAATTGGGTCATCTGGGGTCATAAAGTAGGTCACTAGGTCAAATTAAAGAAATACCTTGTGGGCACTCTAGAGGCCACATTTTTTGTCTTGATGATATCTCAGAGGAGTTCAGAATTGGTCACATAGGGTCATAAACAATCTCACTGGGTCACATTGAAGAAATACCTTGTGGGCACTCTAGAGGCCACAATTCTAGCTAAATTGACCTGAAAATTGGTCTACATATTTGACTCGATGATATCTCGGATCAATTAGAAATTGGGTCTCATAGGGTTATAAACTAGGTCACTGGGTCAAATTAAAGAAATGTATTGTGGGCACTGTAGAGGCCACAGTTTTTGCTCAACTCACCTGAAAATTTGTCAGCATGTTTGACTTGATGATATCTTAAATGGATTTGAAATTGGGTCACGTAGGGTCATAATCTAGGTCACTAGGTCAAATTACAGAAATACCTTGTGGGCACTCTAGAGGTGACAGTTCTTGCCCAATTCACCTGAACCTTGGTCAACAAGTTTGTTTTGATGTCTCGGATGAGTTTGAAATATGGTCACATAGGGTCATAAACTAGGTCACTAGGTCAAATTGAAGAAAGACATTTTGGACACTACGGAGGCCACATTTTCAGCTCAATTGACCTGACAATTGGTCAGAATGTTTGTCTTAATAATATCTGAGATGAGTTTTAAATTGGATCATTATGACCCTGGAGTGAAATTTCGCCTAATGACTCAGGTGAGCGATCCAGGGCCATCATGGCCCTCTTGTTTATTTGGTACCATGTTATCAAAATTCGAACAAAAAGTCATCTGCAGTAGGTAAAGATTTATCTGTTATTACATTGGAATAATGTATGTATAATTTGTCAAAATTTCTCTGTGCATAATGTAAGTTGTAGGAATGTGTCCTTGGCCAAGACTCCTCAGAGTGCTAGCCTAGCACTGGTTAAACCCAGGACACACATGAATATGTGAGCTGTTGCGATGATATCACTCAAATATTGTTGAAAGTGGTGTAAAACACCATTCAATTAACCAATTAATACAATCAAAGCCTGTGGTTTCATTCTCCTGTAGATGAAAAAGATGGTAGAAGTGAGTAAAGCATTAAAACCCAGCATGTGAACTGTTGATCCCAACAATTTTGCCCTATCAGTGGTTTAAATTAACTAATGATATACACAAGTTTAACAAACATTTCTTGTCCTGTTATGAGAAGTTTTTTTCTTTTTATGCTCCCAGAAAAAATTTAAGGGAGCATTATGGTAGTCACCGTGTCTCTGCATCTGTCCAGCGGTCCATGCATCCCTGCTTTTGTTTTGCACCCTTTTTCTCAGCAACTACTGGATTCTTAGACATCCACAGGATGGAATTCAATGAAACTTGCTAGCATGTTTTGGTTTGATGATTTTGTTCAGTTATGGCCTATTTAATTTTTTATCTCCTTTCTCAGTAACCACTGGATGGAATTTAACAAAACTTCATTTGAAGCTGTCATGGGAAAAAATGGGTATATTGGCAGCATGTGACGGTTCATTGCTTGTATCACAGTTATTGCCCTTTACATTTTTTGTCCCCAATTTTATTTCCATGTTATTTTTCAGCAATCACGGAAGGAATTCAAGAAATCTCCGGGGGGACCTCCCCATAAGAATGAAACTGCCATATTCGCAGCATGTTCTGGTTTATTGATTTTCCTTTGAGTTTTGGCCCATTTGCTTCGTATTTGGTCTGATGATAGGTGTAGGTCCAGTTTCTTTCAGCAATATCCCTGCCCATGCCCATGATCTTTAGGTCAAGGTTGTAGACTTTGAAATTTTACATTGAAGTTATATGCTAAAGGTTTTTTTGAGCTTACATTTTCCAAATCATTTGATGGATTTTTTTTGCATATTTGCTTTGAAGATAGAATGATATAGGTCCAAAGTTTCTTTCAGCAATACCCTCACCCACACCAATGATCTAAAGGTCAAAGTCATAGACTTTCATGTTTTACATCAAAACTTAATGTGAAAGTTTTTTAAGAGCTCTCATTTTCCAAAACATTTGATGCATTTGCTTAATATTTAGTATGGTGGGATAGATATAGGTCCAAGGTTCCTTTCAGCAATACCCACACCCACAGCCGTGATCTTGAGGTCACAGACTTTCATATTTTAAATAAAATTTTTACATTAAAGTTTTTTCAAGAGCTCATTTTTTCCAAAGTAGATGATGCATTTGGTTCATATTTGGCTTGATGACAGATACAGGTCCAATGTTTCATGAAGTAGTATTCTAGCCATACCCATGATCTTAAGGTCAAGTTCACAAATTTTAAAATTTCATGTTAAAGTTTTTCTAGAGCTCCTAGTTTCCAGATTGAATGATTGCCACCCCCAACAATAAGCTTTCCCTGGCAAGCTGTGCAGTCTGATGACAGCTCTTTTTATGAAATGTTTTAACATGTAATTTTTGTGTACTGGTATTAACCCTTTACCAAACAATCCAAACTTTTAACAACCCTGAGGAAAAAGACTTTTGAAAATATTGCAGGAAGAGGAGAAATTGCTGCTAACCAGCATTTTCCCCTTTCCCAACAATATTTTTCTACCCTTCCAGAAACAAATTTCAGTTTGTGAGTGATATTTATTTTGTTGTCTGCAAATGCTTTTAATTTGGAAAAGTCTAAAATTTTGTCATTTGGTAAAGAGTTTAATTTATCTAGATTTTGATGTATTGATTGTAATTAGGTCTAGGGGTTAATAAACCCTTTACCAAACAAGTCTTTGTTTCAACAACCCAAAGGAAAAAGCCTATATAAAACTTTATGGAAAAAGGAGAAAATGCTGGTAACTAGCATTTCCTTCTATATCAGCAATGTTTTCAACCTTCAAAAAAAACTCATATTTTATGTGTCATACCTAATTTGTTGCCTGAAATTGCTTCAATTTGGACAGATCTAAAATTTTGTTGATTTGTAAACTTAGTTAATCTGGACCCATATCCAGAAAACAGGTAAACCCCAATCCTTTAACCCTGTACCACACAATTCCAAGTTTTAACAACCCTTAGCAAGAAGCCTTTTGAAAACATTGCGGGAAAAGGAGAAAATGCCGGTAACCAGCATTTTCCCCTTTTCCCACAATGTTTTTTTACCATTCCCAAACCAAATTTCAATTTTTGAGCAACATTTCATTTGTCATCTGCAAATGCTTTCATTTTGGACCAGTCTAAAATTTTGTTGTTTGGTAAAGGATTAATTGTGTTGTCTCGTAAATTTGCATGAATTTTTCTTTTATTGTTACAGGAATGCATAGTTATGCTATCACGCAGTTTTACCCTTTATTGTTACTGATGATTTTTTTTTTGTTGTTTTGTTTATTCTTTCATTTGTTAGTCAGGGTCTGAGTTTGGAAAATAGAATGTAAGCAACACCATTTGGTACATTTTGAGATGTTCTAGATCAAAATCAGGATCCATATTCATCAACCATTCATAGTAGCATTTTTAGTCTAATCTCAGAATTTTACAGATTTCAAAGTAACACAATTCTGATTAACAAAATTGTGTAGCCAATCAGATCTTGCATTACTTTCTAAACCTAGAATAAGATGAAGAATGCAATTTAGAATTGTTGATGGATACAGATCAAGGCTGTGCAGAATACCAATCCTAACTTTGGATTCATATATTCTGATATTCAAGCCAAAAAATCACTCTAAAATTGCATTTTTAAAGTTTTTGTTCGCAACAGAAAATTTTTGTATTAATTTGTCATCAGACAAGTTTATTAATCTTGCAGAAGACCATGTGCGAAACATTGTAGCAGAAGCAGAAATTGCTGGGAATGAAATAAGCAATTTGCTTTTTTTCCTCAGAAATTTCACTAGACTCTTTACAAGACAAATTGTAGGTCTACTTGAATAAATTGAAAAACATATACAGCATTCGTTTCAAAGTTTTTTCAGAAGTTAAGTTCTTTTTCTGAGGATTGAATGATAGGTATCGCAACAGGATTCATTCCTCTCTCACTGCTGATCATTGTTTCGATGATGTTTATGCTGGAAAGCAGCCAGTTGCTTTGAAAAAATATTATGTGAAGGCCTGGTAAAATATACTCCAGGAGAGCATGGATCAGCACACTAGCCATCATGATGAAACTGAAATAATGTTAACCCTTAAAGCACCAAATAAACCAAATGGTTATTTTCACTCTAAAATAAAACCAATATAATTGCAAATTCATGGCTACCTTTTGCCTGTAGTGTTCTTACATAGCAGACAGTGCAGATCAAAGATCAGGCTGCAGCCTTATCTTGATCTACACTGGCTGCAAAGGTAACTATATTAGTGAAAGGCGCTTTAAGGGTTAAAAAACAACCAAAAATCTTTCAGAATGTAATGAGTTAATCTTTTACCAGACAGTCCTGTATTTTAACGACCCTAAGAGAGAAATCTTATGAAAACAAGGTGGGAAAAGAAGAAAATGCTGGTAACCACCATTTTCAACTTTACCTGCAGTATTTCCCACCATTTCAAAGATAGAAATATCTTTAATTTTGTTGTGTCTAAAATTTTGCAATTGTGTGAAGAGTTAATGTAGAGCTCTTGCAAATCAGTGCTGTAACAACAGTACAAGACTAGCAATACAAGTTATTTGTGCTCTTTTGTCAATCCTGTTTTATATTATTATCTTTCTCTATTTTTTCTACTTTTAGAAAACAAAGTATGACAAGGAGAGACCAATGCTGATGAACAAAATTTCCAAGCTGGAGTCATTATGTAGGGCAATGCAGGCTGAAAGAAAAGCCAGAAAGATATTAGAATCTGATGGAATAGGTAGGTATCTATTAAATCATTGCATTGGGTATACAAATTAGACTTTCATTGCGAGTTTTTTGGAAAAACTCATGAAAAAAAGCAATAACCTGATAAAAGCAATAGTTTCTGTACCGATGCACCAGCATTTTCTCTATTTCCCACTGTTTCCAAAAAACTTCTTTCCCAGGGTCTTTAAAACTTGGGATAGCTTGGTGCAGGAACAATGTAAACATTTCCCTGTACCATGTTAACCCTTTACCACAAATCTAGAGTTTTAACGACCTTGAGAAAGATGCCTTTTGAAAACATTGTGGGTAACCAGCATTTTCTCCTATTCCCACAATGTTTTCTACCCTATCAAAGACCATTTACATCATTTGAGCTGCATTTAATTTTTGGTCTGCAAAATTTAATGCTTTCAATTTGGACAAGTCTACATTTTTGTTGTTTGGTAAAGAGTTAAAGAAGCCTGTTTAGTTTTCATTCCATAAATTTAAAATTTCTTGTAAAACACATAAATACACAGATAAATACAAGTAAATATGTTTTTCTTTGCAATTGTATAGAATCTGTTTGGTTACTTTCAGTAAAAAGGTGTGACTTTGGTCATTTAAGCCTTTACTACACAATCCGGACTTTTAACTACCCTAAGGATTTTTTTTGAAAACATTGTGGGAAAAGGAGAAAATGCCAGCAACCAGCATTTTCTGCTTTTTCCACATTGTTTTCCACCCTGTCAGAGACAGAAATCACAATTTAATCTACATTTCTATTGTCGTCTGCACATGCTTTCAGTATGGTCTGGTCTTAAAGTTTATCGTTTGATAAAGAGTCAATAACTGAATCATCACTTTGCAATAGGTTTTTCTGTCTGTTACATCAGATGTGACACCGTCATACTGCTTTGAATATGAATCCTCATAATCGATGCATGCTGTTAATAATGTAACATTGCCAGAAGTTGTTGCGAAAGTCTGGTGTGGAATCAAAAAATACCGTAAGAGATTATGTGGCCCATTTAGGATTACCATTTTCTCTCTTTTGTCTTTATTCTTCACTGATGACTTGTTAGTTAGTGCCTTACTTAATTCAATGATGAATTATTTTTGAAGTTTGGTAGAATATAAAAATCTGAATAGTTCCCTTTACCACACAATCCAAACTTTAACGACATTCAGAAAAATAGCTTTTAAACACATTTAAACACTCTTTTTTCTACAATGTTTATTAACCTTACCAAAACAAGTTTCAGTTTTTCAGTCACATTTGTCTTCTGGACAAGCTTTCAGTCGGGACTAGTCTTATATTTGATGGATTGAGTTAATATATCTGTATGCATTAGAGTCGTTACCTTTGTAAAACATTCTGTTACATTGCAATTTTAGAGAGTAATTGGGTATTGATGGTTGAACTGTTAAGAAACAAGAGATGTTTGTAAAACATGTATGCCCCCCTAATGGCATCCAATTCTAAATATAACATGTGATTATAAACTGTTAAGTTCAAAGTGTAAAAACGAACAAAGGGTAATTACTCAAAAATTATTAATGATAAATTAACAATTCTTGGGCACTGCACTTCCCATTTATGTGAACTATCAACTTATAAGGTTTCATGATTTTACCTCACATACTTTTTGAGTTATGCTCCGGAAAAAAATTAAGTACGAAAATCAACAAAGGGCAATAACTGCAAAAATATAATGGGCAGAGTTATGGTTCTTGTGCAGTGCACTTGTCCTGAATAAGATCTATCCACATGTAAAGTTTCAAGATGATATCTGAAAACCTTTTGAGTTATGCTCCGGACAAAAATTAAGTATGAAAATCAACAAAGGGCAATAATTCCAAAAATATGATGGGCAGAGTTATGGTTCTTGTGCACTGCACTTCTCCTTAATAAGATTAACCCACCTATGAGGTTTCAAGGTGATATCTGAAATACTTTTTGAGTTATGCTCCGGACAAAAATTAAGTATGAAAATCAACAAAGGGCAATAACTCCAAAAATATGATGGGCAGAGTTATGGTACTTGTGCACTGCACTTCTCCTTAATGAGATCTATCCACCTATGAGGTTTCAAGATGATACCTGAAATACTTTTAGAGTTATGCTCCGGACAAAAATTAAGTATGAAAATCAACAAAGGGCAATAACTCCATAAATATGATGGGCAGAGTTATGATTCTTGTGCACTGCACTTCTCCTTAATGAGATCTATCCACCTATGTAGTTTCAAGATGATACCTGAAATACTTTTTGAGTTATGCTCCGGACAAAAATGTGGTCTACGGACCGACCGACGGACCGACCGACAAGTGCAAAGCAATATACCCCCGCTTCTTCGAAGGGGGGCATAAAAATAACAGATTGTAATACTCTGCACTGTTTGTTTTTCCTTGATGTTACCTAAAGAGGTCTTCTATAGGGCATTATAAAGATGGTTATTTTCATGTTAACTCTTTACAAAAAGAGTAGGTCAGTGTGGTTTCAATACCAAGATTAGTCTTTGAAAGGGCAGAAGACATTGTAGGAAAAGGAGAAAATGCTCAATACAAGTATTTTCTCCATTCCCTTCCATGTTTTCAAAACCAGTTTCCTTCATCATAGTTGTTAAAATTCTGGGTTGTATGGTTGATGTGTGAAAGATTATATTTATCATTAGTATAATTTAACTTTACTTTTCCATTCAAAGACATGTCCAAATTCACTATAGAGGATGATGTGGCGGGTGATGAGCCGCTAAAGGAACAAGACCCAGTAGCAGGTGATGGGGACACTGCGTTGGCAATGTCAGCTTCAGGTTTTACTCCGAGTCTAGTTGAATCAGGGCCAATTAAAGGAGATACAACAGAGGAAGGGGAGCCAGATTATAAAAGTGAAGCTGGTTCCTGTCAGTCAAGTTTGTATCTTATGATGAACTTAACTTATTACCACACAACAAAAAAGACTTGTCCAGACTGAAATCAAATGTCCCAACATGAATTACTTTTCTTCTGACAAGGATGTTTCTGTCAGCCATTATCGATGTAAAAGAGGGAGATCAAAGTAGGCTGAATATTGAAAGATCAACCAATTCACATATCAGAAATATTAAGTTGAACGTACAAAAAATCAATAAATTCATGCAGAAAAAACGTAAGTTTCATATTCTAGGTGCCAGGTAGCCCAGTCAGTTGCAAACAGGACCTGAGACCAGGGGGTGGCTGCTTCAAACCCCAAGCTTGGTCAATTTCTTTCCAATTGATGATAGTCATTGCAACGGGATTCATTCCTCTCTCACTGCTGATCATTTTTTCGACAACCATCTACACTTCAACAAACTTAAAACAAACTTAGATTAATGAGCTAACACAAGTGTGTACCATCGAATGCCAATATATCCCTGTATGCCAGGTGTTAAGGTGCCACAATAAATGCATGTAAAGCTAGAGATTAAATTAATACCATTTACGTTTCCAGGTGCCTCAATTAACACTGGTGTAACTGTTATACAACAAGACACAACTAATGATGCTCCACCTGAAGCCAGCCAATCAAATGGAGAGGAACATGATCCCGGTAGCCAATCAGCAGGCTCAGATTCAAATGCCATTTCCGACGGTCAATCAGCACCAACTGCAGAAGAAACTAACCAACCAGAGAAAATCTCAGAAACTTCAGCATCCTGATCATTGTTTAACTCTCGTATGTGTGGCTCTTGAATGTCTGATGTCTTTGATTTCATACTTGCTGGTCACAAAGGTGTATATTTCTTTTTTGTTTCCCCAACTTGAACTACAAAAACTCAAAATAGCTTCAAAGAAGTCTTTTGAATAGAAGAAAACTGAATTGTCTGCTTTGTGGTGAGGTTTTATTTATTCTCTTGGCAGTGTATTGTGAAAAATAGAATGTGTGTGTGTCACATTGTGAAGAAAGAGTTTTCAAGCATTTACTCTTTCAACTTTTATCTCTGTCCATAATGACTGACTTTAGACTTCAAAATTGACAGGATCTGTGGACCACAACTTCAAAATTGGTACAACGAAGACCTGTAAGTGGGTAGAAAAAATGTGGGAAAAGGAGAAAATGCGGTTGACCAGCATTTTCTCCTTTTCCCACAAAGTTTTCATAAGGCTCCTTTCTCAGGGTATCTAATACACAGAATTGTTTAATTAAGGGCAAGGAAATTACCATGATAGGACTTTTTTTGAAAACATTGTTGCAAAAGAAGAAGTTTATTCTTTCAGTCATAATTATCTCCTTTTGCTGCAACGTTTTCACATTATCATGTTTCAGACCTTAACCCTTTATTGCAGGACAATAGTTTTAGACTCTTCCAGACTGAAAGGAGTTGTAGACAATAAATGAAGTGTGGCTAAAATGATGTTGTTAGCATGTGAAAAGGTGCAAAACATTATGGGAAAAGCAGAAAATGTGGTTAAGCAACATTTTCTCTTTTTCCCACACTGTTTTCAAAAGTATTACTTTTATTTCTCAGGGTAGTTAAAACTCTGGATTATTTGGTGAAGGGTTAGTTTATGTTGATTACCTGAAGTTTACAAGTATGTTTTCACTCAGCTTCTGCAAAATTGTTAATAGAAAAGTTGCTTGACATAAACACACATTTATCAAAGGAAAAAAATAAAGCACTTCAGTCATATTGTTTTTTTTTTTTTTTAAACAACAAGCGCTAAACAGACTGTTTAACCCTTTACCACACAATCCCTAATTTTAATGACCCCGAGAAAGCGGCCTTTTGAAAACATTACGGGAAAAGAAGAAAATGCCGGTAACCAGCATTTTCTCCTCTCCCCACAATGTTCAAGGACAAATGCTATCATTTGAAAAAATTTGAATTGTTGTTTGTAAATTCCTTCAATATGGATGAGTCTAAAATTTCACTGTGTGGTAAAGGGTTAAAACATTTTTCAATACTTTTGAGCCTTCGTCCAAGGAGTATTTCAAATACAGGAATGTGATTGGTCTACTGTTTGTAGTGTTGTTAAGGATTTCATCTAAGAAAACAAGGTGTGTTAAACTCTTGGAATTTAAGATTAAAATACTTTTTATTGAGTCTGGTAAATACTGCTGGAGGAGACTGCAGACTTTCAGCTTTCTGATATTGAATGACAGTGTCTACAAAACATCTAGAATTGACCACATTGTTCTGCCTGTTCCAGTACATTTCAGTTATGAATAAGGGCTTGACATTGTGAGAGTGTCTTGTACATGCCATGACTTATTTAACAAAAATGTTCATCGAAAATTTGTGATGCACTGTATTACAGTACATGATACAATAAAGGTTTGTTTTCATGAAAAGTTGAAAAAGGAAATGTCTTCTTATATTTTTTTTCCCCAAAGTCTTGTAAAATTATTTGGCTTTGTGTTATTTTTCTTTCTTTGTTTTCATTTTTTTTCTAAATCTCTTATTTGTCATAAGATTCTGTCTACCTGCATTTTTAGCTCACCTTAGCACAGCGTGCTAAAGGTGAGCTATTGTGATCGCCCTATGTCCGGCGTCTGTCGTCCGTCAACAATTTCTTTAAACATCTTCTTCTGCTAAACCAATGGGCCAATCTTGATGAAACTTGGCAGGGATGTTCCTTGGGTGAAGCTCTACCAAAATTGTTCAAAGAATTGAATTCGACCCACAACTCTGGTTGCCATGGCAACAAAAAGGAAAAAAAAAAGCAAAATCTTTGAAAATCTTCTTCTCTGAAACTAGAAGGCGCAGAGCTTTGATATTTTGTATGTAGCATCTCCTAGTGGACCTCTACCAAGTTTGTTCATTTGATGCCCCTGGGATCAAAACTGGCCCCGCCCTGGGGGTCACAAGTTTGAGCATAGTCACAAAGAAGGAAAACTTCAAAAATCTTCTTCTCTAAAACTAGAAGGCATAGAGCTTTGATATTTGGCATGAAGCATCTCCTAGTGGACCTCTACCAAGTTTGTTCATATGATGCCCTTGGGGTCAAAACTGGCCCTGACCCGGGGGTCACAAGTTCGAACATAGGAACAAAGAGGGGAAACTTTAAAAATCATCTTCTCTGAAACTGGAAGGCGTAGGGCTTTGATATTTGGTATGTAGCATTGCCTAGTGGACCTCTACCAAGGTTGTTCATATGATGCCCCTGGGGTCAAAACTGGCCCCGCCCCGGGGGTCACAAGTTCGAACATAGGAACAAAGAAGGAAAAATTCAAAAATCTTGTTCTCTGAAACAGGAAAGCATGGGGCTTTGATATTTGGTATGTAGCATCTCCTAGTGGATCTCTACCAAGTTTGTGCATATGATGCCCTTGGGGCAAAAGTTGGCCCTGCCCAGGGGGTCACAAGTTCGAACATAGGAACAGAGAAGGAAAACTTTAAGAATCATCTTCTCTGAAACTGGAAGGCGTAGAGCTTTGATATTTGGTATGTAGCATCACCTAGTAGACCTCTTCTAAGTTTGTTCATATGATGCCCCTGGGGTCAAAATTGGCCCTGCCCCGGGGGTCACAAGTTCAAACAGGAACAAAGAAGGAAAACTTTAATTATTTTTTTCTCTTAAATGGGAAGGCATAGAGCTTTGATATTTGGTATGTAGCATCTCCTAGTGGACTTCTACCAAGTTTGTTCCAAGGATGCTGCTTGGGTCAAAACTGCCCCAGCCCCTGGGGTCACAAGTTCAAACATAGGAACAAAGAAGGAAAACTTTAGAATTCTTCTTTTCTAAAACCGAAAGGTGTGGAGCTTTGATATTTGGTATGTTGCATCTCAGAGTGGACCTCTACCAAGTTTGTTCATATGATGCCCCTGGGTCAAAACTGGCCCCGCCCCGGGGGTCACAAGTTCGAAGATAGGAACAAAGAAGGAAAACTTTAAATTTCTTTTTCTCTTAAACGGGAAGATGTAGATCTTTGATATTTGGTATGTAGCATTTCCTAGTGGACCTCTACCAAGTTTGTTCATATGATGCCCCTGGGTCAAAACTGGCCCAGCCCCGGGGGTCACAAGTTTGAACATAGGAACAAAGAAGGAAAACTTTAAAATTCTTCTTTAAAACTGAAAGGGGTAGAGCTTTGATATTTGGTATGTAGTGATTCTCTTCTAAGTTTGTTTGCCCATCTAAGTGCAACAAGTTCATTGAATTCAAATTTGGGTCATCTTGGGTCATAAACTAGGTCACTAGGTCAAATTAAAGAAATACCTTGTTGGCACTCTCGAGGCCACATTATTTGCTCAATTGCCTTGAAAATTAGTTAGAAAGTTTGTCTTTATAAAGTGTCACATAAGATTAATTTGGGTCAACTTGGGTCATAAACTAGTTCACTGGGTCAAATTAAAGACCTTGTTTGCACTCTTGAGGCCACATTTATTGCTCAAATGACCTGAAATTTGGATAGAATGTTTGTCTTGATGAAATACCAGATGAGTTTGGATTTGGGTCACCTGGAACCATAAACTAGGTCACTAGGTCAAAATAAAGAAATACCTTGTGGGCACTCTAGAGGCCACATTATTTGCTTAATTGCCTTGAAAATTGGTCAGAATGTTTGTCTTTGTAAAATCTCACATTAGTCTGAATTTGGGTCAACTGGGGTCATAAACTAGGTCACTTGGTCAAATTAAAGAAATAGCTAATGGGCACTCTAGAGGCCACATTTATTATTCATTTGATTTGAAAATTGGTTAAAATGTTTCTTTTGATAAAGTCCAAGACCATTTCAAATTTCGGTCACCTTGGGTCATAATCTAGGTCACTAGGTCAAATTAAAGAAATATCTTTAGGGCACTCGAGGCCACAGTTTTTGCTCAGTTGACTTGAAAATTGGTCAGAATGTTTGTCTTCATGAAATATGAGTTTGAAATTGAGTCACCTGCGGTCAAAAACTAGGTCACATGGTCAAATTAAAGAACAAGAGGGCCATGATGGCCCTGTATCGCTCCACTGGCTTATAAACCATAAATACTAAACATTTCAATTCTGAGCCAAATGGTTTCAAAATGAAGACTTACAAAGTTTTCTCTGTAAAAGCCCATGTGAAAGTTGACACCTGCAGGGCAAAGCCATTTTTGATCCCAGAGCTATAATTACTTGAACCCTGGTAGAGGTCCACAAGATAAAGCCACATGCCAAAATAATACGAGTCTATGCTGTATGGTTATAAATATGATGATTTTCAAGTTTTGTCCATATGAAGCCTCTGTAAAACGTAAGACCCCTGATGCAAGGCTAATTTAAAAAAAAAAATCAAAACAGGAAGATTTCTTCAGTTGTCACTATGTAAGCCCATGTAAAACTTGTGACCCCTGCGGCGGGGCCAATTATGACCCCAGGGCTAAAATTTTGGCCTGCTTGGTAGAGGCCCACTGGATATAGCTACATGCAAAATTTGGTAGCTCTAGACCTTATGGCCAGGTACAGGAAGATTTTTAAAGTTTTCTCTATATAAGCCTATGTAAAACTTGTGACCCCTGGGGCAGAACCAATTGTAACCCCAGGGCTATAATTTGAAGAAATATGATAGAAGTCTACTACATAAAGCTACATGCCAAATTTGGTAGCCCTATGCCTTATGGTTTCAGACAAGAAGATTTTTAAAGATTTCGAATATTTTTCAGTTTTGTTGCCATGGCAACCAGAGTTTTTCAAGGAATCAAATTCTTTCAAGAAATTCTGAAGAGGACCATGGCAGGATCATTTCTGTGAAGTTTCATGAAAATTGGATGGGTAGTTTCAGAGAAGAAGATGTTTGAAATAAAAGTTAATGCACGGATGGACGCACGACGGACACAGGGCCATGACATAAGCCCGCTGGCCTTTGGCCAGTGGAGCTAAAAACCTGTAAGGCACTCTACTAAGGTGAGCGACCCAGGGCCATCATGGCCCTCTTGTTTCAGTCTTTCAATAGTCCCCTTTGCCAAGCCAGGTGGTTCAGTCAGTAACAGACAGGGCTTCAAGCCTCAGCTTGACCAATTTCTTTCCCAATATTGATGATAGTCATTACAATTCATTCATCTCTCACCTGACCATTATTCCAATAATGGTTATGGAAAGAAGATTGTTTGAAATACTGGTAAAAGAATTGCAGGAAAGCATGGATGGGTACACTGTGCCACCATGATATAATTGAAATAATATTGAAAATGACCTTATAAGCCATACAAACAAGAGTAGTTCCCTCTGGCATCATGTGACTGGACCATACAGTTTGCCCATGCTCTTTTTAATGCTTCGGTAGCACTCTAAGAGTCTTTCCTTTCCATCGTATATATCCCTATTATGTTGTTTGTACAAGTTAGTACTACATGTTCTGTATATCTGAGAGGTCCTGCATGGCTCAGTGGTAAAGTTTAAGACTCGTAACCTATAATTCCTAGGTTCGAGACTCACTGGAAGCACTGGTTTTGGTCTTGGACTGGTCAAGACACTGGTCACACTGCACAGGGTTAAAATATAGAAAAGACTTCTGGAAATGTCACATGATCAATAGCACACACTGATCATTAGAATTTGTATTTAAATTGGTATCATGATGTCACGTGTGATATAAAGGAATAGACAAGACTTGCCTATCGTAAAATGGCCATCCCGTTTTTCAAACGCCTAAAATACATGTATCATCTTTTTACTGAATTTAACCATGAAGTAAATATTTACATCACCAAAGAAAAATATTATATCTAATTGTTTTACAAGAAATTCTGATTTATAGAATGAAAACTAAATAGGCCCCTTTAAAAGGCAGCAAGTGGCTTGGATAGGGCATAATGCACAGTGCTGACAAAAGAAACTCGAGAATGCATAGATGTCACAGTGATATAGCAAGGATGGTGTTGAAAACGGTGATAAAAACCAAACAAACAAATGCCATCCAACCTCAATCCCTTCTTTTGTTCTCAACTCTTTTAATCCTTTACCAACAATTCCTTGGGCTGTCTTACTGTGATATTAGGTCAGAAAATGCATTTAATAGTAGATCAGATGATCCTGACCTGGTTTTAGAGAAACATTCTATATTCTATTAATATGTTCCAAGGCTGTAAATAAATATATTACATTTAGTTACATATTTTCAGTCTTCCTACGAAGCTCTGTTAAAAGTCTATGAGAAATAACTTGTTAGTTACTTACTTTCAGTTACATAGTTACTTCCCTTTAATACCTCGGCATATTCTACCCTCTCAAAACAACCTTCCCTCCCACCACCAATTACACCACATTTGTTGTCTGCAAGGGCTTTAAAGACAAGTCTACAATAATGTCACAATCCTGGTACACAGTCAGTAGGGAACAGGACTGGAGACCGGGGGGTGGTCAGTTTGAATCCCCAGCTCGGCCAATTTCTTTCTGAGGATTGATGGTAGTCATTGCAACAAAATTCATTCCTATTTCACTGCTGATCATTGTTTTGAAGAGTGGCTATGGAAGAATATTGTGAGAAGTACTGATACAGAAAAACTCCAGGAAAGCATGGGTAGGTGCTATGGCCACTGTGATACAACTAATAATCTTGAAAGCAGCATTTATAAGCAACCGTACAAACATACCAAAAGTAAAATAACGATACCTTGTAAAGTTAATCTAGTTCCGTCAATGTACCTCACCTGTTACGCTAAGGAGTGCTAAGCTAGCAGCATTAGCGCCACCAATAATTTCCAGGGTCCCTGATAGCTTTGCAATCTAAAGTGTTTGCTCTACATACTCCAGGAATCCCTGCATGACTTCAGCTTGTGCCACTTGTCACATGGTAGTGTCCTCAGGCTAGTATTTTGCACTGTTCATGGTCACTGACCAATATCCTGAAAAATGTCCAAAACTCTGTACCAAACATCAAAATTTTAGGCTGGTCCATTCTGAAAAGGTACAATGCAGACTACAAAAATTACTATTGTCAAGTGATGCAAACTTTCCCTGGAACAGTAGAAAATATTGTGGAAAAGGAGAAAATGCTGTACCAGCATTTTCTCTTTTTCCCACATTTTCAAAAGCATTTTTCTTCAGGATCATTTAAACTTAGGTCTGTGTGGTCAAGGGTTAACTCGAAATTCCTAAACTGGCCATCTGATTGGCTGAGGCATTTTGGCCAATCAAGAGGCTGGTGGAATTGGAATTAAAAATCTTAATTTGAAATGAAAAATACTGCTCCAGTATTATAAACTGAACCAGTTCTGTAAATTAACTGAAGCAATGCCCAAGTGTGTAAAACAATTTTCAAGCAAGCAAACACAGCAAACAATAATGTGGCCGTAATTACGCCCTTTATTTGTAGAAAATGCTGATTGGGACCCTACAATTTTTTAATCCTTTACCACACAGTGCCAACTTTTAGCAACCCTGAGAAAGAAAACTTTTGAAAACATGTGGGAAAAGGAGAAAATGCTAGGTTACCAGCATTTTCTCCTTTTCCCACAATGTTTTCTACCCTACCCAACACAAGTTTAATGTTTTTTATTCACATTTTCTTTGTCATCTGCAAATCGAGGGTTCAACGCAAAACTGTCGTAACTCCATTTTTATAAATTTTACAGGAGAGACATAAAACTCTCTCTTTTCTTCATTGTGGATCACATGTAGAGTTACTCCATGGGTAAATCAATGTTAGAACTTCGTTTTTCAAATGAGATAATAAATGTGTTGATTAAGCTAGTGAAAACGGTTATTTTATTGAAAAAGTGACTTACGACAGTTTTGCCTCTGAAAACATACAGATCCTTTATGCTTATTTTCATGCAAAACTGTCGTAAGTCCACTTACGACAGTTTTGCATTCAAAAACACTCCTACAGTAATGTGGGAATTTCATGCAATACTGTCGTAACTTTAATCTGATATTAAGTGATTACCTAACAACAAAATTTTAGACTTACCAAAATTCAAAGCAGTTGCAGATGACAAATTATGTGTCTCAATAATTGAAATTTTGTTTGTGATAGGCTAGTGAGCATTGTGGAAAAGGCAGAAAACTATGATGACCAGCATTTTATCCTTTTTATGCTTCTGTATTGGAAGATCAGAAGCATATTGTTTTACCTTTCTTTGTATGTCTGTCTTTCTGTCTGTCTGCACATACTTATCATTCCAAATTAACAATTTTGCCTGTCACTCATAAGTATTTAAGCTACAAAGCTCATATTTGGTATGTGGTTACCTTTCCACAACAAGCATCTCCTGGTGGCAAAGTTAATGTCATCTGTCAAGGTCAAATATCAAGGTCACATTTCTGATGAGAGCACCACATTGCTGTTGGGTGCTCAGGTTAGTGAGTTTACATACTAAATAGGAGCATAATTTGGACAAAAATAGTTTTTTAGAGTTATCTGCCCTTATTGCAGGGGTTGGTTTTTTTTTGATACTAAACAACTTTCCTAAATTTCAAGTACATGTGTTGAATAGAAGTTGAGATAATACAGAATGTCAAAAGTTTTGCATGTCACCGCAGACAACATAGACGACAGGGCTATCACAGTACCTAGAAAACAGCCGAGAGTGAAAATTAGCTGTTACAGGGGCATTTCTGTTGCACGAACATATCTTGCTAACAATGTTTTCAAATACCATTTCTATGGAATTGTTAAAAACAGAGATTTTGTCCCGTGTTTATGATTTTATTTACCGGCATAATTATGTTGAGCACCGAGTGTAGTCCTTTGTCTACATAGAAACCATAATTTAAACAATAATCTCAGATTTGATGAAATATATTAATCTATATATTTCCTTTGTTAATCTTTAGTTTGACAAAAATCATTAAGGAAATGAGTTGATCAGATTTTTCGGGTAAAAAATAAGGACTTTGTTGACTTCTTTAGTAATTTTTACTCTATAAAGAAAAAAAAAACAGGTCGCCGATAAATTGAACAGCAAAAAAGTTTAGTATATCAAAATTCTTAGGGGTCTGTTGAGCTAACTGTTAATATTATATGCATCAAAGATACAATAACATCATTCTGCTCCTGTTAAAACTAATAACAGGACTAGAAAATGATTTCTTAAGAAATTGCAACTATTCAACAGAGAACATTTCAACTAAACAATGTTTAACTTATCTTTTATTTATATGGTGGTTTCATTCACATAATGATTCTTCAAACAAACAATTCCATCAACATTTACCACAATAGAGTTTATGCTTTAAACATCAAGATTATGATTTTAAATGATCTGATTGGTGTTATTAACTTTAGTATCACTCTGAACAGAATTTCAGTAATGGGTCTACACTAGTACTCCAAACAACATCCCTTCGAACTTTTAAAACCATAGTAAGTCTACAAAATCATTATTTGGCAACCAGAATGTCTTAACTGCAGCTTGAACAAGATGAAAGTCAAAATTAATGATACATGGTGATCGATAGTGAAAAATAACCACAAAGCTCTTGTATTAATTGGCAGTCTGTATGATGACAGTGTATCATTACATACATTTTGCAGTCTGGTAATTTTTGCGTATGTGCGAAAATGCTACAATCAGTATACTATAATTAGAATTAACTTGCATGATAGTCTAATCACTTTCAAGCAGAAGTAGAAGAAAAAATTGATGATGAACTGGTGGTATGATCTGCTTCCTGCACAAGGTAAGCAGATCAGCAAACTTTTCTTTGCAGATATCAAAATGTGACCCAAGGATTAAAATTTGTCAGTGATTAGAAAATATTAGTGAAAAGGAGAAAATACCATCATTTTCTCCACTGTTTTTAAAGGCCTTAGTAAAGGTCTTTAAAACTTAGGATTGTATGGTAAAGAGTTCCAGCATCTTCTGAGTCATTGCTTTGGAAAAAAGAAAATATTACTTCATCAAAAGTTTGAATAGAGTACAGGTTATTACCAAATAAGGCAATACATACTTTTTTACTTTAAAAAAGGATTTACAACAGTTTTGTCTTTGTGCTAATGTTCAAGCAAAACTGTTGTAATTGAACTTACAGTAGTTTTGCATTCTAAACCTCTCAGAAAGTAATGTGAGGTTTCATACAATATTGTTGTAATTCATGTCTGATATAACAAGTTGACTACAAAATAAGAAAATAATAGACTTGCCAAAATTTAAAGGAATTGCATAATTATGACAAATTAAATATGACTCAGCATGAAAATCTAAATGTGGTAGGGTAGGAAGCATTGTGGAAAAGGGAGAAAATACTGATTATCTGTATCTTCTCCATTTTTCACAATGTTTTCAAGTTATCTTCTTGAGGGTCATTTAACTAGGGACTGTGTGGTAATGGGTAAATCATAGTGAGCTGTATACCAGTTTTATTCTTGAAGAAATTCTTTAAAGATGTTGGACAAATTCTTCCTTTGAGCATTTTATTATTTTTGATTCATCATGCAAAAAGGGACTTTTTCAGAACTTCAAAATGTGTTTACCCTGGTCTGCCTGCGAAGTCTGTTCAATTTGACCAGAGTCAAAACTTTATACTTTTGCAAGATTTGCTGTATGATAAATTGTCTTTCTACCTTATTAAACACTAATTTTAACAAGAGCACCGCATGCGGGTCCCACACTCGGCTGTTGAGTGCTGGATAGTGAGTGAAAATTCTAAGTCATAATCTATATGGCCAACAAACAAGAGGGTCATGATGGCTTATAAATATAAACCATAAATACTAAACATTTCAATTTTGAGCCAAATGGTTTCAAAATGAAGACTTACAAAGTTTTCTCTGTCAAAGCCCTTGTGAAAGTTGAGACCCACAGAGCAAAGCCATTTTTGATCCCAGAGCTATAATTACTTGAACCCTGGTAGAGGTCCACAAGATAAAGCCACATGCCAAAATAATACAAGTATTTGCTGTATGGTTATAAATAAGGTGATTTTCAAGTTTCGTCCACATGAAGCCTCTGTAAAACATAAGACCCCTGATGCAAGGCTAATTTTAAAAAAACAATCAAAAGTGATCCAGATTTGGTAGCCCATGGGTTTAAGGTTAGGAGCAAAAAGATTTTTTGAATTTTCACACTATAAGAACATGTTTATGACCCATGAGATAGGACTAATTTTGACATAACTTGAATAACTTTGAAAGAGCTTATTTAGATTACACTCATACAATATTACAGCTGTAACTCAAGGTAAGGAACAAGAAGACCTTTTAAGTTCTCACTATATTAGCCTATGTAAAGCTTGTGACTTATTGGGTGAAGCAGTTTCAGTGACGATAAGCTTGATGGCCTTAGGCCTGTGGAGCTAAAAAGCAGTATCTTTTTCATGAGCTACAATGACGTTAGTAAATACAAGCTTTTGGAAAAGATTTTCAAAGGTTTTTCAATACTTTTCAGTTTTGTAGCCATAGCAACCATAGCTTTTAACAGAACTTAATTCTTTGAATACATCCTGAAGAACATCATGGCAAGATGGTATCTGTAAAGTTTGGTCAAAATTGGAAGAGTGGTTTCGATGAAAAAGATGGAACAATCTTGGTAGAAGTCTACAATATGAATCAGCATGCCAAATTTTTATAGCCCTAGGCCTTACAGTAAGGATAAAAAAAAGATGTCTTAAGTTTTCCCTATGTAAGCCTATCTAAAATTTGTGAACCCTGGAGTGGGACAAATTTTAGTCCCAAGGCTCAAAACACGCCAAATTTGTTAGTCCTATGCTTTATGGTTAGAAACAAGAAGATTGCCGAGAAGTCTTCACTATATAAGCCCCTATAAAACTTTGACCCCAGTGCTACAGTCAGACTAAATGGGGAATATGTGTATTAGAAGAATAACATGCCAAATATGGGAGTTCTTGGCTTTGACGGTTTCTGAAGTTTTCACTCCATAAACTCATGTAAAACTTGTGACCCCTGGTGCAGAGCCAAACTTGATCCTAGGGCTGTAACTTGGGCCCTCTTTGTAGTTGTCCACTAGATAATGCTATAATTATGCAAAATTTGGTAGCCCTAAGCCTTATGGATATGTACGCCAAGATTTAACGGTTTTCCCTATATAAGCCCATGTAAATCTTGTGAACCTCCCCCCTTCCCCCCCCCCAGCATGAGGCCAAATTGATCCCAGGACTGTAATTTGGTAGACCCCCACTAGATCAAGCTAAATGCAAAATTTGGTAGCTCTAGGCCTTATGGCTAGTACAGGAAGATTTTTAAAGTTTTCTCTATGTAAGCCCATATAAAACTTGTGACCCCTTGGGCAGAGCCAATTTTGACCCAAGGGCTATAATTTGAAGAAACATGATAGAGGTCTACTGTAGTCAAAAGTCTTTTATTACCTTTACTCACACATCTATTTATTAGTTTACCATCACCAACGAATGCATTTATGAAACAACTGAACAATACACTTTATGAATTTGTATGGGACGGTACTGCTAAAATTAAACAAACTGTCTTCACAAAAAATTATATGGAAGGAGGTCTAAACATGATTGATGTCAATAACTATAATAAAAGTATGAAAATTAAATGGATAAGAAAACTAGTTGCTTGCGGTAAAAGTTGTCATAAATTCATGAATAATGTAATTGACACACACAAACTATTTAATTTTGGAATGATGTACTGTGAAAAAATTATTACCAACATAAGAAATGATTTCTGGATTGATGTTTTAAAATCTTTTATGGTATTTATCTCTAAATGTAGTTTTACAAAACTGCTGGATGTAGTTAACATGCCTCTGTTTTTTAATAGCAATATTTTGGTAGATTCTAAGCACATTTATAATAAAATATTATACGATTGTGGTATAAGATATGTAAAGGATCTGTTAAATGTAGATGGAAGTTTTAAAAATTGGTTGGACATAAAAACAATGACTAGAAACAAAGTGAATTTTTTTAATTTCTATAGCATTACAACATCAGTTAAAACTTTCCTTTCAAAAAATCACATTTTGATTAAAAAGGATGCTTTAAAAGGATGTCATAATCCTTCTATTAGTTGTTATTTCTTTCATATGCTTACTAAAAGTAACATAAATAAACATGTTTATAACATTTTGACACACAACGATGAAATACCTTCGAGTAGAGTTAAGTGGGACTCATTATATAACAACATAAATATAGATTGGAAGCAAGTTCATGGAAATGTGTTTAAATGCACAAAAGACACTTATACACAGTGGTTTCAAACAAGAATAATACATAGAATAATTCCAACAAATTCTCTGCTTTTTAAAATGAAATTGATAGATACTAACTCATGTACATTTTGTAAACAATATGAAGAAACTATTCTACATTTATTTCATGACTGTGAACACACCAAATCATTAATTAATAATATAGCAACAATTTTAAGTACTTTTGACCATACACTGCAAATTGATAGTCGAACTTTACTTATAGGCACACGTACATCAAACGTACCATTAGACAGACTACTTTTAGAACTTAAGAAATATATTTATCACTGTAGGAATAAACAAAAAATACCCTCAATGTTCGGCTTTAAAAATACTCTAAACTTGACCTTGAATATTCATAAATGCACAAACACACATGAAATTGACAAATGTCACATGACAATTGTAGAACATGTGTATCAAAGTCTCCTTTGCCAGAATAGTGCACAGGTAGTAAATATTAACGAATTTCTATAAAATTTCTGAAAGATTCCAATTTCTTTACTCCATATGCACATATCCACTCACCCACACACACACACACATACTTACATCTATTTCATGTTTTTTTACCCTGATTTCTGATTCTCTCTCTCTCTCTCTCTCTCTCTCTCTTAATAAGGCCACATTCAAGTGATGGAACAACTTTACAAAAAATACAATTTTTGTTAGGTATATGAAACAGCTTTTGTTTAAAAGTACTAACAAATTATTTAGAAACCTACTAACATTGAATTGTAAGGTATGGTGAGAGATGGCCACGACTCCCATCATACCAGTTGACGTGGCTAATAAAAATCTAAAAAAAAAAAAATGATAGAGGTCTACTACATGCCAAATTTGGTAGCCCTATGCCTTATGGTTTCAGACAAGAAGATTTTTAAAGATTTCCAATATTTTTCAGTTTTGTTGCCATGGCAACCAGAGTTTTTGAAGGAATCAAATTCTTTCAAGATATATTGAAGAGGACCATGGCAGGATCATTTCTGTGAAGTTTCATGAAAATTGGATGGGTAGTTTCAGAGAAGAAGATGTTTGAAATAAAAGTAACGCACCGATGCACAGACGCACGATGGACACCAGGCCATGACATAAGCCCGTTGGCCTTTGGCCAGTGGAGCTAAAAATCAATAATGCAACCTTCTATGTTCAAATACTGATTTTTTAGGTAATATTGTACAAGTAGATCTACATGTATATAATACCTATGATTACAAACATGAAATAGATGATCTATGCCTTCTACTTTTTTGTTTGTCTTTTTTTCCATTTGTACCAAAAAAGTAGGAACCAAAGTAAGATAATTATTTTCATTTATACCATAAGTACATTAATTATGATACATTATGGTGAAAAACATACTTCAGATAAGAAAACGTTGGATTTTATGTGACTTACAACAGTTTTGCATGAACAGCATAATAGGTCTGAACCACATTTTCTTCTATGCAAAACTGTCGTAACTCCAAAATGGACTTACGACAGTTTTGCCAAACAAAAAAGTCTTTAACAGAGTTACGACATTTTTGCATTTTGCTATTTAAGTACATTCTATCTTATATTTTCATTTTCTCTTTTTCCCATATACAATTTATTGATCAAGGATTTCAAAAACGCAAAAAAATGGATTTGTGAAAAAATTGGAGTTACGACAGTTTTGCGTTGAACCCTCGAAATGCTTTCAATTTGGATGCATTAAAAAATATGTTGTCTGGTATAGAGATAAATCAGTGTGCTTTAAGAATAAGCCATATTACAACCAGTACAAAGAAGAGAGATCTACGCTTCTAGATCTGGATTGTCTCTTGTATTTGTGTTAAAACCTTGCTCTACTGAATAAAAATATCATTAGGCCTATTATCGGCCTACAGTTTTACAAATATCCTTCTTGGTACACTTTACCACAAAATCTTGAGTTTTAACAAGTCTGGATAAAAAATGATTTACATTTTTTTTCCATCCTTTCAAAGACAAAATCCCACCATTTGAGCAAATTCAAATTTGTCATCTGAAAGTGCTCTGAATTTGGACAAGTCTAAAATTTTGTTGTCTGGTAAAGGGTTGGGCAAATTTGAAGCAAACAGCATTGTTAACATGCATACACTGTACAGAAAATTGCGATTGTTATAGGTTTCATTGCAAGCAATTTTCTACTTTTGCTTAAACACCAGCCTATTGCAAAACACACAATTGTCATCATGAGGTTATATGTTGATCTCTAACTATATCAGGCAACAAAGTTTCAAGCTTGCCAATAATAAACACTTTGTAGCAAAGAAAATTCTGTCTAACAAAATGGGATTGGGCTTCGGAAGGTTGGGAAATAGGGGCAGTAGAAGTGGCTGCCGCCATCCAATTTGTTTGTATGATTTTCATCGCCAACTTGTGGGTGAAAAGCCCCTCACTGTTGCAGTCTAATCTTGATCCAATACCATAAGCGATCGTATAGTTGTAAACAATCCCTGATACGATCTACAAATGCATCTAAAACTCGCTTTTGACACAAATTGCGTCAACGAAGGATAACTTAACATCAGGCTTCTTACAGCACTTGATAATTTGAGCACGATATTGTTACTAGTATTAACGAATTTTGTCATTTTTGCCTCGTTTTTCAGGAGACTTTCCGAGCTTGGGCTAATTTGGAGATTTCACTACTACCTCTTTGTTTTAAGAAAGTGACTATTTACCCGACCGTCGTGTACACACTGAAGAAAATTCATATTGCGAGGACGACTGTCGTGTACTCAATGAAGGAAAACTTCTTGGGTGCCCGACTGTCGTGTACTTAATGAAGGAAAACTCGTTGGGGGCCCGACGGTCGTACCCGGACTGATAAAATTTCGTCTTGGGGGCACGATGACGTGCCCGCTATTTCCGATTTCTTCATTCAGTACACGATGCGGTCGTGTACGCACTGAAGAAACGGGATATTACGTACACGTATTAATGGGTTGGACCAAAACGCAGACTGCTATGTGAACCAGCACGGCGTAAACCGTCTCAGTGGAGCAATAGTCATTTATACAGGGTGTCATGCCCGAAGGGTCGTATTATGTTATACACCCGGTCGTCCGTCCGTCCGTTAGCAGTTATTTGTGTGCGCAACTCCTCCTACAATTTCCATCGGAATTAGATCTACTTCAAACTTGCCAAAAATTGTGGGTCGAATTGACTTAAATATGGGTCGATACGACCAAAAAGTTTCGAACTGACTGGGTGTGGAAATGACTTGGTGCCGAAACGACTGGATACCATTGTGGCAAATTTCAAATAGATCTAATTCCGATGGAAACTGTAGGAGGAGTTGCGCACACAAGAAATTCCAAACGGACGGACGGACGACCGGGTGTACAGTATAAGGTAATACGAGCCTTCGGACGTATAAAAAGGATGCCAGCTACGCTTGTGCATGCATTTGTTCTGTAACACGCTGTATAAATGACTATTGCCGTGTGCTCCAATGAGACTGTCTACGCCGTGCCGATTCACGTAAAAGTCTGCGTTTTGGCCCAACCCATTTACACGTGTACGTAAGAGTCCAATTCTTCAGTGCGTACACGACCGCATCGTGTACTCAATGAAGAAATCGGAAATAGCGGGCACGTAATCGCGCCCCCAAGACGAAATTTCATCAGTCCGTGCACGACCGTCGGGCACCCAACGAGTTTTCCTTCATTGAGTACACGACAGTCGGCCTCGCAATATGAATTTTCTTCAGTGTGTACACGACTGTCGGGTAAATATCATCGGCCTTGTTTTAATTCACAAGTAGGGCGCATGAGCATTTTTTTTTTTGTAGTTGTGTAATATTCAGGTATATAATGGCTGACAAGAAACCCAGAAATCGTTCGCTATTTAGGTCGAAATTAGACTGGAATTCTCATTCGTAATTTTACGACGTTCTCCTTCGTAGAGAGTATAACTGTTTCCCCGCTTGGATCTGCGCGAAAATCAAAACGGGCCCTGTTTTAAGTAAAGTTCATTTTGCGGATTTGTAAGAAATTATGCAACTAACGTTTATTCTGCGACCATGTGAGGCCATATGAGACCATAAAGCGCTTCCCTGTGTGTTTGATGCTTTCTGTACAGAAAGTTTTATCGCAGAACTCTTGAACTGGATATTATCATCACACAGCAGCAACAACAGAAATATGTAATCAATGTTTCCGTTACTTTTTACATGATGATGATGATGATTGCATTTTTTAACCGCGAACAAAATGATAATTTAATAGTAGAAGTTGTAGACTAGTATTATTGATAATAATACCGATTATGAGATAATAAGACTGGGGTAATTGTCTGAAAATAACCTGTGTCCTGTCGATTTTTTTGTCGGCAACTAGAATCTATCTCCATTAAACAATTTCTTTAAATGAATTGAATTTGATTACAATTATGTAGCTGAACACAGTAAAAGCAAAACTGAGACTGTAAATCAAGATCCGACTGTACATGTGCTGAGGCTCACGGTAGTCTAGTTCCTCCGCAACATGAATACATGTGCATTCATAGTTGCGCATTGCAGGATTTATGGATTAAGTTTATAAACCCAGACCCTACTTTCCATATTTCCCTTGTTTGACATATTTATGTATAACATATACAGGAAAGTACTATGAATACAATGGGAAATCGAAGGTGGATCCGCAATGGTAAGATGACAAAATGTTTGTTTGGTTTTAAACACCGCATCAACAGTATTTTAGTTGCATCACAACAGGCAGACCTGTGCATCTATCTAGTATCTACGCATTCGCGGTGTTTCCAAACTCCAGTCTTTCCAGGCCACTGAGTGCTTTCTCCTATAAACAGTCAGTGAGTGCAATTTATACTGCAGAAATGTAAATAAATATAGCGTGATTAAGTGCTTATTGCATTTGGTATGCATTTTTGTGCATCATGTGGAATAAATTCTACAGAAATAGAAGACAACTATTTTTCCAGCAATTTCTTCTTATATTTTTCAGACGTAAGATATTTCAAATTTAAATACAGGGAGCCTTCGAAACCCACTACCCACACCCCACCCCGAAGCAGGCTACCCCAATTGACGAGCTTAGGTATAATCTTCTCCCGTCCACACACACCACACACATTTGGTTCTTTTCAAAGTTGCCTCCATAAATATTTAAATTTCCGAGGTATGCTCAGGAAATAAGCTCTACTTTATTAATAGTTGTGTGATAATGTTACATATACAGACTCAGGTTTCTTGATTTATATGTAACATTCTAAACATATATGTTAAAAAAGTTTTAACTTTTCAAAATCAACAATTCCAACATTAGCAGAACAGAAATTTTAGTCTTCTATCCAACATGTTTTCATAATATAAGTACAGAGAACCAGTCCCTACATAACCTAACAATAGTTCCGGTGACAAACTTTTCTTTATTACTTCAGATTTTTTAAGAGACAAAATTGGGAAAATTGATCCAATTTTTGGGGCCCTTTTTCGGCCCTAAAATAAGGATAGAGAAATCCCTGGACAAGAGGGTAAAGGCTCGTAAAATGTAGCTATCATCACTCCGGGAGCTGTTCGAGTCAGATGTGTAACGAAGCATACAGTGTGCCATGAAACATAATCATCATTTCCCTCCTGATTATTCATTGATTTTAGCCCTTCCACTGTAGTACGCAAAAACGGTACTGCTTTGCGGAGAGAATGGAACAAGATCAGGCTGCACGTGTGCAGTCTGATCTTGATCGCACTCTTTGCTTGTTTATCACTGGTTTGAGTTAGTTATCTACCATTTAATGACAAATATTAATAAAATCAACTCTTTTAAAAATAAATAAAGCAAATTCGTCTGGATAAGTGTTAGCCCTTTATCATACAAACTCACGTTTTCCTGAACATCCCCGAGAAAGACTGCTTTTGAAAACATTGTTGGACAACGAAAAAAAAAATGATTGCAAGCAACATTTTCTCCTTTCCCCAAGAATATTTTCAATTCTTCCAAAACGAATTCCATCTTTGGAGCATGCACTCAGTTAGTCGTCTGCAAATGACTTGAATTTGGACAAGTCTATGATTTTATCGTCTGTTAAAGGGTTAATAACAAAATCGATAGAGCCCGGTTCCTCAAATTGAATATGTTTGCTTTTTCGTTTATCACACCCGAGTGGTTCCGGAGGATAGTTCTATCTGAAAATAGTCCTGGCAGTAGGTTTCCTCTCTTATTGTTTCAAATGTTTTTGATTAGGGAAAGTAGCCAGTGATTTGGAAAGGAGTGTTGTATGTAGTACTGATATAGAGAAATTGGATAGGTTCAGGGTGGCCTGCGTGATATACAGCAACTGAAATATTGTTAAAAATGGAGCCTAACGCCCACTACACTTCCGGCGAATTACACCTACATCTGTCAACCCAATAAAAAGCTAAATAAAATATCTAACTCCCGGTGAAGAAACTTATTACCGCCCAGGAGCCTTAAATACTGTTTGCCTCTTGTTCTTGTAGCAGACCATTTAAGAAAAAAAACACTGTACAAAAGAAGTTCTTGATCAAAGAACGCTTTTGAAAACTCTGGGGGAAAATGAGGAAATGATGGTAACCAGCGTTTCTCCATTTTCAACAGTGTTTCTACTATTTCAAAGACAGAAATCATATTCTAAGCACATTTAGAGTTGTAGTCATTGCGTCAAGACTCATTCCCCTCTGATCGCTGACCACTTGTTTTAACGTTGAGAAAGCATCCGTTGGCTTGGGAAGAACATGGTGCGGGGCACTGGTAAAAGAAACCCAAGGAAAGCATAGATTGCGATATAACGATGATATTGTTGAAAACGGCAATAAACTCCATGCAAACAGAACAAACAAATTACAACAGTGTCGGACTGAAGACAAGCCGGCTATTCCAGTACACTTATCTTTGCGTCTCTCGTTTTCTCTACACAAAGCCTCATACTACACTCTGGCTGCTAGCCATTGACCACTTTCAAACCTAACTCTTTACCAAACGACAAAAGTTTAGACCAGTCCAAATTGAAAGCTTTTGCAGATGACAAAATAAATGTGAATCAAAAATTGAAATTCGCTTTTGGAAGAGTAGAAAACATTGTGCGGAAAAGGAGAAAATGCTGATTAGCAAAATTTTCTCCTTTTCACACAATGCTTTCAAAGGGCTTCTTCTTAAGGGTCGTTAAAAGTCGGGATTGTATGGTAAAGGGTTTTAAACAAAGTCGAAACAATCTGAACGGATGATAAAGGAATGATTCCTCGGAAATAAAACTGGCTAGGGTTCTAACTCACCAAACTCAATAAGAAGTCTTGTGTGTGGCAATTAAGGAATCGGGGATCGGCCTAGAAAGCTTAATATGTTTAAGAATCCAGAACTATAATCTTTGTTGTGGGTACTCTTAGAATGGTCTCATCGAAGGAATAACATTTCCAGAATTTCAAAAACCCAAATTTTTGAATTTCTGGAATACCTAGTTTGTTACGGGCACTGACCTGCGATAGCCTTTGTTCTGGTTTGTAGTGTTTACTGGTATAACATTTCATTTTAAGTATTTGACCTAGTTTGATAATTAACAAGAAAGACTTTTTAAAAAATAAATGGCTATTTAAAGAGGTACGGGATCGGTCTGCTGCCAGACGAAAATATGCGTTTTACCTGACGCAATACTTCATGGTGTATTTTTTCAAATCTTTCACTAGATTTCTGAATTTAATGGTTTAAAAACTGCGAACTGCGTAAATTAAGATCAAAGTGCGTAAAACCTGTAGTCTGATCTTGGATCTAACACGCATTCTCAATAAATAGGTGCCATTTGTACTTTTTGTTGTCGTCGAAGATTTTCAGGATAACATACAATCGGAATGTTTGAATTATTATGGTTAACGATAGAGGGACAATTGGTGACTTTAACGATACACTTATGCTATCTCAGCAATAAAGGTTGTGTTATCCATGCTAGCCATAATGTGCTTATTTGTAAGGTTCGTAACTGTCGCCGAGCGGAATTATATGTTGAAAACTGAATTCTTTAAAAAAATCCGAGAGTAGGTAAACAATTGAATGGAAATATTTCAGCACGGTTATACAACGCATCTAAAAAAATATCATTTTTATGTTCCATTTAAGTTTCACATACCTATATCAGGATTTCAAACTTGTCGCCGAAAGCATTAAATTCAACGCACATCAACGCAAATACAGAATAAGAATGCAACGGAATGACAAAATCTTGTGAAAACATTTTATTTCGTGCTCAGAATTACGAAATTAACCATAAAATACTTTGTAAGGTTATCGGAATAATGATATCTACATCAAGATAGATTAACCTTCATTTTTCACGCCGAAGGTTTAAGGCAGTAAGGTTTGTTACTCATCATTCTGCAATTTCATACCACTATTACCGTGACGTTTTTATCAGCCTTAATCGCTTTTAAGTAAGTATTAAAAAAAAACTTAGAAAGAAGTGTTGGATTCCTGCAATAGTCACGGAATGTAAAGTTAGATGCATTTTGTAAGGTTCGTTTTGTAAGGTTAGTTATCGGATATCCACTGGTCTTTATAATTAACACTTTTCTTTTACCATGTGCTTAATGACGTCATTTTATAAAAGTTTTGACGTAATTAAATGATGCGGGCGTTCATCCGCCATATTTTCGCTGTTGTTTTGGAGTGAAACAGAATTTTGTTGAGACGAAGGGGTCAAGGCACTTGTGGTAAGTTTTTTTTCTTTAATCTCACGATTCATTAATTTTATAATTGCATACATATTAATCCATAAACAATTGTTTGAAAAAAAAGATGTCTTTAATATACCCAAACAAGTTTTGATGTTTAAATCAGTCAATAATATGGATGTAAGGTTCGTTATTTTAGTAACGAACCTTACTTGATTTTCTGATGGAAAGTACAATTGATATTTAAGTTTACTACTATCTAGGAATTTGAATTTAAGAAGATATATGACATACCATGTTTATTCCTCACAACAGATCCAGAGGTGTATAGTCTATTATTCTTTATTGAAAACAGGAAGTGGTACCCCCGTAAGATTTTTGAATGCTATTTTATACGGAAATAGATTCAGCTGAGAGCTCTCTACTTAAACAAAAATCAACATTTCTTATTCTTGCCAAAATGTCGATCTGTCGTATTGAAATACTTTTGCATGTCTACTTTAATAGTTTTTTCAAAAGAAATATTGTAGATGTTAAGGGTAAGGTTCGTTACTATCGGTAACGAACCTTGCACTGAATGTCATCAGTTATTGTCGAGCCCATTTGCTTTGAGCTAGAATCAATTGTCACTTTGACAGTATGGTATAGATGCGTCTGTACGTGTGTGCCTCCGTCAGTCCGTGCGTGCGTCCGTCTGTCCGAATTAGTCCTTACCATCACTTCCATATTTGCTTTCAGATATTTCAAAGCAATCTAGAAACATTATTCTGAATAATGCGAGGATATGCGATTTCAATTATTTGTTCAGGTAGGTCCAAGGTCACATTCAAAGGTCAAATATTTTGCGGACCATAATTCCTACATAAATGACCATAATGTTTTCCATCATTAGTAGTTTTCAGGACCCAAGGTCAATGTCAAACTTTAAGGTCAAATATTTGTGGATTCGACACAAGTTGTCGCTGGACAACCATTCTGGTTTTGTTGTACATATTGTACATATGTTGTACATATATTTCAGGTACTAACATGGCCAAGTCAGCTAAAGAGAAAATGAAAGAGTACCGAGAAAAACTGAAGAAAGATCCCCAGAGATATGAAGAATATCTTGCTAAAGCGCGAGCCAGAAAGAAAAAAAATTACGTTCCAGTAGAACAATTGAACCGTAGAGAAAAGGCCAATCGTAGATCCAAAACAAAGGAATATGTCCGCCAACATAGAGTCAAAAAAATGAATGAACTCCATAATTCCATCACTGAAGTTGAAAGTGAAAGTGGGTATGAAACACGAGAATCTGCTGGACCACTAGTTGTCAATATGCCTTTCCCGAATAGGAAAAATAGTCCGAGAAAACGCATAAGCAATGCTCTTGCTAAAAAACACAGACAATATAATGATTTAAAGATGAAGTTCCAAAACTTGGAGAAGAAATACAAGAGCAAATTGAGATACATTCAGCGATTAAATAAAGCAAAGAGATCCGAAGTTGAAAAGCCAAAGGAAATACAAATGGATGACATGAACCAAACGCCTAACAGTAAAACCAAGCAAATGATGGCGAATGCAGAAATGACCCCCATCCAACGAGCAAAGTTAAAGAAACAGTTACTTTTTGCGAATATCGTCCAAGCAGAAATCAAGAAATGTCAAAGTGGTAATAAACGGGATTCAGTAGGAGCCTTACGTGGTTTAGTTGGTGGAAGAATACTACGCAAGTACAAACTTATAAGGACAGCAAACAAGTTGACAGGTCTCGGAAGAAATAAGATAACAAAGGTGGCTGGGTTATCCAATTTTGAAAAACGGAAACGGGACAGAGAAGTCGAAAGATATAGATCCAGTGTAATGGAATTTTTGATGCGTGAAGATAATTCAAGATGTAACCCAGGAAAACAGGATAAGCTGAAGGTGAATAAACATACCTACCAAACAAGAATACTCACAGACTACTTGAAAAATTTACACAGTAAATTCCTGAGTGAAAACCCAAATGCCAAGCTATCTCTAGCATCATTTTGCCGGGTCCGTCCTGCGTATATTAAATTAACAAGATTTATTTCCCGAACAAGTTGTCTCTGCACGAAGCACCAAAACTTGGCTCTATGCGTAAAAGCTATGAAGAAACTTGACATACCTGTACCACTAAACCCTGAAAAATTCGTAGAAGATGAAAGCAACATTGAAAAGATGAAAAGCAATGCACCGGATGAAATAACGTTTGGACAGTGGAAGAGGGTCGCCGTTGAAGATAAAGGCAAGACAGAGATGGTAATGAAGATTGTTTCTTCTAACATGACTAAGTCAGATTTCCTGAAATACATGGAAGTGCAGATTGAAGAATTCAGAGAACATATTTACCGAGTTCGTCGACAGTATGAAGCTTGTCAAAACATTAAGAAGAATCTCCCCGAAGATGAAGTTGTTGTAATCATGGATTTTGCCGAAAATTACACGTGTAAAAGCGTTGAAGAGATACAATCCGCATATTGGAATAAAAGTGCTGTAACACTCCACCCAGTTGTCATTTACTTTGAAAAAGACATTGTAGGTGATTTACAACACAAAAGCATTGTGATTGTTTCTGATGAGCTTGGTCACAATTCGGCAACCGTCCTCAAGTTCATTGACCATGTTATACCTGAAGTCAAAAAGTGCGTTCCATCTGTAACAAAAGTACATTATTTCACTGATAGCCCAACATCACAATATCGAAACAAAACCATATTCAACATGATAGCAAACCACCAAGAAATATACGGCTGTAACGCAATATGGAATTATTATGAAGCGGGGCATGGAAAGGGGCCTTGCGATGGACTAGGGGGAACAACGAAACGAATGGCTGACGATGCGGTAAACTCTGGAAAGGCTACGATACAGGACGGAATGGAATTTTTTAACTGGACACAATCATCAAATTGTTCAATGAATACCGTAGCATTTCTTTACGTAGCATCGGTTGAGTGTGCTGAGAAGTCACAAGAACTCAATATGTATGACATTAAACCCGTCAAAGGGACAATGAAAATACACGCCGTGATTGGTAAAGGCAATAATCAAATAGTCAAGTCATCAGTTAGCTGCTATTGTGAAGAATGTATACTTAGCCAACAATGTGGATCAAACAACTGGGTAAATGACACAGTTCTTGTTTTCAAGAAACAAAATATTGATGTTGATAACAGCCTAGAAAGAAATGTAAATCAATCAGAGGAAGCCACCGAACATTTAAGCGATTCTTTCACAGAGTTATCCATTGAAGTTGGGAATTTTGTTGCGGCTAGATATGACAGGAGATTGTATATAGGGAGGGTGATTGATATGGATGAAGAGGATGGTGATATTGAAATCACATTTATGGAAAACGTGAGAAAGCTGCTTCAATGGCCAAAACATGAAGATAAAATTTGGGTAGATAGAAAGGATGTAGTTTGCACTATTTCTGAGCCTATTCCTACGGGAAAATCAAAAAGAATGTTTAAACTTTCCGAAGATGACTTGGTAAAACTTGAAAATTCAATGTAGCGGAGTGGATTATTAAGCATAAAAGGATACGAACCTTACCATTGTATAGCTGTTCATTGTTAGACGCCATGGTCTTCGCTCATTTTATTTTATATAGAACGCATAGAAAGTATAGCTCACACTATATTCGGGATTTATTTCGAGTTTCAAAGTTAAAAACGTGTCAAACTGTTATTAAGTTTTAATATAACGAACCTTACGTGAAGATGTTATAGTGTAAAGGATTTTCTTTAGCGATGTTATGGATCATTTTTTAAACAAATTGAAGTAACAACTACAATGATAAACTCTAACTTCAATTGATGCATCTGCGCAACTCGTCGTCTTTATGATTTTAGTGATAAGAATGAATTTAAATGACATTTCCGATATTGTGATTGAATTTAGGCTTAGTAAGAGAAGTCTACATTTTGTACTTTTCTCTCACCAAGTTTAATAAAATTTAGTCTGTTTTACTTAAATCCTTTCTTCTTTTTGTCAAATGTAGGCAATATTCCTACAATTCCACTTTTTGGTAGTAATGGTAAGGTTAGTTACTTTTGGTATATCATTTTTAAATATAAATATTTCGATTTTATAGCATCAAAAACCGATGAACGTAAATAAATTCTACTCTGATGACATTCCTTTATATTTCAAAAAAGGTGAAGACAAATCAAATTTGTCTAGTAATATTTTATTAGAATGTAAAGTCGTGCGAAATCTGCGTACAAAATGTTAAACCATTATCAGAAATATATGTAATTTTCCCAGCGAAATGATTCAGACTTACATGCAACAATTCATTTTATATTCATTTATAATTGACTTAAAGAACTATACTCGTCATAAATAAACAAAACTCGTTCACATAAAACGTTAAGTCTAAAAGTGATATCGCTATCAAAATGATACACCAACGGTAACTAACCTTTCACTAGTAAAAAACGCACTTTTATTGGCTAAACGAAGAAAGCCTTTTCTCGGCCGTCTTTTGATTCATGTTGAAAATATTTTGCAGAGATGAAATATAGCCATATTCCAAGTTATTTAATGCAAAAAAGCCTAATTTTATGAGGGTTGATATTTTTCGATTTTCCAAATTCAAATGGCACCTATTTATTGAGAATGCGTGCTAAATCACCCGCTCCCTGTTGCTAAACGGTGCGACCCAAACCATCTTAGGTTGTATTGGAACTGTAATTCAAAACCTCGAAAAGATGTCGAATAAATTTAGTTAGTAGCGAAAGAGTGAAGGGAGCTACACTTTTCACTCTTTACCACACGACAAAATTTGGACTCGTCCACTTTCAATGCATATGCGGGCAACGAATTAAATGTGGTTCAAATGATAGGATACGTATTTGTAAATGTAGGAAAGATACGTGTAGTATGCAAAGGAGAAAGTGGTGGTAACCACAATGTTTCTCGTTTGCCCACAATGTTTTAGAAAACCTCTTGGCTCAGGGTCAAGATTGTTTGTTAACCTTTATCCTGCTAAAAAACTGAAATGAGACTTTCAAGTCGATATTGAAAACCCAAATATTGCTATTTCAAAGTTATTTATCTCAATGTCGGAGTGTAGAATCGAAATCAGACTGCACTTCCTGTGCAATCTGATCTTAATCTACACTGTCCGCCAAAGGTCAATGAGTCGCGCTCAGCGGCCTAAGGGTTTTAAAATATTTTGAGCGATAACAAATCTCGGAAAAATGTGTTTACCTGTAACCCTCAGTTTTAAGCTCGTTTGACCTATCAAATATAATCACAAACTGTACGAAAGGTATAAACATTTGAGTTCTTTCGTTTACAAAAGGGAAAATACTATTGGAAAAGAAGCCATTGGTTGTTTACAAAGCATTTGCTTCCCTTCATACAATGTTTTCTAAAAATATCAACTACAGGGTCGTAAATTCACAATTTAATTGACAATATCGCCGCTTGTAAATCCTGGCTTATTGCCAAAACAACAGGTCCGGTATGTGACCTTGAAAATTGTGTTTTTCATCGCGAGGGATCAACGATTTTTATCTGGGTTTTATTTTTAAAACTTGGCAAGGCTTAAATTCGTAAAATATGTTTTATGTTAACAGAAGTCGGATAGGCGGTCTTCTAGATCCTTATTAACTCTACCAAACAAACCCGAGTTTAAAAAAAAAACCTTGAGGATGCAGTCCTTTTAAAACAATGTTGGAAAAGGAGGAAAAAACGCTAATTTGCATGTATCTGTATCCCACAACGTTTTCTTCTCTTTTAAAAGCAAATCTCACAGTTTGAGCTACATGTATTTTGTCATTTGTAAATGCTTTGAAATCCATTGATTCGTTTGGTTAAGAATTTACTCTTTCGCTGCCAACTAAAAGTTTCGAGTTGTTTTCCTGATCTAAACATAGATCTTCCCACTGATTATTTAGGTCACGGTGTAGCATCAAGTAGCCGGCGGTTCTGTGCAGTCTGACCTTAATCTATCCCGTCCGCAAAAGCTATGTAAGTTGACACTAGTAGTAAAAGAATTCAGGGTTTAAATTTTTGCCAATATATATATGTCGTATCGTTTGCTATATTAAGTAACGCGTTTAATGCAGAATGCAATATCTGTAATCTGATTAAATATCCTTGACAAATGCGCTCACAAAATATTTATCCCATTTCCTTACAAGAAATTTTGTTAACTTATGTGTTCGGAGCAACTTAGAATTCCTTTTCAGCGTTTAAAGGGTACTAAATACAATAGATTTGAAGATTTTATGGTGGCAAAAAACCTTAAAACGTGTTGTATCATTGAATTTAGTATACTGGTCTGAGAGTTAGCGAGCCATTGATGCACAAGAAGCAGAATTGTTCGAAATAAAATCATTTTCATTGATGTTTTGTTAGAGTTATGCGTAGCCTTGTATGGTACGTTTAGATTTCGGGCCAACATTTTGCAGTGGTTTGTGGGAATGTCAAATGATCATAAAGAGATGTCGATTATTATTATCTAGATGACATTTTTTCCCCTCAAATATATACCATTCTGCTATGGGCACAGAACCGGACTACTTTTCAAGGCGGCAATCAATGCAGTGAATTTCAAAATAAAATATACTTTTACCCTGCGACACCTACCTTGTACGATTCATCCAGTCATGTGCTAACCTATGCACCAGTCATTTATAAACATAGCCCAGATGATAAGCTTAGGAAAAAGCCCCGGTATAACACCAGCAAGGTGGCGACGTTATTTTTGTTGTCAGTCTGTTGCCCAAATCCCGATTTTCCCCATGTCTATATTTAGAAACTGGCTACAGAAATTTACAGTTAAAAATATCGTATTTTAAAAAAATTATTTTCCCCGTTTGAAATCATCATATTTTTAAGAAATTTGTAGCGAAAAACTGGCTTCATTTTTCCATAGATGTATTATCCATAGCCATTTTCCGCTTGCTATTTTTAGGCGTCACTTTACGCACCGCGTATTACTATCTATCCTGTACAAGATAGTCATAGCAGACTCGTCTAATCCTCGAAGAATATAGACATTCGCTGACAACGGTCGATTATGCGCCGTCTGCGCATGTCATATAAGGATATGTAATTATGAGGATCGTATTCAAATGGGTATGACGACGTGTCACAGTATAGGACCGGAAGTATGCATTGGATGTGACTTGGGATCTGTGCAGTGACGTCATGTGTGTGTTAAAAATTGTGTTAACACGGTAAGTCAAACTGGTGTTTTCTCATTTATTTTGATAGTTATTATAAAGTATTCATATCCGGTTATTTCTTTGTTATGTTTAGACCATACCAGGAACACGTATGTGCGCCGTGAAGCTTCCTTATAGCAATAAGGATACCTTGATCAGTTGACCGTGCTGAAAATTTAAATTGTCCCAAAACGATGTTGTTTTTATTCGATTACTCATCCTGCTTTCTCAACGGAAAATGTGTAAACAGTTTTTTATTCATATTTTTGTGAAAACATATCAAGTTTTAGTGACAAAGTCGACTGCAATCTTCATTGTCATTCGTTTAAAATGGCACATTGAAAAAATTTCGGTTGTACAGTCGTCCGAGATCTATGAAACGCTCACAAGTGACTGTACAAATTTCTTTTCTCAACATGCCATTTTAAGCGAAGGATAAGGGATATTGCAGTCGACATTATTACCAAACCTTGACATTTTTTTTACAAAAAAGCAACAGCTGAACTTACCGTTTGAACACAATTTTTAACACCAACTGACAGATCGTCAGTGTACAGAATCCCACCTGACCACTCGTCACAACACGGCCGATTCCGTACCTACATCTAACCTCGTCCGTATTAAGGCGGCTTCCATTTTGAACTACCCACCACATGATCTTAAACATGGCGGCGCCCCTGTAAATCGCTTAGCAACGACATGAACAACCACGATGGAGTTACTAACATCTATCGATCTGTCGATGAAAGCTCCCAACGGAAATTGATAAACCAAGCTAAGAATTGAATGTACAAACTGTTTGCCGACTGAAATATTGTTAGAAAGATAACGATAGAAAATTGACTCATGTTTTCTTTTTAAGAGGAGCCTTACAATTTCAATAACGGTAAAACGGTGTGCTTCCGGAAACGTGCGAAATGTACCGTGTAGCTGCATATCAAGCTACGTGATACAGCCGAGGGATTTGATCACCCGAGGTATGCCGAATGCCACCTGACATACAATGCATACTTCCGGTCCTACACAGTAGCATTACCCGGTCTCCGATGATAATTAACATTAGGCGGAATTCTCGATTGCAAAACGACCATCCCATTATTAACCGCAAAAATTGCAAATTTTTACGGAATGTTACACTACAATTTGTTTGTACTTTTAGTGTTTCACAAGAAATGTTAAAATTGAAAGTGTTTTACAAAAAATTTTAAAGTTGAAGGCAACACTCAAATTAAGCCCCTATAAAGTCAGTATGCAGTTATGCATATATAGCTCGACCGTCGTCTGCGTCATCGTCACTCAAAAACCTTGACATTTTCTCCTATAACTGTTATTACTTTAAACTTGGGCTACTTATTAACTTTTTAACTACCAAATATCTGAGTCCTGCTCTGGCAAAAGGAGGGCTTAATGCATCTCCGTGATACATGATGCCACGCAAGTCATCACATAATTATGGATCCATAAAAAAAAATGTTGACTAACAACCTACTCAATTATGAGGTAGAATGGTCCGTGGACATGCAGAAAAGTGACCAATAGCGAAAAGTTTCGGCCCAGGTCAGCCTGCGCGGACTGCACAGGCTGACCTGGGTCGATATTTTTCGCAGATGCATTAAGGCCCCTTTCCACAGAGCATAGCTCAAATGAATCACATTTTTCAACGGCTACAAATACCTGCAAGATGAAGAGACAGTTTGGTCATGATCTAGAATGAAGTAATAGACAGTGTAGATCAGAGATCAGACAGCACGTTCTGTGCAGTCTGATCTTGATCTACATCATTCATAAAGGCCTCGTGTGTGGTTTCTGGTAGGGAAAGAGTTAGCGATAATTTTTGGCCTAGCTATTTCATCCTTTTCCGACTGAACTTTCTTAAACAAAGCAACTGAAGTCGAGCGTTGGCCACCACACGAGGTGCTCTTGTTCACTGTGCCGCGCTGTGGCAAAAGGGGGTTAACAAATCTCCGTGAAGCATTTTACCAAGCAAGTCACCATAATTATGGATCCATGAAACCCGTTTTGTCTAACAACAGACTGTATATAGATAAACATGTCCTTTGACATGCGGAAGATTTACCAATAGCAACATAGTTGCGACTGCGCAGGCTGACCAGGGTCCGTATTCACCAACCATTCTTAAGACTATTCTTAGTCTAATTCTTCATGATTTTCTAAATTTGAAAGTAACACAACTTCTGATTGGCTAAACCAAACTGTTTCGCCAATCAGGAGTTTTGTTACTTTCAAATTTAGACAATTTCGGAGAATAAGACTAAGAACGTTTTTAAGAATGGTCGGTGAATACGGAACCCGGTCTGTACTTCTGGAAGATACATTAAACCCTCAGTTCACAGTGCATGGCTTATTTATTTTTTGTCAGTTCCAATGATATTTATTTCACGTATTTCGGCTTTTTTTTAATCCTGTAAAAGGCACGGAAATGAGATAGTATACCGTCAAGGCTTCCAAACTACAAACATCCCGACATTCCGACATCCAACTGCGGCTGACACCATTTTCTTAGGTTGCATATATATCCTCTGAAAAGCACCGACATCATCTAGTGTACCATCTCATACTCCAGGCATCACGCTACCTGAATACTGCTCGACATCAAACATTAACATGCATATCCTGTAAACAGCACTTTTCGACTTTTCGACTTTTCTAGGTCGAAAAGTGGAAGTTTTATTGACAATTGTCATGTGAAAAACTTCCACTTTTCTACTTTTCGACCTAGCAGTTTAACGCGAAAAGTTGAAGTTAGTACTTCCTAATTTCTACTTTTCTAGACAAACGTGAGGTCGAAAAGTCGAAAGTTTTTTGACAATTGTCAGGTCAAAAACTTCAATTTTTCGACTTTTCGAGATAACTTTTTTGCTAGAAAAGTGGAAGTTTGTGTGCCTAATTTCTACTTTTCGAGTTCCTCGTAGGTCGAAAAGTGGATGGCGGAAATAGGATTCCGTAGAAATTATCTAGTATACCACCAAGCTTTCCATACTCCAGATTGATTGATTTTCGTTTACGCTTCGTAGAAAACGGTTACCCATATGAGTTACGGCCCAAGAAAGCTGTAAGTTTTGTTGCCGGGATAAGTGCAAGATACAGGAGTAATGCCCGATTCTTTAACTTGCTTGGTGTATAGCAACGTCACATGGGACCTACGTTTAACATCTCATTCTAAAGACTATTTGTAATTTTAGTCTGTGGAAATGGAACTCAAACACTCTTGAGGCTCGAGATTTGTTGTTTACAAGTCTAAATTCCACCACTCGAGCTATTCGGGCTGGCCAAACCATACTGCAGACATCACACCCGATTGCTCCTCGACACGTACATAATCCTGTACAAAACGCCGAAATGATCTAGTGTACCGTCATAGCTTCCATATTTCTGACATTGCGACATCCGATTGCAGCGACAACCATTAACATGCAAAGCACGGAAGGGATGTTGGCATGCAAAACTTAACTCTTTACTAGACAGCAACATTTTTAAACATGTTCAGATAAGTATTTGCAGACGACAAACTAGATGTGCCTAAAATGCTGGAATTTTCGTTGAAAGCAGTAGCAAACATTGTGAGAAAATGGGAAAATGCGTGTTACCAGGATTTTTGTCCTTTTGCAATGTTATCAAAGAGCTTTTTTCTTCAGGGACGTTAGAACTCGGAATTCCTAAGCAAAGTGTTAATCTGTTCCATAAATAGATCGGATTATGATGAAATTTGTATGCATCTGCGTGTACTTTATTGGTAGCCTATCTATGAATAGTTTATTGCGATGCATTGTTGGCTGTAAAGTGACTAATTCCGACGTCCGCCGGATACAAATCTGGGTCAACAACTGAATAATTAACCCATTACCGAACAATCCCGTGTTTTAACCGGACCCCGAAGAGGAGACTTTTGAAAACATCGTATGAAAAGGAGAAAATGCTGGTCACCAGCATTTTCTCCTTTTCACACAATATTTTCCATCGTTTAGAAAACAAATACGATCATCGGAATCAAACTTTAGTTGTCGTCTCCAACTGATCTCGATTTGGAAGAGTTAAAGATGTTTCCGTCTGGTTAACGTACGCAACTTTACAACGGCTACAAATGCAGATCCGCTGCAACATGAAGAGACAGTTTGGTCACAATCTAGAGTAAGGGAGTGGACAGTGAAGATCAGAGATCAGACTGCACGTTCTGTGCAGTCTGAGCTTGATCTTTATTGTCCACAAAAGCATCTTGGTGTCGTCTATGGTAAAGAAGTAATCAATTTATTGCCTTCCGACATACACTTGCAATTGACAAGTTTGTAATCATCCTTTTAGATTTTGTAGATCGCTAATCATATGATTATGGATCCATAAAATTCATTTTGTCAAACAACCGACTGAGACATTGGATAGAGTGGTCCTTTGACATGTAGAAAGATAACCAAAAGCAAAAGGTTTCGACCATGTCAGCCTGCACATTCAGCGTTGGTACTTTTAGCAGATGCATCTAGACCCCTCGTCACAGAGCATGGCTCAAACATATGTTTTCGTATCAGGACTTATGTAAAATGTCACAGTCATAATGAGAAGAGGAAAATTAGCAAATATGCAATCCGCCGCAGGCTGACCTGTGTCGTGTCTTCTTGCTCCTGGTAAATTTTCTGCATGTCCAAGGACCATTTTTGCTCATTACTCAGTCGCTTGTTCGACAAAATGGATTTTTATGTATCAATAATTATGTGAAAACTCGCTCGGCATTATGCATCTCGCTATATGATTGATTGATTGTATGGTGTTTTACGCCGTTTTCAACATTATTTCAGTTATATCGCGGCGGCCAGTGCACCTATCCATGCTTTCCTGGAGTTTCTTTTTACCAGTACTCCGCACAATATTCTTTCCAAGCCACTGGCTGCTTCCCCACATAACCATCGTCGAAACAATGGTCAGCGGTGAGAGAGGAATGAATCCTGTCGCAATGACTATCATCAGTCCTCGGAAAGAAATTGGCCGAGCCGGGGATCGGACCAGCGACCTCCCTTTCTCAAGTCCTGTACGCTACCGACTGAGCTACGGGGCTTGGCATTATGCATCACGGAGATGCATTGGAGCTCCGAAGTATGGTTCACATCTTTCTTGTTTCTGACTGTAAATTCTGCGTGTTCTAAATTTCAGTTGTTGCCACTCAGAAAAGGATAACTGAGACAATGCTTTTATTGGTTGATTGACTTCAAATCCTGATAAGACATACTAATGAGAAATTCTTAAAAATGTGTCTTCTATGAAAAAAAGTTGATACGTAAAATAAAAACTCCTCTTCATTTAGTTCTTAGAACCTATAATTAGATTATATCCGGTGTTGGGCGATTTCCGAATTAGTATAAGGACTTAATCCATCTTCGTCACGTGAGAAAGATGGCCACGTACAAAATCTATTTAGCTAATCGAATTTTCAAAGACACAAAGATAAATTGCCTCTGTCCAATCTTATCTCGATGATACATGTTGCGTGTCAAAGAGCCATTCTTGTCTCCAGTGGCTATTTTCGCACAATCTAGGCGTTGATATATCGCTTACTGTATCTGAACCAGGCTCTGGCAAAAAGGGGCTTAATGCATCTCTGTGACGCATAATACCAAGCAAGCCATCATATACTTTTGGATCCATTATAGCCACTTTTTCTAACAACCAACTTAATAATGGCGTAGACTGGTCCCTGGACATACAGAAAATGGACAAACAGCGAAAAGTTTCGGCCCAGATCAGCCTGCGCGGAACGCGCAGGCTGACCTGGGTCGATACTTTTCGCAGATGTATTAAGCCCCCTTTTCACGGAGCACGGCTCATCTTTGTTTCATGACATCATGCGATCTATTGACCACTGATAAACTTGAGGACCATTATCTGTACGGAATGAACCCCAAGAAAGCGAAACTCTAAACTTTCAAAGACCCGGGGCCGTTTTAGCAACCATTCTACATTTATACTAAGACAGAACATCTGAAACTTTGGACTTTTTAATGCCCGTGAGGGATGCAACGTCTATCCGAAATTGCACGTTTACTTGTCGTCAGCGTGCTTGAAACACGTGGAATACAGATTAGGTTGATTGACGACAGAAATTCTATAAAGGCTCTACGCATACGCTACCAAAACACAAGCAGTATTTCAGAATACTTGGCGATCCCGTGCTACGTCACGCCTTCGGGAAATCCATAAGCACCAATAACGACTTAAGGACGTTTTTCAATAGCGATGGCAGACGTCGAGTCTATCGACGGTGCGGTGATCGGTATTTTTGGTGGCTGCAGTGCGATGGTTTAGGATGGAACAACTACAACTCAAAGAACCCCACGGAACCATTTGTTCCTTAGGTTCGTGGTTTCTTGAAGCAAGCGGCCATATCATTACGTTCCAGCAAGACAGCGCTCGCCCACATATTAGTCACGTAGTAGAACTTTCTGAGACAAAGCAATGTTCATACTCTTTCCCGGCCTGTTGTGTCGCCAGGGTCCGTATTCACCATTAAGACTATTCTTAGTCTAATTCTTCATGATTTTCTAAATTTGAAAGTAACACAACTTTTAATTGGCTAAACCAAACTGTTTAGCCAATCAGGAGTTTTGTTACTTTCAAATTTAGACAATTTCGGAGAATAAGACTAAGAACGTTCTTCAGAATGGTTGGTGAATACGGACCTAGATCTTTCGCCGATAGAGCATTTGTTGGGCGAAATGGGACGAGGTTTCCGTCGTCTTCCTGACCATTCAGTTACCGTGCTTGAACTCAATCCTACCTCAGATATGGACCACTATTCTACAAGTTACAGTGACAAACTTGCTGCGATTAAGAGAAATTGTGATCGTGGAATATTGGCATTAAACGGCTGACATGCTGCATACTGATAAAAAAAATCAACGTTAAAGCGTCATGTCACGTGACGGGTTCAATCATTAATGCTTAATTGAATTTAGTAAGTTGTCACCGATCCCCCTTTGTAATACATCAGAATGTTATTATGTAACGCACAGGAACTATTTTTTTCCTCCAATGGCATAGTAATATTACACGGTAAATAACTGAAAAGCTGAACGTTTAGTTGGTATAATACTTTACCCTTTAGCTGATAAGCGCGACTTACTGACCTTTTGCGGACAGTGTAGATCAAGATCAGACTGCGCAGAACGTTCAGTCTGATCTTGGATTTACAGTATCCGATATGGAGGTGTTCTCCCCCCCCCCCCCCTCCCAAAAAAAAATATACGTTTGAAATAAAAACATTTTGGTCTTTACTATCGGCTTGAAAGTTTCCATTTCATTTATTTAGCAGGATAAGGGTTAAGTGTGACGCGACAAAGGAGCACTGGAGACCCATATCGGTATCATAAGTGGCGTGCAACACACGAAAAGGGGCCTTCGGACATTTGCGTAAAGTGTCGTCTCGGATTAGCCTGCGCAGTCCGCGCAGGCTAATCCGGGGCGGCACTTTACGACATCATAATAGTTTTTCACACAGTAGACTTTCGTGAAACAGAAAATCGCACAAAAACCGGAAGTGTTGTCTCTGATTAGTCACAGACTGCACAGGCATATCTGGAACGGCACACTTTTATGCATATGTCTGAAGGCCCCTTTACGTGTGTTGCACGCCGTATCATTTGGAGAAAATGGAGTATGGAATAATACCTTAGTATGATTGAATCATTCTAACCAACGTGACCTAGTCCACACGTGAGGATGAAAAACTGAGTACAGCCGCACAATTATTGTTCTCCCAATAAGGAAAACATTTCAAGAGGATTATGAAACTCGTTAAGACATTTTCCTTATACTTCATTCGATATTAAATTTCACATTGACATTACCTCTTTATAAGATGACAAAATTTTAGCCTTGCCCAAATTGAAAGACTTTGCAGACGACAGATTAACTGTGGCTCAAGAAATGGTATCCGTGTATAAAAGGTTGGAAAACATTATAGAAAAGAAGAAAACGCTGGTTACCTGCATGTTTTCCTTTTCCTTCAATGTTTTCAAAGGTCATCTTTCTTCAGGGTCTTTAAGACACGTGACTGATTGGTGAAAGCTTTGCACCAACCATTCGAAACTTAACTCTATCAATTTACAAAATCTTACACTAGATCTAGTCCAACATGAAAGCATTTGCTGCCGACAACTGAAAGAGACATATTTAGTTTTATTCCATAAATCAAAATTTCCTGTAAAAAATACCGATAAATACAACTAGATTCAGTTTTCTTTGCAGACGTATATATGAGTCATACTCTGACAAAAGGGGGCTTAATGCATCTCCGTGATGCCTTGGACTAGACAAGCCATCACACAGTTATGGCCTCATAACATCCACTTTTTTTTTGACAACCGACTTAATGAGCTAGACTAGTCCATGGACATACTGAAAATTGACTGATAGCGAAAAGTTTCGGCCCAGGTCAGCCTGCGCGGACTGCGCAGGCTGACCTGGTTCGATACTTTCCGCAGATGCATTAAGCCCCATTTTTCACAGAGCACGGCGTATGTGTTTCAGGAGCGTGGCTAGACCAAAATGAAGTACATGTATATGCAAAAGTAATACCGAAGAGAAATCTGAAGAGCTTCCCGGTTAAATGAATGAAGCTTTTTTAGGTCTAAATTTTCTGATACAAAATAGCAAATTCTCGCCGCCTGGTTGGCTTTTCTAACAATTAAGATTTGGAAGTTTGGAATTTTAAACGTCCGTGTAACAAGCCGATGGGGACGTGTGGGTGGAGGTGGGGGCTGGATAACAGAGAGACCTAAATATTCGGGGGAAAAAAAAACTCAAGTCAGACTAAATATTCAGAAAATCTGCCTGTCTGACATACTACTCAAAAAAGAAAGTCTAAAAAATTATTTCGATCAATGGATTCGCCGCCATGCATAGAGGAGCGTAGTTTTTTTTTGCATCCACAGCGTTTTATAAATAAACAAAAAGCATCACTATGACTCATTGGCGTTGTGTTATTGGTCACCAAGCATCTGTCGCTGAATATCGACTTTTTACGTACCAAAATTTAAATAAACAAATAACCTCCACCAGACTACATGTCTTTTCGTCTTGTAGTAGACATTCCGAAAACAATGTGGCAAAAAGAGAAATTATCCGAATTCCGAAACATGAACACGACTCATTAGCATTGTGAATATTGGTAAAAAAGCACGCGTCACCTATTTTCTATTTGGTGCAAACTATTATGAATAAACACACCACTGCACAAAGATGCCGTATTTCGTCTGGCAGTAAACGACTTCTGAAACATTGCGGTCAAAGGAGAAATTGTCTGAAATCCGAAACATGATCTATGACTCATTGGCGTTGTGTGTTATTGGTCCTACGACATCTGTCACCGATCGTTATTTTTTTTTCGTTCAAAATATCAATTAAATGCATTGCCCTCAACAGCCGAAATTTTTTGTCTCGCAAGAGACATTTCGAAAACATTGTGGCAAAAGGATAAAATACTCACAAATCAGAAAACATTACTGTGATCATGATTCATTGGCTTCGTGTGTTATTGGTCATGGGGCATCTGTCGCCGATTGTTGTCTATTTTTCACAAAAAATCATGAAATAAACACATTGCCTTCATCAGATTTTTTTTTTTATTTCGTTTTGCAAAAAAAAAAAAAAACCCTTGAAAGCAATGCGACAGAAGGAGAAAATATGCTTGAAATCGGAAAACATGACTTGGTCATTTTAGCCTTACGTGCTATTGCTGATATACGTTGCATCCGGCTAAAATGGTTGATTTTTATACACAAAAATCAAATCGTTACATCAGCAGATGCAGACAACGCCTTTTAGCGAAATACTTTTGACAACAGTGTCACAAAAGGAGACTTTTCTTGGAATCTGGGTCTGTATTCACCAACCATTCTTAAGAATATTCTTAGTCTTATTCTCCAAGATTTTCTACATTTGAAAGTAACATAACACCTGACTGGCTAAACCATTTGGTAGAAAAAGCTGGAGAACAAGGCAAAGAACTGGAAGGTTCTTAAGCCTTAAGCTCCTTATCGCGACCCACTGACCTTTTGCGGACAGTGTAGATCAAGATCAGACTGCACAGAACGTGCAGTCTGATCTTTGATCTACACTGTCCGATACGGTATTTTCTTACCGGTGAAATCAACTTTGAAACCGCAATGTTTGGACCTTTAGTATTGAGTAGTATTGAGTAGAAATTTGCGTTTCATTTATTAAGCAGCTATTCAGCAGCTTAACCCTTTCCCAAACAAGCCCTGGTTTTCACGTGTCTGCAGTACAAGTCTTTTGAAAACACTGTGGGAAAAGGAGAAACTGCTCGTAACGAGCAATTTCTCCTTTTCCCACTGTGTTTTCTCCCCTTTTTGATAACTTTCTGCCATTTTCATCAAATTTAAAATTGTCGTCTGCAAATTCTTTCAATTTGGACCAGTCCAAAATTTGTCGTTTGGGAAAGGGTTAAGTGTTACGACTGATTGGTGAATACGGACCTGGATAATAAATAAGAGTCATCGGTTTTGTATGTTGATGTTCACAGGGCATCTGCAGATTGTGTTTTTGTGTATATCTCTTTCAATGTCGAAATATAAAACTGAGACACAAAAAGGGCTTATTGTATCCCCGTGATACCAAGCAAGTCATCACAAAGTCATCACATAGTCATCACACAGTTATGGAGCTATGAAATCCATTTCGTCTTACAGCTGACTAAATTCCTTAGGTGGAATGGTCCTTTGACATGCATAAAATTTAAAGATAGCAAAAAGTTTCGACCCATATCAGCCCGCGCGGACTGCGCAGGCTGACATGGGTCGATACCTTTTGCAGTTGCATGAAGCCTCCTTTTCGCAGAGCATGCCTTTATTAAATTCGACCTCTTTCGACGTCTGAAAATACAATCCATTGGTTCTCAGAAAGAATTTTAGCTTATACACTTGACGGAGCAAGCGTTATAGTTCCCCCCCCCCCCCCCCCCCCCCCGCGTTTTCGACCTGAAACAGCGCTGAAAGGGACATACAAAACTTTGTATTGATAAGCAAATAGCTTGATATAACTGTATCAACAGTTTGCACCAGAATGTCATTGTGTAGATCAAGACCCTACTGTACATTAAAGTAACTAAAAAAAAAAATAGTGTCTGCAAAGCCCCGATTCCTTATAAGTAACACCTTGGGTAAGTGATCCAAGGGAGGGGCCCTAAGTTGCAACTGGTAAAGTGTAGGTCTCGTGACCTGGAAGCCACGAGTTCGAGCCTCACTGGATCCACTGGGTTTTTCGTCGGAGCGTCCTTGGGCAAGATAGTTCAGAGCCTTAGCCTAGTACTGGCGGAATCCAGGAAATACTTAAATATGTGAGCTGTCGCCGTGATATGACTGAAATATTGCTGAAAGCAGCGTAAAACACCGTTCAATCAATGAATTCTCCAAGGGGGTGGGGCGGTTTCGGATAAAACAAGAGCTTGTAACTCTTTCCTAAGAATGTTGAAATTCACTCTGAAAGGAAGCATGCCCCGCTCGCTGCTAAACAGCATACCAATCTTCCCTTTTTACGTGAGACAGCAGCCATTGGCTTTGGCAGAGTGCTCTGCGTATTAATACATTTCATGTTTTGGCAGCCTTCAAAGAAATCACTGTTGTCGTTTCCGGCTTTAGATTGGGACATTGTGGAGCTTCTCTATCCCTTACACCATATACTACAATCTCCGAGCAGAGTTGTCGTTCGTTACTCTCACCATACATCTCTGCAACGGGCTAAATGACAAGAATCTTGTCAAACAGAGGAAAACATGTTTTGTTACTGTTTAACTGTTTCATGTGTAACATAATAAAGTAGACAAAGGAAATATGATTCCGGATACATTATAGGTGCATTCAAACTGATGAATTTACCTGTATACAATGGAACTATTTTTTCAAGCTTCTTAACTGATCAGAATCTTATGCCAATTGTAAAAAAAACTAGAATAACTATCACTAAAGGTGATAAATACCCCCGCCCCTATATTTCATGTCACAGGGGCAATAACTCTGCAATGTCAATTTAGGGGCAATAACTCCGTAATCATTAGGCCAACACTCATGAAATTTGTGCTTTGCACATCTACTGCTCCTGGTGAATATCATGACAAATATCAAGTGAATAAGTCTTAAACTGAAGGAATAGTTCTCTGGACAAGAAGTTTTGAGTAAATTCAGGGGTAATTAATTTGGCAAACATTTGAGAAAAATGCATCTTGAACCTCTACTGCTCCTGGTGAATATTTATGCAAAGTATCAATTTAATTGGACACAAAACTAAATGAGTGTAAAAAAGTGTAGACCATGATCTGACAATATGTCTGAGACACAGCGGCTGGTCTGGATCCACGCCTGTTGCAAATGTCCAAAGGTGCCTTTTCGCATAATGTTGGCCAACTATACATATGACAGAAAAGACCTCCTTAAAGTGAATCAGAAACTGTAGGAGAAGTTGTCTGGACAAGCATTTTTAAGTCAAATCAGGGGCAATAACTCAGTAATTCTTGATGGAATTTTTACAAAATGTGTGTCTTGCACATCTACAACTCCAAATGGACACTTCTGCCAAGTATAAAGCGAATCGGACTGAAATTGTAGAAGGAGTTGTCCGGACAAGCATTTTAAATGTGAATCAGGGGCAATAACTCATTAATTCTTCATAGAATTTTCACGAAAGTTGCGTCTTGCACATCTACAACTCCTAATGAACACTTCTGCCAAGTTTAAAGTGAATCAGACAGAAACTGTAGGAGGAGTTGTCCGGACAAGCATTTTTAAGTCAAATCAGGGGCAATAACTCAGTAATTCTTGATGGAATTTTTACAAAATGTGTGTCTTGCACATCTACAGCTCCTAATGAACACTTCTGCCAAGTTTAAAGTGAATCAAACAGAAACTGTAGGAGGAGTTGTCCGGACAAGCATTTTTAAGTCAAATCAGGGGCAATAACTCAGTAATTCTTGATGGAATTTTTACAAAATGTGTGTCTTGCACATCTACAGCTCCTAATGAACACTTCTGCCAAGTTTAAAGTGAATCAGACAGAAACTGTAGGAGGAGTTGTCCGGACAAGCATTTTTAAGTCAAATCAGGGGCAATAACTCAGTAATTCTTGATGGAACTTTTACAAAATGTGTGTCTTGCACATCTACAGCTCCTAATGAACACTTCTGCCAAGTTTAAAGTGAATCAGACAGAAACTGTAGGAGGAGTTGTCCGGACAAGCATTTTTAAGTCAAATCAGGGGCAATAACTCAGTAATTCTTGATGGAATTTTTACAAAATGTGTGTCTTGCACATCTACAGCTCCTAATGAACACTTCTGCCAAGTTTAAAGTGAATCAGACAGAAACTGTAGGAGGAGTTGTCCGGACAAGCATTTTTAAGTCAAATCAGGGGCAATAACTCAGTAATTCTTGATGGAATTTTTACAAAATGTGTGTCTTGCACATCTACAGCTCCTAATGAACACTTCTGCCAAGTTTAAAGTAAATCAGACAGAAACTGTAGGAGGAGTTGTCCGGACAAGCATTTTTAAGTCAAATCAGGGGCAATAACTCAGTAATTCTTGATGGAATTTTTACAAAATGTGTGTCTTGCACATCTACAGCTCCTAATGAACACTTCTGCCAAGTAGCAAGGGAATTGGATTGAAACTGTAGGAGGAGTTGTCCGGACAAGATTTTGCGGACAGACCGACCGACCGACCGACCGACAGGCTGATTCCAGTATACCCCCCACAAACTTCGTTTGCGGGGATATAAAAAAAAAAAATGGCTGCGCCCATGAATGATGACAATTTAAACAAAATTAAAAAACAAGTTATCGTCAGTTAAAAGACATTTAAGCTTTTCAGAAAATCCCTCTTTTTCACATTTCCTACCACTAAGTCTGATTGGCCGTATGCTGTTTGAACAGCACACAAAACAATCGATTGGTCTTTCTTTCACCGGCGTTTGTGTCGCCATTTTGAGTAATGGTCATGTGACGAAAATATCACGTGATGACGGACTACTTTCTGAGCCAACTACAGAAGTGAATGGGAATGATCCGTAGTGCAAGAGAGTACTAAGTATATTAGTAAATTATTTATGTTTACAGTGCGGATAAAAATTCTGATTCGTTCTACACACTTTCAAGTTTTAACAACGTTTTTTCTCTCTCCGCCTGTAAGATGTATCTGAACTCTTTACCAAACGACAAATTTTTAGACCGTTTCAAATTGAAAGCATTTGCAGACGACAAATTAAATGCTACTCAAAACATGACATTTGTTTTTGAAAGGGTAGAAAACACTATTGGAAAAGGAGAAAATGCTGGTTACCAGTATTTTCTCCTTTTCCCACAGTGTTGTCAACAGGCTTCCTCTACAGGGTCGTTACAACTCGGGATTGTGCGGTGAAGGGTTAAACAACAAAATGCCAATTTAGTGGTCGGAGGATGTACATGTACTATTACAGTACAGGCTATGTTAAGGCAAAGTCAGTTACAAAACATTAACTCTTCTACCAAACGACAAAAGTCTAGACTTGTCCAATTCGAAAGCATTTGCAGACGATAAATTAAATACAATTAAAATGAAGGAATTTGTTTCTGAAAATAGAGAACTATTGTGGGGACAGGAGAAAATGCTCGTTACCAGCATTTTCTCTTTTTTTCCCCACAATGTTTCAAAAGGCCTCTTTTCAGGTCATTAAACTCAGGATTGAGTGGTACAGGGTTAAGCGAACAAGATGAGGGTTTCTTTTTGTTTAAACATATAGAAACCCACTGAATGTTCTTTAACCTTTAGGCTGCTAAGCGCGACTCAAGGCTGCTTTCCTACATAACCATCGTCGAAAAAAAAAAAAATGGACACAGGTGAGAGAGGAATAAAACCTGTCGCAATGACTGTCATCAGTTCTAGGTAAAAAATTGGCCGAGCCGGCAATCGAACCAGCGACCTCCCTTTCTCAAGTCCTGTACGCTACCAACTACGCTACCGGGGCTCGGCGCTAAAGAGTTCAATCCGGGTTCAGCGCTGCAGGGGTTAATCCGCTTTTCTTATTTTGTAAAATCCGATCTCTTTCCGTTCCTTTCCTAGATTTTGAGATAAACAATCATCAATAACTTCAGATCAAACCGCGGAAAAAATTGGAAATCGAATTTCGATCCGTTATTTCTACGAACTAATCGTATTCACAATTCGGGCGATCCTGTAACTTTATCTAAAACTGATTGGTGGATCATCTGATGTTTGCCAAATGAAAGTGAATTTGATTTTGTGAAGAAACTTAAACACGCATTCCCCCCCCCCCCCTCCCTCCCCTACTCCAGCAATAGACTGTCAGACTGTCTTTCCAATGTTAGATCCCCCCCCCCCCCCGTTTTATAGGCGAAGTCCCATTTTTCTTCATCATAATCATCTTCTTTACCTTCTTCTTCCTCAGTTTTCTTCTTCCTAACGGTGAAACAAGCATTAAATAAATATAAAAGCTAAAAACTGCTGCAAGATAATTTCGTGGAATTTCCAGTTAAAAACGGGGACCGGAGCGAGGTGATCTGGCTCTGGGCACAAACCCAACATTGCAGTTTTCTTTTTACCGGGAAAAAATCTAACTATACCGGACAGTGTGGATCCAAGATCAGAGTTCGCCTTCAGTGTAATCTGATCTTGACCAGCTCTGTCTACAAAAAGCGCATCGAGGCGCGCTTAGCAGCTTAACGTATAAGAGTGAATGATAATGACCAAATAATTAATCAAACGTGGAATGCTGAACAATGCATTTTGTCACGTGCGCCGTCTCATTTCTACACTGATGTACCCTGTGGGCCGACATGGTGTCTATCAAATCATGGTTTGTTTGTTTATTTGGTGTTTAATGCCACTTTCAAAATTATTTTACTTACATCACAGCCGGTGCATATATTCATGCTTTCCTAAAGTTCTTTAACCCCGAATGAAATGAAAATTTCCAGTTGATGGTAAAAGCCAAACAGTTACAGTGGCCGAAAGTATCTCAGTGTACCGGACTTTGTAGATCCAATATCAGGCCGTACGTTGAGTCTTCAGTTTAGTCTGATCTTGATCTGCACTGTTTGCAGATTCCGGATGAACATCGTAACATCTAAAGGCTATAGACTCGTCCTAAAAACAAAGCACAGTCTAGAAATCTAGGTTTCTGGAAAGCGAAACATCTCCGAAGTGATGAGTTTGAGGAAAAATAGTTCGTTCTCACACCCCCCCCCCCCCAACAAAATGTTTCAGATTCTTGCAGGGCAGGTAAAATATTGCACATCAGACGGGGGAAAAACGCAGGTATTCGTGCGTATTATGTCACGTGATTGGCGTAAGTCACGAAAAAGGAATTTCGATTTTGTTTACAGTTTCCAGTTGGCTTACGTCTCATTTTCGGAACAGGACATTATTTTAATGGATTGGTTTATGAGCTTTGTTACCTTAACCCTTAAGCTGCTAAGCACGACTCACTGACCTTTTGCGGACAGTGTAGATCAAGATCAGACTGCACAGAACGTGCAGTCTGATCTTGGATCTACACTGTCCGACAAGGAGATAATTCTTTTCTCAAAGAAATAAGTTTGAAAAAACATCATTCGGGTTTTTACTATCGACTCGAAAGTTCTATTTAACTTAACCCTTTACCAAACGACAAAATTTTAGACTGGACCCAATTGAAGGCATTTGCAGACAACAAATTAAGAGTAGCTTAAATGGTGATATATGTATTGGGTAGGGTAGAAAACATTGTGGGAAAAGGAGAAAATACTGGTTACCAGCATTTTCTCCTTTTCCCACAATGTTTTCAAAAGGCTTCTTTCTCAGGGTCGTTAAAAGTCAGGATTGTGTGGTAAAGGGTTAATGAGCAGGACAAGGGTTAAAAACTACTTGTTTACCTGGTATTGTCCGCAATAAGTAGGGTTCATCCATGGCAAAGAGCGTTTAACCTTTTCAGCACCATATAGGCGAAAACAACTTTGGTTTTTTTTGTGGATGGTACAGATCAATATCACGCTGCACAGAACTTGCAGTCTCACCTTGGATCAATATCGCCCACTTGATTAGTCAAGTCTGTACGATAAAAATGCTGTCTGAGTAACAATGCATTGTAAGCTCAGTCGTCTAAAGAGGTCTATTTTCTATTTTTAGCGCTGTAAGAGTTCAGCCGATGTGTTTGCGATGAAAAAACCTTGGCACCATCCGCTGATCAGGCATGCTTGACAGTTTAGAGTCCCAACTTTATGCTGGCATAAGAATAAGGGAGTTCATGCAATGATATGCCTGAATTTTTCTATTGAGAAAACATTGATTTCTTTTCAATTTTGATAATGTAGCATTAAAATTCCCCTTCGACGAGTGAAAGGGTCAAAGTTTGTCATGCTGTGTAAAATGGGAACTTAATACATCTGCAAAAAGTATCGCCACATGTCAGCGCGGAGTGCGCAGGCTCACATAGGTTTGAACTTTTGCTCTTTGTAAATTTTTTGCATGTCTAAGGGCCATTCTAGATTCAGTCGATTGTTAGACAAAATGGATTTTATGGATCCATGATAATTATGTGATGACTTACTTTGTATAATAAATCACGAAGATGCATAGTACCTTTTTGCCAGAGCAAGGCTAAAAAATATTTGCTTAGGGAACACTTTGGTCATGTAAGGCAGAGGAATCTCCTACCCCATTCCCCTGTGGGTTTTACAGTCTTTTTAGACCCCTATCCTCATGTAAAACTTAAAAAGCAATCATGGAATCTAGTATGCCAACAGTTTCTAGACTCCCTATATACAAGATAGAGAAGCCTACGATTGTTCTTTCATAGGTATGTCGCTTTAAGTGATAACGAGGTCTCTTATGGTAATTTTAGATTTCAAATCTAGAATTTCAAACAATAGGTTTAATTTAGATTTCAAAAAGGCTTGTGAGAATGTCACCTGATCAGTAATACGCATCGATATCACTGGTCACAACTCGGCCGATTCCGTACAGGTCTACATCTAACTTGATCAACGGATCGCCCGAGGTTTACCGAATGGTATGGATATCTTGTTTCGTATTCAAATGGTAAGATGACGTCATATCTGGTATCCCGATTGCGACACGAACATCCTGTTATTATAAACGCCGAAACTGCATTATTTTTACATAATTTAACCGTACCAACCATACACTTGCAAAGAAAATACATTTCTTGGTATTTATCATTTCAAAAAAGGAATTAATTTGAGAATTAAAAAAAAAATAAAAAGAATATATTTCAATGAAAAAAAAAAAAAAAAATGCAGCAAATGTTGACTATGTAAATATATTGGATATCAGCTTATTAATTATGTTGCTATTCTATTTCCTTCGATAAATCGAAGTGTACTGTTAAGCGTGACCCCGAATCACCAAAGGTAATGGAAGGCACGGTTGTTTCTATAAATTATTCAGATCGGTTTACACATACGCTACAAAAAAACGATGTCAAGGTCGTCAAGTGTGGGTATAAATAATGTAGAAAACAACAAACGGTACCCTTATCTTTGTACGGGCGATGTTCAGTTGTTGTTACCGAAATGTTGCGCATGGAGAGAAACATAAAATGCATTTTTTTTTTATGTTTTGTGAACAGTTTGTTGGAAAAGAAGTCAGCCTCGAGTCCATATGCCTATTTTTCTGCATTTTGTATTTCAAAAGTGATGCGGATTTCTGTTCTACAGGTTTGATAGAAGGGATAAGCCCTTTATCGCAAGTAGTGACATGAGTCACTTCTGTGGATGACGTAGATCGAGCTAAGACATCACAGTCTGATCTTCGATCTACACCATCCACTACTTTATCAAAAACTATGACCAAAAATAGTCATTTGCATTGGAAATGTATTATTAGACCTGAAACAAACGCCGTTCGTATTGATTTTGGGCGAGAGAAGAGTAAAACCTAATGTTGCGTTAGTTGTCCATAATGTTATAGTACATGTGAACTTGTAACACTTTCCGGCTTCGTCCTCTTGGTAGTTTGTTTAACTCTTTACCAAATAACAAAATTTTAGACCAGTACAAATTGAAAGCATTTGCAGACGACAAAATAAATGCAACTGAAAAATTTAAATTTGTTTTGGGAAGGGCAGAAAATATTGTGGGAAAAGGAGAAAATACTGGTTACCAGCATTTTCTCCTTTTCCCACAATGTTTTCAAAAGGCTTCTTTCTCAGGTCGTTAAAAGTCGGGATTGTGTGGTAAAGGGTTAAAGATACATCCTTATACAGCCAGAGAGAGAGAGAGAAAAAAAAAAAAACCGCTGTTTAAATTTGATAGACTGTAGAATGGTTCAGAATTAGTCAGCTGTGTAAACATAGATAAATAACCGATGTCTATTGTGTAAGGGATAAATACATATACTGGAAATCGTCGATTTAAAACCGGAAACGTCAAAACATTGATTTCTTTGATGGCCTCCAGAAAATTAAATGCATTTTCTATCCGTCGTGATCAGTGCAACTTTGCAAGCGTCAGGGACATCTAGCATGAAGACACACTTGAATGATTAAAGTTTGGTAAAATAAAGATGATACAGATCTACGTTAAAACTGAAAAAAGCGAGTGTAGATGTATCTTTGAGTTTCGCTTCGCTTTTAACAGTATTTCGGTCACATCTCGTCGACATTGCATTCATTCATATCTAACCTAAAATTCAACTGCAGGCCTGTCAAGCTGGGGTTCTACAACATCATGATTTTAAACCGCATTCTACATTATTTCAGTTATATGGCGATAGCCAGTGCACCCTCCCATACGAGTTTCTTTTACCAGTGGATCTACTTCGCATAAAATCTACTGGTTCCTTTCGTCTAAGTATGTCTACACGATGTTCAGCGGTAAAAGAGGGAATGAATCTTTATCGCAATGGACTATTCGCTCATTCCAGGACAGAATTCGGCCTAAATGAAAATCGAACCTGTGACTCATGAGCTAGAGACCTTGTACATAATTGACTGAACTTCCTGGCTCGGCTCAAGTGATGGAAGCGTGGGACAAAATTTTGGCGACCTACCTTTTATTCTCCAATAATATTTTTTTCCCCTCTTGAAACGAACGCTCGTGTAATTAACAAAACAGATAAAACAAGAGAGCCATGATGGATCCGTATCGCTCAACTGCCCTTTGAATAAATATGCCTAAGAATCAACCCTGAAGTTGCTAAGCGCGACTCACTGACCTTTTGCAGACAGTGTAGGTAAAGGTCAGACTGCAAAAATATTTTTCTCCAAAAAAAAAAAGTTTGAAATAACATTATTCGGGTTTTCACTTTCGGCTTGAAAGTTTCATTTAAGCTTGTTTAGCATGATAAGGGTTAACTGGCATCGATAGAGACATTAAACCATAAGAGGTCCGTATGGCAATAGAAGTTTATAGGGAAATAAGCCTTACCTGTAAAAGTAATATCTTTTGCACATGCCAAGATGATATCTGTGAATACAAGCCTAATTAAGTCTCATTCATATCAAAATGCAATGAGCGCTGACAGACATGCTCTGGCAAAAGGGAGTTTAATGCCCCTCCATGATGCATTTTACCAAGCAAGTCATGAGATAATTACGGATCCATAAAATCCATTTTGTCTTAAAACCGGCAGAATCCCGAGGTAGAAAGGTCCTGGCACGTGCAGAAAATTTGCAAATAGCAAAAAGTTTCGACACAGGTCAGCCTGCGCGGACTGCGCAAGCTGACCTAAGTCGATAATTTATGCACATGCATTAAACCTCTATTCTCACAGAGCATGAATGATATCAAAAAATCTGAAAGAGGTCCAACAAAGGATTATTTATGAAATTTTGCAAAGAATTCCAACCTGCCATTTTGGAGAAGAAGAGTTTAAAAGATTTTCAATATTTTTCAGTTTTGTTTTCATATTTACCAGGGGTTTAAGGTATTCGGGGCCTAACCCCCAATTTTCAAAATCATCATAAACTAAGTCTCACTGTAATTGTAACTGGTAAAGACACTTAATAATGAAATTTTAAAAAAAATTACCACGCGTAAGTTGAATTACGAGGAATTTTATCTCATAACCCGTGAACATCAAAACTGATAAAAAATAATAGACTACTACCTCTATAAAACTTAACATATTTATCAGGTTTTTCAAAATTTATGAATAAAAATGGTATCAAACAAGCAAATAAATATTACTTGATCAAAATTTAATCAAAAATGGATTTTTTTTCACAAAGGCAGAAAGTATCCTGACAAAAGTCACATATAGGTCCTCCAATTTGACCCTTTTTCAAGTGCGTTTGACGAGTTCACACTAAATTTCAAAAAATCCTAAAAAATTGAAAAAAAAAAACTTCAATTCATTAGAACTTCTCTAAAAATTCAAGACACCATTAATGAATACTGGAAAGAGTTTTTAAGAAATTTTACCACACCGTTTCAGAGAAAATCTGACCTAGATATGGTAGGGTGCATTCACCCTTTCTCTCAGAAAATTAACGTAAAACTAAACATTTGCCTGTAATTTCTAATGTATATAAGGTACAAAGCTCCTATCACGTATGATGGTACATCTTACTATTATGCTTCAGCTGATAACAAAGTCGATGTCATTAGACTAAGTCAAGGTCAAATATCAAGGTCAAATTAAAAAAAAAAAAAAAATGATCAAAACTATAAATATTTTCCTGTGTTTCCTGAAGGATTACAATTGCAAACCTCATATTTGGTACGAAGGTGAACCTCATCAAATGTTTCAGCTGATAACAAAGTTAAAACAGTTATCATCATCTGGTAAGGTCAAGGTCAAATATCAAGGTCAAATGAACAAAGAATCAACAAAAATCTAAACATTTGCCAGTAATTTCTTAAAAATATCCAGTTTCAAAGTCAATATTTGAAAGGAATATGTACCTCACATATTTTCTTTTGGTAACATGGATTAAGGTCTTCTGACAATGTCAAGGTCAAATATCAAAGTCGCATTTTCACAAAAATATCAAAAGACGTTAGACTTAGCCCATCTAATATATAAATGAGACCTGTCACACACAAAGGGACCTATTGGTTACTCTGTAAAACAAAATTCTGAAAACAAGATCAGACCCATTACAGAATAATATGGGTCCAAATTCAAACAAGAAATGCATACCTTGTCACGAAAACAAGAATTGGTAAATTGGTAAACAAACTGTGCAAGTTTCACAAAAATCTAATTACAAATGCACATTTTATCCCGTAAACAAGAATTTGAAACTTTCAACTTGAAATGGCTACTTTTCCCATACTGTTTGTTGGATTTGTCTCAAAATCAATAGGGTTGAAGCTACTGATAATATAAACAAACTGTGTGATTTTCATGAAAATCTGGCAACAAATGCAGACTTTATTGCATAAAAAAGCATTAGAAATTTTCAACTTGAAGAAATAGCTACTTTTCCCATACTGTTTGTTGGATTTTTCTCAAAATCAATAGCGTTAAAGCTATTGATGAGATAAACAAACTCTGCAAGTTTCACTAAAATCAGGCAACAAATGCAGACTTTATCACGTAAACAAGAATTCGAAATTTTCAATTTGAAATGGCTACTTTTCCCAAACTGTTTGTTGGATTTTTTTAAAAATCAATAGGGTTGAAGCTATTGATGAGGTAAACAAACTGCAAGTTTCACAAAAATCAGACAACAAATGCAGACTTTATCGTGTAAACAAGAATTAGAAATTTTCAACTTGAAATGGCTACATTTCCCATACTGTTTGTTGGATTTTTTTCAAAATCAATAGGGTTGAGGCCTTTGATGCGATAAACAAACTGTGCAAGTTTCATGAAAATCGGGCGACAAATGCAGACTTTATCGCGTAAATAAGAATTCGAAATTTTCGACTTGAAATGGCTACTTTTCCCATCCTGTTTGTTGGCTTTTTCTCAAAATCAATAGGGTTAAAGCTATTGATGAGATACACAAACTGTGCAAGTTTCACGAAAATCGGGCAACAAATGCAGACTTTATCGCGTAAACAAGGAAAAGACTAACAGACGGACAAGGAAAAGACAAATAGCCACCAAGTCCTTTCTTCGTTTCACCTTTGATTGAGTACAAGGTGAGTGGAACAGGTCCAAGTCGGCATTTTTCACAGTCTTGAAGCGCCTCCAACAAAACTGAAAATTCCACTATTCGTCGACCTACCGGGCAATGTTCTTTTTCATGAAATTTGCCCTCCACCGGACAACCCTCCTTTGTGCAACTCCTTCCTTGGCAGATAAATCCCGATGCGTAGTTATGATCTATGATAACAGACCTTTTGGCTCGCTTTGATTTAGTTTTTCGGAAACGACCGCGGTAGTCCCTAACTCTGTCGGTTAGGTCAGCCATTTTGGAACCAAATATATTACGTCAAAGAGTGGGAAAAACCCGCGTCACGTGACTTACAAACAACAAAAATCAAATCAGTTTTTTGGAACAAAAATAAATTTCGTTGTCTCAAAATGTCTAGAATATTGTCTGAAAATATTCACCGATATCGGAGTTCATCTAGAAAAAATACGAAACCTACCGGCAGAGACCGAGATTAACCGACAGCTTGTGCGAGTACGTCGATATTACACGATATTAGCCGATGATTTCGCAGAGAGTTAGGCCTCGTACACCTTAATAGAAACTATTTTAGGGAATTCCGATGAGCACCATGATAGGTTCATTTTCGTGAAGTTTGGTCGAAATTGGAGACGACGTTTGAAATAAAAGTTATCGCGTCCACGTACGCATGTGGGTGACGGACGCAGGGCCATGGCATAACCTCGTTGGTCTATGGCTAGTGCAGCTAAAAATTCTAAATAATAAGAATAAAGAATTACCATTGTAATGAGAAGTCTAAAAGAAATATTTATAGATTTCATTACTAAATTACGTACTGGTAGCAGACACGACTCCTGTCTTAAATCATTACGGTCTTCCGCCGGAAATGCAAGGCGCGTTGCCTCCAACAAAATGGTTTAACGCAAGAAAAACAACCTCGGCGATTGTTCTTGTTTTTAATCTTAGCAGTGAAGTACTGTATGGTACAAACAAACTGTCTGCATTTTAGCACGTTCTATTCTTTTATTTTCGGAAAAGTTGGCAAGAAACGCGGACAGTTTTTTTTTTTTCATCGACTTCAGCAAAATTTTGATGTCCAAGGTCAAGGTTTGTATCCTATTTACCTACCACAGTAGGTTTTTCAAGAGATATTGACCCCTAGCTTACAAGACGTAAATTAATGCATTTATGCGGACACTATAGATCAAGATCAGCCTGCACAGAACGTGCACTCTGAATTTGGACCTGCATTGACCGATTTATTCATAAATATTCAGGCTGAAACAGCACCAAAATTGCTTTAAAAAGGAACGTCCCTTTACACTGTAAATATCTATCTCATTCACTTAACTGTAAGTTAGGAGCCCCTTACCAAAGAATTCCGCTTTGTAAGACGCTGCGGAAAGGGGCTATTAAAACACAATGGGAAGGGGAGAAAAATCCGTTAACCTGCATTTTCTTTATTTCCTACAATATTTTTTATCCTTTCAAAGACAAATTTCATTATTTTAGTCCCATTTAATCTGTCGTCTGCAAACGCTTTCAATAAGGACGGGTCTAAAATTTTGTCGTCTGGTAAAGAGTTTAACAAAACCACCTGTTACCTGTTCCATGTTAATGGATACTTGTGACAAGTTCCGATGAAAGACGCTGCTAGCAGACAGTTTAGAAAACTTCTAACTGAAGACTTCGTCCTCCTAGAAACATAACAAAAATGGTGGGTGGGGGGAAAATCTGAAGGTTAAATATTACGATATTAATAGTTTTGCTTACGCGATGAAGAGGTCCCACATTTGGAAAGTACACATAACTCGGTGAAATGTAAATTACACTCACATGTCGACCGATTTTTCACCGCCATTATCAAATATTACCTCCTGCAGACGTCCTTTTGCATCGTGCAGCAGACACCATTTGAAAACATCAGGGACAAGCGAATTTGCTCGAAACGAACAATTCCTTCTCTCAACACGTTTTTTCCATGCATACCTGAACTGAACCTTAATATAAATTTATGTTGGTTAGCCGGACATATTTTACAAGGTTTTCAAATTCTGTCCACTGCAAAGTGTATCAGAACGTAATGATAAGTGGTTGATTTCATTAACCTTGTAGAATCCTTTTATGGTTTTGAAAACCTCAATTCCTTGATTTACGAAGGATGCCAGGCCTAGATCAGACTACATGATTGTGCATTCCGATCTTGATCAATTCGCTTCGCGCAAGACATCAGGGGTATTCTCTAGACATAGGATGTAGATTGATGGGGAACCAATTAAAACCTGATAGTCAAGGGTTATTGTTATATGCTTGAGGTTATGAATCATATTTTTTTTTAAATCGACTAACTTGATCGATTTGTTTACCACTGGAGTTGCGCTAAATCAATGTCCTTTCGGTTATTGCAAGGCGAAGTTTCGCATATTAACTCTTGACCTCTTGTAGACGACTATTTGAACATTGCCTTTGATATTGTCCCGGGTAATAAACAGGGATAGAGATCTATTTCATGTTAATACTGTACTGTGGCCTTTCTTTTTCCCTGACCTGGAGAGGAATCAAGAGCAACTCGGCTGTATTTAGGCCTTTGCTATGGTCTCAAAAGAAATCGAACAAGGACCCAGTTGTATAAAGGGCCTTTGCTATGGCCTCGCTTCAAATTGGGACTCAACTTCTCATTGTGTCTTTGCTATGGCATCACACTAGATTAAACAAAGGTCCAGTTATCAAAGGGAGTCCAGTTCTAAACCGAGCCTTTACTATATAGCCTTACACGAGATCCCGTGTATGTTTGAACGGGAGTCTAGTTGGAAATAGAGCCTTTACTATAGCCTTGCATGAGATCAAACGGGAGTCTAGGTGGAAATAGGGCCTTTACTATGGTACGAGTGTTTCTTTTTTATTTAGTTTAACGCCGTTTTAACAGCTTACGCCATATCACGGCGGTCAGTGCACCTAAGCATGTGTTTCCTAGCTTTTTCACACCAGCACTAACGCAACTTTCTTCCCAAGTCACTGACTTATTTTTTACATGCATCAGAGGTGAGAGGCGAAAATCACCGTAAAGAAAGTTTGCCTCAACCGGGTATCGAACTCGCAATCACCAGGTCACGGGTCAGATACACTAACCACTGAGCTACCCTGGCGGGTCTGCCTTTACTATAGCCTTACATGAGATCAAACGGGAGTCTAATTGGAAATAGAGACTTTACTGTAGCCGAATATGAGATCAAACAGGTGGTCGGGGAGGTTCTAATTGGAAATAAGGTCTTTACTATGGCATCACATGAGATCAAACGGAGGTCCAAGGCGCAAGTTGTATTAAAGACTTTGCTAGGGCCTAACCAGCAATCATCAGTGGTCCAATTGTATATAGGGCATTTGGTTTTGCCCAACTAGAGGTAATACAGGGTCCAGTTGTACATTGCGTGTTTGCTATGGTCTCACATTAAATAACTAGAAGGCCCTGAAGGGCCTGAATATGCTCTACTGGCAGGGAATGCAGACTTTATCATGTAAACAAGAATTGGAAATTTTCAACATGAAATGGCTACTTTTCCCACATTGTTTCTTCGATTTTTTTTTCAAAATCAATAGTGTTGAAGCTACTGATGAGATAAACAAACTGTGTGATTTTCATGAAAATCTGACCAGAAATACAGACTTTATTGCGTAAACAAGAACAGAAAATTTAAATTTTCAACTTTAAATGGCTACTTTTCCCATACTATTTGTTGGATTTTTTTCAAAGTCGATAGGGTTGAAGCTATTGATGAAATAAACAAACTGTGCAAGTTTCACGAAAATCTGAAGTTATTTGCAGACTTTATCGCGTAAACAAGAACTGGAAATTTTCGACTTGAAATGGCTACTTTTCCCATACTGTTTGTTGGATTTTTTTCAAATTCAATAGGGTTGAAGCTATTGATGAGATAAACAAACTGTGCAAGTTTCATGAAAATCCGGCAACAAATGCAGACTTTATCGCGTAAACAAGAAAAAGACTAACGGACGGACAGACGGACAGACAGACGGACGGACGGACGACGGAAACCCTGCCATGACATAAGCTCTGCTGGCTTTCAGACAGTAGAGCTAAAAATGGGAGTCCAGTCATAAAAGAAGTTGTACCTATGGCATTTGCTTTGGTATTACATATCATTAAGAGGTATCTAACTGTATATTGGGTATCTATTGTACATATTGTATAATAATGATGGTCTTTGCTTTAGCCACACATGAGTTCAAACATGGATACATCTGTTTTTAAGATTTTTGCTATTGCCTTGCAAGAGGTGAGGCAGGAATTTGGATGTTTTTACAGCCTTTGGTCTTGCAAGATATCAAAGCGGGGTTATGATGTATATAGCATCTCTGCTAGGGCCCTGTAAGAGACCAAACGGGGGGCAAGAAGTCTTTTGGGCCTCTGCTACGGTCTTAAGAGAGATCAAATTGGAGCTAAGATGTATTCATGGGCCTTTGAAATAGCTAGAGAAACGACAAAGATCATGTTGTATATTGGGCCTTTGGTATGGCCTGGCCAGAAATCAGACAGGAATGTACTGAAAGTCCTTGTCATGACCTGGCAAAGGGGTAAATTGGGGGTTCAGATATATTCACAGCCATTACTATGGCCTTCCAAGAGATCAAAATAAGGGCCTAATTAAATTTGGGGCATTTGCTATAACCTTCTAAAAGGTCAAACAGATGTACATGTACTTGAAAATTTGCTGTGACTTAGCAAGAGGTAAAACAGGCAACCAGTTGTATATTGGGCCTTTGAACTGGGCTGGCAAGTTAATGAACAGGTATCCAGTAACTCTTGTATTTAGACACTTTGCCAAGACATTAGACAGGGGTCTTTTTTGAGTCTTTTAGAGTAAGCAAGTCATCAGACAGTATCCAGAATATGGGGTCTCTGATATGACCTAAAAACGTATCAAACTTGAGTCAAAATTTATGATGAACTTTTGCTGTTGCCTTTCAAGACATCAAACAGGTGCTCAGAAATTTTCTTTCTGCTTTTGCAAATAGTGATGATCAGTATCAGGAAGACCATAATGTGTATTTCCTTTTTCAATCTACACTTACCACTGCTTTATGAGATATTCTGGCCTATACAGCGTTTAGCTCTTTGCCATGCAATTAAGTTTTAACAACCCTTGCAGAGAAGGCTTTGGAAAAAAAATGTGTGGGGTGAGAAAGTGCAGCATTTTTCTCCTTTCCCCACAATGTTTTTTTTCCTTTCCACAGACAAACCCTGTACCTGGAGTCGCATCTAATTTGTCGTCTGCATGTGCTTTCACTACAAGCGATTCTAAATGTTGTTCTCTGGTAAAGGGTAACCGGAAAATTGCAACACAAGGATTTGAAAGTTTTCATTGACTAAGTACACACATTTATTACTTAACTCTTTACCACATCAGAAAAAATTAGACTTGTCCAAATCGAAGGCATTTGCAGATGACAATTTAAATGTGACTCTGATGATGAAATATGTCATTGATTGGGTAGAAAACATTGCGGGAAAAGGAGATAATGCTGGTTACCAGCATTTTCTCCTTTTCCCACCGTGTTTTTAAAAGGCTTCTTTGTAAGGTTGTTAAAAGTCGGCATTGTGCGGCAAAGGGTTGAAGAGAAAGAAATGTGGCTTTCACTTTGTAACAACACTTTTACACAATCAGTATCTCTCTCATTGTAGGTCAATTCATCATCTTATGGGAGAAAAGAGTAACATACATATCATTTGAATACAAAAACTTTATTCAAAGAGAGAAAAAATATCAAACACAAAATTTCGGAACATTCGCCATTCTGCAGTCATATAAATCAAAAGCACAATTATAAACACATAGTACAGCTATAAAACAGAGCTCCAGATTAGAGGGAGTGATGGTATTCTAAATCCATTATTTCTCTTCCAAACCCTATGTTGTGGGTACTCAATAGAATCATCTCGATGAAATGATTCTAATGAGTACCAATAACATAGAGTTTAGTGGAAAATGATTATTATTTTCAGTTTTGAAATCAAAATCACTCCCTCTATCTGGAGCTCTGTAAAATCTTAAGTAACTCTTCTCTTAAGCATGAGAATCCAACAATCCCTATGTTGTGGGTACCAGTTAAGACTGTGCCATGTGTCTCCTGCCAGAACCAAAGTTCAAAGGTCTGGTGTTTGGCAAACCAATTGTTATTCACAAAATACAAAAGAAAACAAAAGTATAATCAATGAACCTCAAATCAACTCCACATTTAAACCATCATAATGCTATTACTTTACAATATCAATATGAAATTGTGACACAATGATAGAAAGAAAAAAAGATAATATTCACAAAATTTGAAAAAAAAAAACAGAAAGAAAATAGCACTTAATGAATGTCACAAATATGGATTTTCTTCACCCTGTTGTTCTAAAATAAAATGAAATAGAACTTTACGGTCAGTTCTAAAGCTGTAGATACTGCATTTTCAAGGTCGCTTCTTTCACAATATCTGCCAAAGCAGAGGGATGCATGTTCTGCGCAGCCTGATCTTGATCCACAGTCCTCATAAGCAATTAAATACAGGCCTAGAACTAGAAAGGGTTCAGTATACGTACCTCACAGCTTGAGATAAACTGACAGAAACACAACTCACTTCAATTTAACCTTGAAACATAATTCCAAGGTCAAGACAATAACACTATCATTTATAAACTCACTGTCCCCAACCCTTACAGTGCCTTTCTAAACTTTAGTCATCTTTGCGGCAAGATCTACATACACTACACTGTCCACTTGGCCAAGTTATTCTCGACAAGAGTGTCCATAAAATTGCAGTTATTTGGGTGTTATTTCTAGACTGAACATGTTGCTGGGTTTACTCAGGGTGAACTAATGGTGAACAGAAAGGTTGCAGAAAAACTGAATAGATAGGATTTGATCTAATAATATAGTCTATACCAATATGAGTTTTTCTACATTTAATACCTCTATAAAACATTTTGAGAACAGGTGCAATTGTTTTTAACAAACAATTGCTTTCTTTTTCTTCAACCATGCTTTCCAAACAATTGAAAAAGCAATATAGTCTGAATGCCAAACTTCATGGAATCTGTACAAATGAATGTTTTTTGGTAGGTCTGAAAATAACCTTTACAATAATTGATTTAATCCTTTACCAAACAATCCCAACTATCAACAACCCTCACAAAACATGCTCTTGAAAACAATGTAGGAAATGGAGAAAATGGTTCTCCCTCCCTTTCCATTACAGTTTTCTCCCCTTTAACCCTTTACCAGACAAAATTTTAGCCTTGTCCAAATTGAATGCATTTGCAGATGACAATTTCAATGTGGCTGAAATGGTGCAACTTTGCTTTGATGGGGTAGAAAACATTGTGGGAAAAGGAGAAAATGCTGGTTACCAGCATTTTCTCCTTTTCCCACAATGTTTTCAAAAGGCTTCTTTCCCAGGGGCGTCAAAAGGCGTCACTGTGCTGTAAAGGGTTAAACAGAAATATCACGTCCTGAAAAACATTTAATCTTGATTTTTTGTCTGCAAATGCTTTCAATCTGGACATGGCTAAACTTTTGTTGTTTAGTAAGGAGTTTAACCCTTTACCAGACAACAAAATTTTAGCATTGTCCGAATTGAAAGCATTTACAGACGATAATTTCAATGTGGCGCAATTTTTCTTTGATAGGGTAGAAAACATGGTGGAAAAGGAGAAAATGCTGGTTACCAGCATATTCCTCATCTCCCACAATGTGTTCAAAAGGCTTCTTTTCTAGGGTCGTTTGAAGTTGGCGTTGTGTGGTAAAGGGTTAAAGGCAAATTATGCATGGCAATAATATTTAACACTCAGGCTTCAAGGTTTGACTTCATGTGCTTTTGAGACAGTGTAGATCTTAATCAGACTGCAAAATTGTATCTATTTTAAAGCAAACAGAGACTTTAAATGAAATATGTCTCAAGTATTGGAAGATGCCTTTGAAAGGGTCGAAACAATTGTGGGGAAAAGGAGAAAAAGCTGGTCACCAGCATTTTCTCCTTTTCTCCTCAATGTTTTCTTATACATCTGTCTCAGGGTCATGAAAACATGAATGTATAGTAACAGGTTAAAAAAAATACAATTAATATATAGTTTGCACCAATAAAATGAATATGCATCAACAAAACCATTGGAATCTTAAGTTTTCTTTCTTCAACATTAGATAACACAAGCATTTACAAAATATGAAAAAATAACCTTGCATCAAATACATGTTATAACAAAAAGGCTTATAAAACTACAGAGTTATCTTCCCCTTGCCTTTTTAATGCCAAAATAGAGAAATAAAATTGAAATGAAATTATCTCTGAATTATTCCTTTAACTCTTCCCAAACCAAGATTTTTAGACTTTTCAAGATGGAGACTATCTACCAATTAGGAATTCAGAATTGGGTACAAATGAAGAAGTTCTCTAATAAAAAAACTGCTGAAAAAAGGAGAAAATGCTAGCATTTTCTCCTTTCCCCACAATGTTTTCAAAAGGCTCTTTCCTCACGGTCATTTGGAGATGGTTTTGTTTTGAAAAACTCCATACCAGACGATAAAATTTCAGACTTGCCCATATTGAAAGCATGTGCAGACGAAGAATTCCATGTTGCTCAAATGATGGGATTTGTTTTTAAAAGGGTCACTGGTGGAAAATAATGTGGGAAAAGGAGAAAAAGATGGTTGCCAGTAATGTCTCCTTTTCCTACAATGTTTTCAACAGCCTTTTTCCTTAAGAGTCCTTAACACTCAGGATTGTGTGGTAAAGGATTAAAAATTTCTAACAGAACATGAATGCAAAGAATATAATATTCCCCCAAAATAATCATAATTGATGAAATTATCAATATTTCTGTAACTATCCTTTATTTGCCACAATATTTACCAGCCTTTCATCTTGTCCATTCCTATTGCTGCAAAATCAAATAGAGGTGCTTCAAGTAATGACGATTCAAATGAATGATAGAACCAGCCATGAATAAAAAGAAACTATTACTTCTTGTTTCCATTGGTAGAACTCCTCAAATTGTGGCTCTTTTAACCCTTTGCCACACAATCCCCAGTTTTAACAACCCTAGGGAAACAAGAGGGCCATGATGGCCCTGTATCGCTCCACTGGCTTATAAATATAAACCATAAATACTAAACATTTCAATTCTGAGCCAAATTGTTTCAAAATGAAGACTTACAAAGTTTTCTCTGTAAAAGCCCATGTGAAAGTTGAGACCTGCAAGGCAAAGCCATTTTTGATCCCAGAGCTATAATTACTTGAACCCTGGTAGAGGTCCACAAGATAAAGCCACATGCCAAAATAATACAAGTGTATGCTGTATGGTTATAAATAAGGTGATTTTCAAGTTTTGTCCATATGAAGCCTCTGTAAAACAATAAGACCCCTGATGCAAGGCTAATTTCAAAAAAAAAAAATCAAAACAGGAAGATTTCTTAAGTTGTCACTATGTAAGCCCATGTAAAACTTGTGACCCCTGCGGTGGGGCCAATTTTGACCCCAGGGCTAAAATTTTGGCCCGCTTGGTAGAGGCCCACTAGATATAGCAACATGCAAAATTTGGTAGCTCTAGGCCTTATGGCTAGGTACAGGAAGATTTTTTAAAGTTTTCTCTATATAAACCTATGTAAAACTTGTGACCCCTGGGGCAGAGCCAATATTGACCCCAGGGCTATAATTTGAAGAAACTTGATAGAGGTCTACTACATAAAGCTACATGCCAGATTTGGTAGCCCTATGCCTTATGGTTTCAGACAAGAAGATTTTTAAGGATTTCCAATATTTTTCAGTTTTGTTGCCATGGCAACCAGAGTTTTTGAAGGAATCAAATTCTTTCAAGAAATTCTGAAGAGGACCATGGCAGAATCATTTCTGTGAAGTTTCATGAAAATTGGATGGGTAGTTTCAGAGAAGAAGATGTTTGAAATAAAAGTTAACGCACGGACGGACGCACGACGGACACCGAGCCATGACATAAGCCCGCTGGCCTTTGGCCAGTGGAGCTAAAAACCTTTTGGTTACCAGCATTTTCTCCTTTTCTCACAATGTTTTCAAAAGGCTTCTTTTCCAAGATCGTCAAAAGGCGACATTGTGCAGTAAAGGGGTAAACAAAGGACATTTCATTGCAACACAGTATCCAATCAGTATATTCAGTCTTTTATTTCTCACGTTATTTTTGTTACGAGTTGGTTAATGTTTTGGCTATGTTATGGGCACCATATTGACCCATTAATATCATGCTGTCTGGCAAGACTTTTTCATTTTCTTACCAAACAGGCAGAAGAGTCCTCCAAGAGAGATTACTCTATTGGACTGGCCAAAAATAAGTGCTGGAATTGGAATGAGTCTAGCAAACAGATCAACCCATAACCATACAATTCCATGTGATTACATTACTTCGGAGCATTTTCTCATTTTCCCCCATTTTCAAAAGCCTTCTTTAAAGTTGCTGAAACCACAGGCTTGTTTGGTAGAAAGTAATACAAATTTAACAATTTTCAGTGTGGTTCAACATGTTACAATAATACAGCAAAAGAAAGTAGAATTCTATACAGCAATACTATACAGAAAGTAATGCTAATTGTGAACCATGTTAAAGGACCAGTCTACCTCATACTTCAGTTGGTTGTTAACTCTTTACCAAACAACAAAATTTTAGACTGGTCCAAATTGAAAGCGTTTGCAGATGACAAAATAAATTGGAATGAAAATTCAAAACCTGTTTTGGGAAGGGTAAAAAACATTGTGGGAAAAGGAGAAAATGCTGGTTACCAGCACTTTCTCCTTTTCCCACATTGTTTTCAAAAGGCTTCTTTCTCTGGGGTCGTTAAAACTCGGGATGGTGTGGTAAAGAGTTAAGACAAATTGGATGAATCCATAATTATGAAGTAACTTGCTTGGTGTAATACATCATGAAGATGCATTAAAGCCCCTTTTGTCTAGGAATCGTAATTTACGATCTCTATTTTGCTCATACATAAATGGATAGCAATGCTATGAATGATTGATTGTATGGTGTTTAACGCCGTTTTCAACATTATTTCAGTTATATCGCGGCGGCAGCAATGCTATGAAAAGAGCAATGCTGTATTGAGAGTAACGCCATATATAGACAGGAGGGCTGTACTTGAAACTGATACTACTTTGGGGACTGGCCAATGATATCACAGGACAGAAACTGGTTCAATCAAGTAATCAACTCTTCACATACCTAACCCTAACAGCAACTATCACAACTTTTGTTTCCTTTTGCGGCTAGTGTAAATCAAGATCAGACTATGCAAGATGCGCATTCTGATCTTGGACATACACTGTCAATTAAGCTGTGTCTGCCCAAGTGCAATCTTAATAGGACAAATATGTTGTGCTTTTCCTGAACGAAAAATTCAGATGAGTTTATGTGGTGCTTTAAGGATTTACAGTACAGTACGAGGCTCTTTTGCAGGTCCTGCAGAACAAGATCAGACTGCACAGAATATACACTCCCATCTTAATTCTTTACTGGCTTATACTTGCTTTTGGGCTATTTTGGCTTTAATATCTTGATATTTGAGTATTTGCTGAAAATTCTCCTTTAATTTCTTTACCAGTCTTAAACCAAGCTTCAAGTCAACAAAATGGACATTTCCAGTACAGACAAAAAGAAAAAAAAAAATAGCGACTCAAAGGTTAATATTTTGACCATATCTCTAAATATTGTTGATAGTGAAGATCAAAGATCAGATTGCAAATTCTGTACAGGCTTATCTTGATCTACACTGTCCTCAAGTGCAACTTAACTCTTTACCACACAATCCCAAGTTTTAATGACCCTGATGGGAAGGACTTTTGAAAACATTGTTGGAAAAGGAGGAAATGTTGGCAATCAGCATTTTCTCCTTTTTCCACAATGTTTTCTGTCCTTTTAAAGACAAATCTTACCATTTCAGCCATGTCTAATTCGTTGTCTGCAAATGCTTTCAATTTGGACAAGTGTAAAATGTTGTGTGGTAAAGAGTTCAGCCTGGCTTGGAGCTCTATGGGTAATCGTACTCCGATGTCAATATCCTATACTATACAATATCCCATGCCATAAAACTCGGTCAAGATGGTTTCATCTATTTATAGCTCATAGCTGTATAACCTTGTAATTCAATAAATAACGTTTTTATTTATGTGTGCTACCCTTGTCCAACATTATGCTGTTTCAGTACAAAATCTTGCTGTCTGGTGCAGAAACTATTGGGAAAATTAACAGAACTTTTACAAGTCTTACAGAGAATAAGGACTGCCATTAAACTCTCAAACAATCCTGTGTTTTTACCGTGGGATAAAAACTTAAAAAAATATTTTGGAATAAGGATAAATTAATGGAAACTAGCATTTTCTCCTTATACTACAATTTTTTTCATCCATTTCAAAGACCAGCATTTTCCCCTTTTCCCACAATGTTTTCAAATGCTTTGAAACTCACGATTGTTTGGTAAAGGGTTAATACTTGAAGTACTTGTGTACAAAATACCAATGAACCATTAAAGATCAATAACTCATTTCTCAAGTCTAACCTTTTTGGAAACAAAATCCTTCGTAAACAAACATATCCAATTAAACTGCAGTTAAACCATAGACAATGGACAGTTAAACAAGTTCTTACCAGTTCAGGAACACACTCTACTAAAAAGTCAAGGTTTTTTTTTTTCATATTGGAACAATCACGACAAATAAATCGGCTTATATAAAGCAAAGAAACAATACAACAATCATTTCACACAATCAATTCAGGGAATTGCATGGCTTTGAACCTATTTAAATAACAAAACTTGGGATTTGCATGTCTACATTGTAGAGCTTTTGAAAACATGGGGGCAAACGGAGCAACTGCTGTTAACAAGCAATTGCACCTTTTCCTTCAATGTTTTCCCATATATTTCAATAAACATTGATTAACTTTCCTGCAATGGTTTTTCTCCTTCGCAGTACATGAAATAATTCTTAATTGGCCTCACATGAGCCTCTGCAATAGTGGCTTAACACAGCAGTCATAGTTTTACACCGATAAACCAAGTACCAACAACTATGCTAGTTGCTTCTGATGATGGCATACCTTGGGGTCAGACTGCACAGATCCGCCACTGTCTGATCTTGGGCGACATTTTCAGCAAAAGAACCTAAAATCCTGTGTACATGTGCCAACTATCTGTTAGGCATCAATTGGAACTTATCAAAACAGATGGACAAGGTGACATAAAAGCCATATAACGCCTAATCATGAGTCACACAACGATATACAAAGCTGCCATTAGGTGTTTAATAAGGCGCAGACTGGTGCACCCGTTTTTACACATATATACACATTAATATACAACATTTTGAAAAAGTGATACTACTATGATTCACAAATTACTAGTAGATATCAAAAGGACTAACTCTTTACCAGACAACAAAATTTTAGACTCCATACCAAAAGCACTTGCAGATGACAGATGAAATGTGGCTCAAATGATGGCATTTGTCTTTAAAAGGGTCAAAAGATTGTGGGAAAAGGAGAAAATGCTGTTATCAGCATTTTTGTCTTTGCCCACAATGTTTTCAAAAACTTTACTTTCTAAGCTAGTTAATTTGTGGCCTTATTTTCTACAGGGTTCAATTATCCACATAACTTCAAGCTTAAATTTGTTGCGATGGTCAACAATTTTAGCTAATTGCTCTGGATATACAAAAACCTCAAATTATCAATGGAAAAATATACTTTTCAATACCTAAAACATTTGGACAAAGCAGAAAGTTTTGCTGCCACTGATAGACAGTTTTGTGGCCCCTGGTTAACAATAAAGACAAGTAATTAGAAAAGGTAATAGGAAAATTTGAAAAATTCCAACATCTAAATTTTTTACCTTTTCCACCTATACTTTTTTAAATGGCTTAGTCAATAGTACTAGAAATCTCCCGTTCATAAACCAGAAACATTCAAAAGAAGTTATTTACTATTTACATGATGTAATTTACAGTATGCAACCTATATACAGTTTTAATGCTGAATTACTTGGATAGGTATGAAAAGAGGCTTAAAATTTTTACAGCTGCTTTGGTCAGATTAACTCAAAAAGCACCTGGCAATGCAGATCCAAGATAAGACTGCATTGGCTGTGCATTCAAACATCCAACAAAAGTAACCCAACTTGTGCCTAATACTTTAGGGAATACGAGTATTTCTGTACCAGACAACAAAATTTTAGACTTGTCAGAATCAAAAGCTTTTGTATAGGACAAAATAAACAAGATTAAAAAATTTAAATGCATTTTGGGAGGGGTAGAAAACATTATGGGAACAGGAGAAAATCCTGATAACCAGCATTTTCTCCTTTTCCCACAATGTTTTCAAAATCTCTCTTCTTCAGTGTAATAAAAACTTGGGATTGTCTGGTAAAGGGTTAATGATGTTTCTCTAAAAGACAACAAAACTTTGGATTTGCCAGAATGACAAACATTGTGAGGTTTGTCTCTGATAGGTTAGAAAACTTTGTGGAAAGGAGAAAACGATGGTTACCAACACTTTCAATTCTTCCCACACAATATTTCCAAACTTTTTGACTTCACCAAACTAAAAAAACATTTGCAGACAACAAACGAGATGTATCTCAAATTATGATTTCTGTCTATGAAAGGGTAGAAAACATTGTGGATAAAGAAGAAACTGTGGCTTACCAGCATTTTCTCCTGTTTCCATGTTTTCAAAAGCTGTCTTCCTCAGGGTCGTTAAAAGTCTCAATAGTTCAGTTAACAGTAAAGTTAACTGTAAACAAGACATGATTAATGTCTATACATGTGCTTTATCCTTCACCACACAATCCCAAGATTTAACGACCGTCTAGAAGAAGCCTTCTGAAAACATTGTGGGAAAAGGAGAAAATGCTGGTAACTAGCATTTTCTCCTTTTCCCACAATGTTTTCTACCTTTCAAAAACAAATGTCATGTTTTGAGTAGCATTTAATTTGTCATCTGCAAATGCTTTAAATTTGGACCAGTCTAAAATTTTCTCGTTTGGTAAAGAGTTAAGTACATAAGTACACATCATCATCATCCTACAGACAAATTCTTTCTTCTTGCAGTAACTACTTCTGCAACTTGCAAACACTGTGACAAGAGCAGAAACTACTCAAAATGATGTATGTATGTAACTATGTATGTATTCTCAATACTCAAATCTAATTCATGCTGATACTTAACCCTTTACCAGATGACAACATTTTAGCCTTGTCCACCTTGTTGCATTTGCAGACAACAATTTCAGTGTGGCTCAAATGGCGCAACTTTTCTTTGATAAGGTAGAAAACACTGTGGGAAAAGGAGAAAATGCTGGTTACCAGCATTTTCTCCTTTTCCCACAATGTTTTCACAAGGCTTCTTTCCCTGGGGCGCCAAAGGCGGCATTGAGTGGTAAGTGTTAACGGACGTGGTTTCACGTTGGTCTGATGGAGCCTGGTTTCAGGATGTAAAGAGAAGATGTCAACTTCAGCATCTCAATACCCTTGAACACAATGCCCTAACATGCGGTATTATGGTGCAGTAAGGTTAATGTAATTCAAGTGCTGATAAAAATAACATTGGGTCTTGTGACCGACTTTTTGTCAGTCTGTTTTTCTTCCTGCATGAAAATGTGATGCAATTCCAAATCCTTTAACTCTTTACTACACAACAATAATTTAGACTGGTTGAAATTCAAATCATTAGCAGATGACAAATTAAACTTGGCTGAAATTATTTGATTCATTTCTGAAAGGTTAGCTGGTTACCAGCATTTTCTCCTTTCCCCACAATGTTTTCAAAAGGTTTCTTTCTCGGGGTCATTAAAACTCGGGATTGTGTGGTAAAAGAGTTAAAGTGGTGAACAGATAACAAGAGAAAAAGAAAACTAGAGTCTATTGTGATTTCTTTTTAAACATGGCCACTTTCAAAATTAGAAGGGGGAGGGAAATATTGGTCTAAATCTAAATTTAACCTTTTACCACACACTCCAAAATTTTGATGACCTTGAGGAAGAAGGTATTAGAAGAACATTCTAGGAAATGGACAAATGCAAAAAAAAAAACCCATAATTTTCCCACAATGTTTTATATGCTTCCAAAAACAAGTTCCATTACTTCAGCATCATTAACTTGTCGTCTGCAGATGTTTTCAATCTGGACAAGTCTTAACATTTTGTTGTCTTGTACACAGTAAAGAGACCTTATTCTATTTCTTTACCAGATGACAAAATTTTAGACTCGTTCAAATTGAAAGCATTACATTTTGCAGATGACAAATATAGTTCAAACTAGAACTATCACAAAGCAGACAAATACCAGTACCTTGTTACTGAAGCAGCACAATCAGAGAACAATGAATTTCAAAACAAAGATCACCAGTGACCTTGACCTTTGACCCATGTAACCCAAAAACAATATGGTACCTCCTTGGGTCATAAGCAACACTTGCATTAAGTTTCAGGGTCCTAGGTCAAACAGCTATTGAGTAAGAGCACAGAAAGAATTTTCAAACTAAGTTCACCTTTGACCCATGTTACCCAAAGACAATAGGGCACCTCCTTGGGTCTTGAGCGACATTTGTATAAAGTTTCAGGGTCCTAGGTTACACTGCAGCCACATAAGATTTGTCAAAATTCAAGCAATGACAGACAAATGTGGCTCGATATTGGCAAAATTTCTCTTCAAGTTTGAGAAAAGCAGAAAATGCTGATTACCAGCATTTTCTTCTTTTCCCTCAATGTCTTAAAAATCCTCGTCCCTCCAGCTAATTAAAACTCTGGAATTGCCTTGTAACATGTTAAAAAGTTCAAGTCAGTCATTTATCTAGTTTTAAAGAATCCTATCCTAATGCCCTTGAAACCCAGTGGACAAACAGCAGTTGAGGCCCAGAGAATAAATATTGATAAAACTACAGAAGTACATGTACTCTATCCTCAAGTTAACCCACATATATTGACCTTACCCTTTTCAGTCCTCATTTAATCCTTTATCACACAAGTCCTGGTTTTTATTGACCCTGAGGAAAAAGCCTTTTGAAAAAATTGTGGGAAAAGGAGAAAATGCTGGTAACCAGCATTTCCTCCTTTTCCCACAATGTTTTCTAACCTTTCAGAGACAGATCTGATCACTTAACCCTTTACCAGACGACAAAATTATAGCCTTGTCCAAATTGAAAGCATTTGCAGACGACAATTTCAATGTGGCTCAAATGGTACAAGTTTTCGTTGACAGGGTAGAAAACATTGTGGGAAAAGGAGAAAATACTGGTTACCAGCATTTTCTCCTTTTCCCACAATGTTTTCAAAAGGCATCTTTCCCAGGGGCGTCAAAAGGCGTCATTGTGCAGTAAAGGGTTAAGCTATAATTCTCATCTGCAAAATTAATGCTTTCAATTTGGACAAGTCTAAAATATTGCCATCTGGTACTGACATGGTTAGTGTACCAAACAAGGTAAAATACAGCAAAATTAAGACCAGTCTTGGCTCGCATATTAGAAAGTAGCAGATGGTGTGGACCAAAGACCAATCTGCACATCCTGTGCACCCTGATTTTTATCTGCACTGTCTGTAAAAGTAAATTAAGTTGTGCTTAGCAAAGTTTGGGTCAAGTCTCACATCTGTCAGCTTTTATCAAACCATCTACAGTTTACCATAACTCTACCCCTTAAGTTGGCATACTGTGAGGATCAAGATCAAACTGCCACTGATCATTTATCCACACTGTCCAATATTTTGAAAGACATTCTTGTCAATGCTTCCGTAAAATTGAAACATGTCACAATTTTCTGCCAGACTGAAGAAATTACTTTAGCTTCCCACACAGAAACAAGAAATATTTTAAAAAAGATAGATGGCATAAATTTGCCAGCAAATGGACAGGGATCCTTAGAATAAATGTGTCTACATTTTTCACCAATCACAAATTTCTACCATCAGTTATCAGTACCAAAAAGTAGGTCAAAAGCAAGCAGAATCTGCCTTGCTGAAAAACACCCTTTGAGAGAAGAATCCTACTATCTTTGCCATTTCTATATAGTTGTCGGCAAAATGCTTTTGAATTTGAATAAATCTAAAATGTTGACCTCTGGTAAAGGGTTTGTGTTTATAATGCAAGATTTAGGTATTTGCATTGGCTTGGGACTTGAACTTTCAACCTTATCTCTAAAGATAGATCTTTTCTGATTAACCCATTACCAGCAAATACCGACTTTCAATGGACCTGAAGAAGATAGCTTTTAAAACATTGTTGGAAAAGGAGAAAATGCTGATAACCAGCACTTTCTCCTTTTCCTACAATGTTTTCTACCATTTTCAAGGCAAACTCCAAAATTTGGGTCACAATTCATTTGTCGTCTGCAAATGCTTTCAATTTGGACAAATCAAAATATTTGTCATTTGGTAAAGAGTCCACCCATTTCCAACCAAATATAGTGCTTGAAGCTACTGCAATACATGAATTTGAAAACTTCATGTTGAAAAGAATTAACCTTTTCCCAAACATTGCGAGTTATAATTAACCCAAGGAAAAGGGCTTTGAAAACATAGTGGGCAAAGGAGAAAGTCCTGGTAACCAGTAAAAATTGTGAAACATTTGTCTTCTGCAAATACTCTCAATTTCCACCAGTCTAAAATTTTGTCGCAAGATTAACCCTTTCCCAAACAAGCCCTGGTTTTCACGTGTCTGCAGTACAAGTCTTTTGAAAACACTGTCGGAAAAGGCGAAATTGCTCGTAACGAGGAATTTCTCCTTTTCCCACAGTGTTTTCTACCCCCTTTGAGAACTTTCTGCCATTTTCATCAAATTTAAAATTGTCGTCTGCAAACTCTTTCAATTTGGACCAGTCCAAAATTTGTCATTTGGGAAAGGGTTAAAGAGTTCAAAGAAGTTTTGCCTTCTGCCAATTTTATAAGGCATGCAAATTCCACAGAACATGCAGTCTGATCTTGGATCTAGCCAATCTACACTTTCCACCTTTTTTTGTCAAATATTCAGACAAAACGATTTGAAACTGCACCATTTTTGCCTTGGTACTGACTGTGATGTCCATCTTGATTACAAGTTAGCATGGGTTTAGAAGGATCTATTGAATGAATGGTGTTTCACCCTGGTTAAGACATTTTTTTATTCGTATCACTGTAAAACCTTACATTATCATGTATGTCCTTCCTTTCACCTGCACTGGGCTGGGGCTTTGAAGTGTCTTGCCAAAGGACAGTCCCAGGAAAAACCCAGTGCTTTGAGAGATGATGAAATCCAGGGCCTCCAGGTTACGAATCCTACACCTTACTACTGAGCCATGCAGGATTCCTGGTTTTTGAAAGCCATACAGTTTTGTGTACAAATGTTACAAATTGGATTTTTCCTATTTTGAGAATGAATTAATAATATCCTGAATGATTTGAAAAGTTCTGACAAGTCTTCATACTTTCCTCTGAATAAATCTGTATGCCTCATGATCAACAGACCTTCATGTACATTAGCCATGTTCTAAAAAGGCGACTTAATGCATCTGCAAAAAGTATTGACCAGGGTCAGCCTGACATTCATTTGGACAAAACTTTTATTAAAACTTTTTGCTACTGTTCAATTTTCTGCATGTCAAAGGACCAGCATACATCATGGTTCAGCAAGTGGTTATACAAATTGGGTTTTATGGATCCATATTTTGTGATGACTTGCTTGGTATAATCACAGGCCTTTGAAGCTCCATTGGTCCGTTACGGAACACTAACATTTTTCTTGGTTGATCATCGAATATTTGTGAATTGGTGCATCACCTGTATATCAGGGAATACTCAAATTTTCATTTACATCGTTACTATAAATAGCACATTGGCGACTGCCTCTATGTTGTATATTATAAGACAAGGTGTGCAACGAAATTGAAGAAAAGATTTATCCCTGTCCCCTTTCAGAGATAATATTTGACCAAAAACGGAAAAATAAACCTAGTTACCAATGCAGATGGGTTCACAAATGATTTTTCTTGAGTACCCTGACCTTAGAAAGTTCCAAACAGCTCTTGCTATCAAGCAATAGCTCTGATCTTAAAAAAATTTAAAAAGATTCTACATTTTCCGGATCGCCATGCACTGACGTCACACAATTCATTATGATGCAGCGAATTATAACTCACGTGAATTTACTATCAAAAGCACAGGGATTTTTAGTGTTATTTATGTTTTACATGTATTATGTAAAACATAAAAAACGCTAAAAATCCCTGTGATCAAAAGACGCGCCAAAGTTTTTTACCAATAAATGGTAAATACACATCTGAAAATATACGAAACGGAAGATGAAAATCGTGATACTGGGTTAGATGAAAAGATAAATTGTAACAGACGAAATATTAATTTGATAATTTCATCAATATACCAACAAAAGAATTTAAGATTTTTGTTTGAAAAAAAAAAATTTTAGTTATAATTTGCTGCAGGATTATAAATCATGTGATGTCAGCGCATGGCGATCTGGAAAACGTGGAAGCTTTTTAAAATTTTTCAGATCAAAGCTACAGCTTGATCGCGAGAGCCGTTTGGAACTTTCTAAGGTCAGGGTACACAAGAAAATTCATTTGCGAACCCATCTGCAACGGTAACTAGCTTTATTTTTCAATTTTCGGTAAAATATTATCTCTGAAAGGGTAAAGGGGAACAAATTTTCTTCAAATTCGTTGCACACCTTGTCTTATTATATACAATATAGAGGCAGTTGCCAATGTGCTATTTATGGTAACTGTGTCCGATAAGGAAAATTTCGTTGTCCGGTAATAGACCAATGGACATTCAGTGGACTATGGTATAATGCATCATGAAGATGTATACATCCATTTCGCCGGTGCATGGCTCATATATTATCAATTCGTCATAGTTTTTGAAAGTCCTCTATACTATAGTGTGAACAAAACTGGGCCTGCAGATAAACAGTTATATATTTGTACTTCAGGCAAAAATTTTGCCACATAAACAAGCTTGAACAGACATTCACAGGGGTGAAAATAATTAGGCTACAAATCCTGGCCTCTGAAATAAGCAAAAGTTCATTCCACCTACATGTACATCAACTCTTTCCCTTGACCCTTTACCAAGCAATCCACAGTTTTAATGACCCTGTGGAAGGCGGCTTTTAAAAACATTGTGAGAAAAGGAGGAAATGCTGGAAGCATTTTCTTCTTTCCCTAAAACTGTTTTTTTTTTAAAGACATATCTCATCATTTCAGTCTCATTTAATTTGTTGTCGTAAATGCTTTGAATATGGACCAGTCTGAAATTTTGTTGTTTGGTAAAGAGTTAACCTTTTACCAGACAACAAAATTTTAGCCTTGTCCAAATTGAAAGCATTTGCAAGCAAAAATTTCAATGTGGCTCAAATGGTGCAATTTTTCCTTAATAGGGTAGAAAACATCGTGGGAAAAGGAGAAAATGCTGGTTACCAGCATTTTCTCCTTTTCCCACAATGTTTTTAAAGGGCTTCTTTCCCTGGGTCGTTTAAAGGTGACATTGTGCAGTAAAGCGTTAACCTTTTTACCAGGGGACAAATTTTTAGACTTGAACAAACTGAACACTTGATCTGCTGACAAGAAATTCAGTGTGGCATAACTGAAAGGATTTGTCTTATGAAGGAAAGAAAATAGTAGCACTTTCTCCTTTTCCAATAATGTGAAAGGTACTTCAAGATATCTGTTTCATTCAATCCCACTAATCTGACTACCATAGTGTTTACTGTATCCCCAAACCCAACATTCTAGCAGAAATAATAACTGTGACCATAGGGTACTTATTACCACCACAGGGTGCTTATTACCAGGTAACACTATATACAGAAAAAAATAATGTTTCTTAAAGCCAAGCACAGAAAACATATTGACAAAATGCTAATCTATCTACTATGGATAATTAACCCTTTTTCCTGACATACTTCGTAACTGGTGTATCCATCATCTAACCTCAAAATTGAAAGATAATCAGTTTTCTATACACAAAATGTTATACAAGTGATTACAAGCTTACAATTTTTTAAGAAAATATTAACTCTATCATATACCAAAGGACAAAACTTAAAGACTGGTCCGTACTGAAAGCAATGGCTGGAGTTTTATGACAACTATCAAACCTTGTCACAGTCAAATACATTTGTTACAACTACCAAGTCTGTTGATTTAAATTCAGTCTATTCAACAACACTTACCTGTAACCCTTAAAGCCCCTTTCACGACTATAGTTGCCTATGCAGCCAGTGTGGATCAATATCAGGCTGTACAAAACTTGCAGCCTGATCTTCAATCCACACTGTCCGCTTTGCTGAAACACTGTAGACAAAAACAACTATGAAATTGCAATTACTTGGGTCATATTTCTAGGATGAAAATGTCTGACAGGTTTATTTGGCGTTCTGAGGGTTAACAGCAGTCAGGAGTTCAAAAGATTGCACAAGGCATTGAATCAATCATAAATATCACCATTTCAGTGTACAAAAATTGTAAAATATGGTAAATGAAACCATTATTTTCAGACAAGCAAAAAACTTCACAGATCAAAATTTCATGGTCATTTGGTTTAAAATTTCTCAATGTTGGTCATTAGACAGTATTGACAGAAGATGCAGAACAACATTCCAAAGTGCGTGTATCTGGCAAAAGGAATAACTTCAAATAACTTTGACTAGTATGCTACACGGTTAACTATACTGGAAGATTACATGTATTTATCAACTAATGTAGTGCTGAACCTAGACTGAATGGTTTGTGATGACAATGTAGATCAAAATCAGATTGCAAGGAATATGCAGTCTGATCTTAGATCTACTCTATCCGTTTATCCATTTCTGACAAAATCAGCCATGAAACTTGCAGTTTTAACCCTTAGGCTGCCAGGCACGACTCACTGACCTTTTTCGGACAGTGTAGATCAAAATCAGACTGCAGAAAACATGAAGTCTCTCGAATCTACACCGTCATCTAAGGAGATATCTTTCCCCCAAAGAAGGTCTTTAAAATAGCCAAATTTGGGTTTTCTTCTATTGGCATGAAAGTTTCCTTTCACTTATTTAGCAGAATAAGGGTTAACTTCCTCAAAATTTCCATATTCATTTAGCACTACAAAGGTCAAGTACAGAAAAACCAGCAGGAATTCTGTTGGGAATAAAAAATCTAGCACTTGTTTGCTTTGTCTTTTGTTGAAACAGCACAAAGTCTTTTAACCCATTACTACGCAATCATGACATACCATAACCCAGCAGTGAAAAGAATGAAGGCTATGGAGCAACTGCTTGTAACAAAAAATTACTCTTTTTAACGTATCTTACAGTAACTTAACCCTTTACCACACAATCCAGAGTTTCAATGACCCTGAGGAAGAAGCCTTTTGAAAACATTCTGGGAAAAGGAGAAAATGCTGGTAACCAGCATTTTCTACTTTTCCCACAATGTTTTCTACCCTAATAAAGACAAATTCCATCATTTGAACTACATTTAAATTGTCGTCTGCAAATGCTTTTATTTTTGACCAGTCTAAATTGTTGTCGTGTGGTAAAGAGTTAATGCAAGAAAGATATTGCTATTCTTGACCAGGTTTTGGTAGGTTCAGCCAGCGCATTAACTGGTTAAAGTGATCTAAGCTAAAACTATCTAAGATTCAGCTAAAGCCACCTTAACATTAATGCCATAAAGACATCTTAATATGAAAAGTCTCGTTAAGCGGTCGGATGAAATGATAGTCATAAGCTTTACAGTAAGGGCATGGTATCATGTGACTGTACTCACTGAAATACGACAAACCAGTGTTTACATCAATGACGGCACGGCGACAGTGTTTGCATGTCAGCCGTTTCTGACAGCATGGCATAGCTGCAAATATATCGTAGGAATACATGGATCCAAGCAAGAGGGCACTGCCATCCCACTTGCGTTTACAAGCTGCACACTGGACATCACTTTTACCTTCAAGACAGGTTACGCATACAGCATTGATGTACTGCAGATGACCTTCTGATATAACTCGTAACGCCTGGCTATCGTAGGCTTGAGGAGACAGGAAGAGAGTGCCATCAATTAATGGATATCTGTCAAATATACACAAGTCATTCTTACATAGAACACAGTTCAGCGAAGTTATTTTGTAGGTACTTAGGTGATTCAGAACGAAGTTGCGAACATCATCATTTCCAGTCAAGGTTTCATCCTCCATCTTTATATGGTATGGATTTTGCTTATGCTTTGGTAGAACACTAAATGCCGACAGATCCTGACGTCTCCGGAATATACTTGTCCCTGTTGCAGCAGATGAGCCACTGTTGTCATCAGGAAACTCAAACTTGGGTCTGGCAGTGACTCGAATGATAGCACCATTCTGGGCGGCCTGCTGGTTGACTGGGACTGGGGAACCAGATCCAGAGTTGCAAGACGATACAGAATTTGGGGGACTGCTGCCAGTGCTGCTAATACTGTCTGTACGTATACGCTGCTCTTTTGGCTTTGAGGTCATAATTGCTATACTAGGAGTAGTTTTAAGTATATGATTATTCTCATTATCCTTTGCATTGACCAAGCGAGTATTTGCATTTGTATTTGAATGCTGGGTTGTGTTTAAAGCTGTATTGCCATTGCCTGAGAACCTCCTCTCTCGTCCAGTGGGATTGCCATTATTCAGCTCGGGTTTCGATGGGCATTTTTTCTTGTGCTTCTTTTTTGGAGCATTGTCCAGCCTTACAGGGGCCACATAATCCAAATCTTTCCTCAAATGTCCCCTGTTACAGTTGCAATCACATGCTTTATAAGCCAGATCGTAACCCTTCTTTGTCCATAGGTTCTGAAGCCTCTGCTTCTCGCTCCAGCTCCGCGCACGACCACATGATTTCAGATACGCCAATACGGTCAGCTCCCATTCATCGAAACAACTTTTATGCATCCACGTGCCTTGGTCGCATCCTTCGTTATTGCAAACAACGCGAATTGCATCTTCAGGGTTTTCGTTATCTATCAGCTCTTCCCTAAACTCGCATCCTTTAGGACGACAACATCTCTGCATCCTTTCGTTCTGCTGCCCTGCTGGACGGGGGCCATTATTGTTGTTGTTTTCATGATGCTGCACATGGACATTGTTATTAGCGTCCGCTCTGTGCGCATTTTGACGTTGCACTCTCGCATGCTTCTGCCCTGGCATTTTTGCAAATTACCTTCGAAACTATTTTACATCCAAATAATCAACTGTCACGTTGTATTTTTCTAGAAAATCCTCACGAAATTCACACCTCGACCAATAAATTCCCCGGCTAAATCAGAATGTTTTGTTTTGCATTGATCGGTCGGGTTTTCCGAATGGATAGCTTTGATTGGTTGTTTTCTAGTTCATGGCTGAGCCTCGTTTTCATTGGTTCACCGTTACCTTGACCCTGAACTGAACTTGGATATGATAATAAGCCCGTTCAGAGCTTGTTTACTACAAAAAAAGCTATCTGGGTCAAAGTGGAGAGCCAACACGGGTTGTAAATAACATACCTGCCGAATGGCTTGTCTCTTTATGAAGCGCTTAAAATTTAGACTCGTTCATATTCAAAGCATCTGCCTGAGACAAACTGTGAATGTGGTTCAAATGGCGGAATTTGTCTATATAAAAAGAAGACATTGTAGAAACTGGAGAAAAAACAAATCGTTAACAACATTCACCTCATCAGGGAGTCCTAAAAACAAAGGAATCTGAGTAAATCTAGACAGGGATATAAAATCCCTGATCTAGATGATCAGCAGTTGGATTTGTAGACCTAGTGAAGCAGGGTGGGCTTGCAGTAATATTAATTGGATCCACAATGACATGTTAAAAGGACATTTACACTCACTTTAATGTTATTTTTAGGGAAAATTTCTCCTTATCGAACAGTGTAGATTCAAGATTAGACTGCACGTCCCATGCAGTCTGATTTTAATCTACGCTGTCCGCAAGTGGTCAGAAAGCCGCCCTGAGCAGCCAAAGGGTTATGTACGGTCTTGTTAGATCTAGTCTAATTTTGATTTGACTAGAATTAGATTTTTGATAAATGCACTGGAATGTTGCCAAGCTAAATAAAAAGTGGGACAGTGTTGCTGTGGAAAAAAATATATGATGCAATATTACTGCTGTCTACTGTAAGAATCACCCTGTAGGCTACATTTTAACATAAATATGCTAATGTAGTTCAATATTAGAATACATATGTAGAAGCACTTATTGACTGATTGATTGATATTTTACGCCGCTTTCAACACATTTCAGTCATAATCACGGCGACAGTTCACATGTTAATGAATTTCCTGGGTTTCACTAGTATTAGGTTAGGGCCCTGTTAAAGTGTCTTGCCCAAGGATACCCCCACGAAAAAGCCCGGTGGATCCAGTAAGGCTCGAACGTGGGGCCTCTAGGTCACAAGTCCTACACTTATAACTACCACTGAGCCACGCAGGACCCAGAAGTTTCTCCTTTTGCCATAGTGTTTTCAGAGGCCTTACCGTGATTCCCCAGGCTCTTAGAAACGCTGGGTTGTTGAAGCGGCACCTGATCGAGTCCGGATTTCCTGGTTCTTAACGCTTTACCATACAACGAGGTTTAACGACCCTTAGGAAAAAGCCTTTTGAAAACATTTTGGGAAAAAGAGAATTTGCTGGTTAACAGCATTTTCTCCTTATTCCATAATGTTTTTTTTTTTATCCGTCCAAAAGTGAATTTCTATTTTTGAGTCAACACATTTTTTTCGTCTGCAAAAGCTTCCGATTTAGGCAAGTCTAAAGTTTTGTCGTATGGTAAAAAGTAAATCCACTGTCCTTACCTCTACGGCATGGGAGACTTGCATGCGTCGATAGACTCCCGACTACTGCAACGAAACTGATTGGTGGGTTTCACCGGCGCTAAGTTTGGCCGAAATTATCGTTATTTAGCAACAACCCTAGCCTTTGAAGCGACGTGATGTTACATATACAATAATTGGTCTCACCTAAGGGTACACTGGTTACCTCCCTTGATACAGCTAACCGCTACAGTTTAATTTAGGAGCTGAAGGTTCGATCCCGGCTTAGGGCATGTAATATTTATGTAGTCTGTTACACTATTTTTTGACTAGCGAAGCTAGTCTATAGGCATCAAGACTGACCTAGATTCAAAGTAAACAAAAAACCCCACAGCTGCCAAATAGTGCCTCACAGAAAATACTTCTTTCTGTTAGAAATCGTAATTCTGTTATATATGACAACTTAGACAAAAACAACTAAATATCTACCTCTCTAAGTTGAACATGTCTTACAAAGTAATTAAGTGAACAAGATGTCATTTATAAGGTACATGATCTTTGCTTATATGTAAATTAAGTGACCTATGCAAAGCAGAGAATCACTTATTCCTACACCACTGCAACAATATGAATGAATCTATTATAAATGGACACACCTAGGTATTAACTTGTAGCAAATGCCAGGCTATATCAACCCTCACTGGACAGAGAACACCTGTCATTCATTATTTACATCATTGTGTACAGTTAAACTGTTATGCTGAACTGTTATTCTACCTCTTGAATATTAACCCTTTACCAAACAATTCCAAGTTTTAATGACACTGGGGAAGAATCCCTTTGAAAATATTGCGGGAAACGGAGAAAATGCTGATAACCATCATTTTCTCCTTTTCTGCCCTTTTGGAATCACATTTCATCAGTTCAGCCACATTTAATTTATGGTCTGCAACAGCATTGAATTTGGACGAGTGTAAAATTTTTGGTTTTGTAAAGAGGGTTAAATATTTAACTACATCTTGTGCTACTGGATATTGACTAATTGATTGTATGGTGTTTAACGCCATTTTCAGCATAATTTCAGTGATATTGCGGCGGCCAGAGCACCTATCCATGCTTTCCAGGAGTTTCTTTTACCAGCACTACCGTACCTCAATGACCTTTTGCGGACAGTGTGGAATAAGATCAGACAGCACAGAGCATGCAGTCTGATCTGGAATCTACACTGTCCGATAAGAGGATTTTTTTTTTCCAAAATGTAACTTTGAAATAGCAATATTCAGGTGTTTACCACCGGCTTGATAGTTTCATTCAACATTTTAGCAGGTTAATGCGTAAATTAATGGTGGATTATTGTTAAGCAATAGCACGCATAGCCCCGGCAGCTCAGTCGGTAGCGTACAGGACTTGAGAACAGGAGGCCGCTGGTTCGATCCCCGACTCTGCAAATTTCTTTCTGAGGACTGATGATAGTCATTGCGACAAGATTCATTTCTCTCTTACATTTCGACGATGGTTATGTGGAAAGCAGCCAGTGGCTTGGAAAGAATATTGTGCGGAGTATTGGTAGAAGAAACTCAAGGAAAGCATGGACATATGCACTGTCCACCGCTACATAACTGAAATAATGTTGAAAATATGGTCAAACACCATACATACAATCAATCAATCAAATTCGCTAGTCTGTCAGTACTTTCAGTACTTTGATTCTTCTAACGTGACGTCTACAGGTGCCGAAATTTGCGATATCTTTGAGTTACCAGTATCATTTATTAACCAGAATGTAAAATATTAGACTCAACCATGTTGAAAGTACTTGCATACAAGAAATCAAAAATGGTTCTATGACTATGAGTAATGGAATTCGTGTTTGAAAGTGTAGAAAACACTGTTGGAAATGGGGAAAATGCCGTTTACCAGGATTTTCTCCTTTTCCCGCATTGTTTTCAAAGCTTTCCTTCTCAAGTTCTTTAAAACACGGGTTACCAGGATTTTCTCCTCTCAGATTTTTTTTGAAGTTCTTCCTTCTCAAGGTGCATAAAACACGGGTTGCCAGGATTTTCTCCTTTTGCCACTTTAGTTTTAAAAGCCATCCTTCTCAAGATCGTTCACGGGATCGCTTCGTTTCGTGTTAAACATTCGAATAACTGATTTTGCTTATTCCGTATTATATACAGAGGGCCTACATTGCAACGGTTCCGCAAAATAAAAGTGATAGATAATAAAATTTCTGGAAAAACGGTGAAAAAGCTTCATCTAACACGCCGTTACCATATGGCACGGACATGCCCTAAATTGATAATTACGTATTTTTAGATACTATATGCCGTCTGCTTGTCATGCATTCAGTCGAATGAAAATGCCAGATTATGCTAATCTGAGATTGTTACTGTGTCACCTGGTCTAGATCTACTTACTGGTAGATTTATCGCCGCATAATTTGCCTGAAATTCCGTTCTTAATTTGTTTATACTCTACATGATATGAGACAAATTATACCACTCAGCACAACTCGGTCGATTCTGTAACTGTATGTAACGGACTGTTAACCAGAGATTTGCCGAAGTAAATAAATTGAACTTCGACACGCTTTCTCCGTCCGTTTCCCTGAAGACCCCTTTTCATATGATTTTACCTGGGTCAGACAAGATATTGTTTTGTCCTCTTCCTTTAGGTGTCAAATATTCTTACATATTCCTCAAATTTCAGGAGCAATCTTATTTGAGATCATTATAATCAGCTTCAATTAACCCTTTACACGACGAAAAAATTCTATGCTTGTCCGATTGAGAACGGTTGCAAGCAGACGACAAATTTAGGGTTGCTCAAATGATATGAATTATCTGTAAAAGAGATCAAAACACTGTGGGGAAAGGAGACTGCTGATAACCAACTTTTCTCCTTTTCCAACAATCTTTGCATTGACTTTCTTTATGTGGGCTTTTCTGAAACTTTGGGATTGTTTGGTAAAGGGTTCATAATTCAATGTCTTTTTAATTCTTTACCAGACGACAAAAAATTTCGACTGTTCCAAATTGAAAGCCTGTACAGGTGACAAAATTAATGTGACCCAGATGAAGTAATTTGATTTTGAAGCAATAGAAAACATTGCGGGAAAAAAGAGAAAATGCTGGTTACCAGCATTTTCTCCTTTTCCCGCAATGTTTTCAAAAGGCGTTTTTCTCAGGGTCAGGGATGGTGTGTTAAAGGTTTAACTTGATGTTATATTTTCACGCGTGAAAATGTTATAGTGTCTGACAAACGCGATAGAGATGAAGAGCAGGATACAAGGAAATCTTGGCTACCTCTTCTTCGAACACATCCCCTTGGTTCTTTACATTTTCGGTGTAGAGCACCGATACATGCAAGGTTACATTTTGGTTTCTAGCCATTTCACCTCTTGTTGGGTTGGAAACGTACAGTGATCTCTGAAATTTATGCTTCTGGACTTTCCGTTTATACATCGTCGCCACCGGTTGCCCATATGGGTGACGCCCCAGAAGGCTGAATATTACGTTACGAGAGATAGTGCAAGATACAGAACGAAACCCATCTTAAGTTACGCCTGGTTCGTTACCCCTGCTTGGTGTAAAGCACCGTCACTTGAAACATCGGTTCAGCGTCTCATCCGAAAGACTTTAAGTAAGTTTTTAGTTGGCCAGCCGTGGGGCTCGAAGCTACATACTCAAGTGTCCCGAAGCTTGTCGCCGACAAGAATCATGGCCTACCACTTGAGCTATTCGATCTGACAGTGGTGACCAAGGACCCGTACCTTTCTCTAAACTGCGTAAGCACGAAGTTTACGGCAAATACTATATAGTCTGAAACTAGTTTCATTGCACTGTATAAGTTTACGATTTGAGTAAATATTTGCATAACTTTAAGCCAGCTCATACCTTTGGGTGAAGCGGGGATCGTATATGTGTATATTAAATCCAAAGAGACAAAACATGCATAAATCTACGCATTGAAGTGGAAGGTACCCCTTGGAATTTATGAAAGACATGGCCTATATGTATATACATGATCCCAGAAGAACCTGGGCCCGGGATGTCCAGCAGATTAACCAATAAGAAACGTCTCCAAGCCTATTTGACCTATTGTACATTTTCATTCATGCTTATATTGTTTATTTTACCATAAGCTAAAACAAGTTGGCTTCTTTAAAAAAGAAGCCAGGAGAGGTCGGCATCAATGTTTTCAAATAGTTTATTGGCTTTTGATTTCAATATACTTTGGTAGATGTAAACAAACAAGTTAGGAATTAAATGAATGAGAAAAACGTCTTTTTTTTTTTCAATTTTGCTGGTGTAAAGGCACAAAACAGTGCATGTTCCACATTGTTATAACATTCTAGGAATTGTAGGCCATATGCTATTAACATGCTCAGAAATGCATATTTTTTTCAAAATTCAAGGACACAAAACTGAAGATGATGACCCATTTGGCTCATTTTCAAAAAGAACAAACCTCTAATGAATGTTTGTTATGTGTGCTCAGATAAGCCAAAATATTTTTGGAAAGGAGAAATCGTTCAATTAAAATTTGATACAATATGCTAATTCCACTGTATAGGCAAGAATCTTACCTGATGACAATAAATAAAGGTGGCCTATACATAATACTAGACATGTTGAAAATAAATGTAACATTTTTTAATCCTTCAACAAACAGCAATTTCTGGACTGTCCCAAACAGAAAAAGCATGCAGACGACAATTCACACTTTAATAATTAATGTGGAAGATGGTGCTTTGATGCGATGGAAACCATTGTGACAAAGGGAGAAACTGCAGTAACTAGCAGCTTCTCCTCTTCCCACAATATTTTGAAAAGTTGTCTGCTGCAGACATGTAAAATGAAGAGGTTGTTTGTCTAAAAGTTAAAAATTTAAGAAAGTAGAAAAAATGAGCCATGCTCTGAGAAAAGGGCGCTTAATGCATCTGCAAAAAGTATCGACCCATGTCAGCCTGCGCAATCCGCCCAAAACCAAAGGACTACGGACTCTTTTGAGGTATGTGGTACGTAGGGCGAAGAGGCACGACTTTTTTTGCGCTCGTAAGTTGATTTTCGCGGGATTCTCGCAATTTCGCATAATAGAGGCAACTCTGTGTGTTATTTCATCAAATCTATATCATTATAAATCCATAGAATTTTTGTATAAAACTGAGAAAAATGCAAGAGTCTAGTCAGTTTTGAAAAATAGAACTTGAAAACATACTGATCAACCTATTTATATTTATTTGTGGGGTACGAGTTCTCCAGAGAACTCATGCTTTTGAGATTAGGGTACGAGTTCTCCAGGGTACGAATTCCCCATATAGTATCAAGTCACGTGATCTTTTCCCGCGGTGTTCTTTCTCCTTTTACGAATTTTTTTTTTCTCTTTGCTTAGATTTATTTGTTTAATGAAAAATTGCAATTATTTGAGAGATCATTTACAATCAATATAGTATACTAAATCTTTTTGGAAATCCGTCATATAAAAAACCCCGTTTATTTCCTATTTCAGTTTTTTGATTTCGCTTTGTTTATAAAACCATGACGAAACAGACTGTGTATCAGAACAATTTCGCGAAAACAAATGAATTTAGACAGCGATTTCTGTGGCAGTCTGCCTTTTAAACTCACCACTGTTGGAGAGGTCTGATGACCTCTCCAATTAACTTTTTCTCGTACATGTATATTAATACCCCCCCCCCCCTTGTAAACTTCCAGTGTTTAAAAATTTGTGCATAAATCGAATTACATGTTAAATTGCATTGAAGTCCACGCGTGAATAAAACATGCCAAACATGCCATGGAGTTGCAGCATGAGTTTACGACCGTAAGCATGGTATTGAGTTCGAACCACATCCGTGGCACTGTTCTGTTCTGTTCTTGAAGATTCCTCCGCTGACTTTTCGGAGCACCCTGAGTTATTCTATCCCAGGTAAATAAGTTGATACACCAATTCCACCAATTGAATGTAATCCAAACAGGCTAATAATTCTTACTCCACTGAATAACACTTATTTAAACGCGAGACTGCTTAGTAACTATGATACGGTGTATAGCACTATTTAACGTTGTAAAAAATTGAAGAAGCTTCAATTTTGATTGCTACTTAGAATTCTTGATCTTTTAAAGTGTATGTCAAAAAGATATTCCCTAGTATGGAGTTCAAGTTTTTGAATGTGTTTGTAGCTGATTTTTATGTCTTTTTGCAGGTTAGGGTGTGTACAGTCCAAACAAAGTTGTGTAAACTGTGCAGGCTCAAGGGTGATTAAAACTTCTGAGTTCACCTGGAGGACATCTGCAGCTTTTGTGATAAAACGTCTTCTAATGTCAGAGAGTGATATGCACTGAGAAATAAAGTGTTCTCTTGTCTCAGGGTGTGTAAGACATAGTCCACAAGTAGGGTTTACATTATATTGGTTAAATCGAGAGCGATTTGCCTGTAGGATGTATGTTCCTGTTAATAATTTGGCCTGAATCTCGGCTCTCTGTATGTCATGAATATTAGCTCTAACAGATGCATATATTGGATGAGGATGCCCAATCTGCAGGACAGTATAATTAAGGTATTTGAGTGAAGGTTTCTCTGCTTTATTCTTTTGCCATTCTGTAACCACATCTTGATGTATCGCTTCCCTTAACATATGTTTCCAAGTCTCTTTTGATGGAGTGTTGGTGATTAAGTCATACATGGTTGGCAGTTTATACCTCATGAGAAGTCTTCGGCAGAGTGATATCATACTTTTATCCTCTAGATGCTTAACCGCAGGTTGTCGAGATACAATATTATACTCTTTAGATTTTGGTAAAGAAATCATTGAGTAAAAAAGATTAAGCAGGTTTTTATGTAGTAATGAGATTATTGGTAGTACTCCGAGTAATGCTGTAGTCGCAGTATTGGATGCTCTTTCTGGAAGATGTTGGATTTGTTTTAGTACTTTGTTTTGAAATGTTTCAAGAGCCTTCTCATCTTTTTTAGCTAATGGTAGAGTTTCCAGGCCATATATGAATCTTGGAACTACATACATTGTCCACATGTGGGCTTTCACACATTGGGATATACCAGTTTTGCCATGGCAACCTGCTCCCATAAGAGAGTATAGTGTTCTCCTACCTCTGTCTACCCGTTCTTGTATATCTACTTTTGCATCTTGTTGTCTTAGTATACCTAAGTGGGTGGTCGAGGTTGACTGCTCAATAGTTTTTCCTTGTAAAATAGGTTTTTCAAAGTCTGTATTGAAGTTGTATTGTAGTATATTACTTTTAGAAGGGTTTATTTTATATCTGTTATCATTACTATAGTCCTCAACATGTGGTACCATTTTACTCATTTCTTTAGTCGTAGTTGATAAAAGAGCAAGGTCGTCTGCGCAAGTGATATGTTGTATTTTCTCTGTTCCTATGAATACTCCATCAAAGTTAAGTTCCAATTGTAATAATAGTGGATTGCTGTATCTTTTGTACTGTCCTGCAGATAGTATTCCTCCTTGTCTCACACCTTGGGGTAAGGGAAACTGTCTGGGAAATTCACCGTTCCATTTCACCTTTGACGACATATCAGTATAAAGATCCTTTATGAGAAGCCAATCTGCGTCTAGAACACCATCAAAGTATAATTTATGTAAAAGTAACCCATGGGAGACTACATCAAAGGCCTTCTGTGTATCAAGTGTAGTTAGGTACATTTGTTGTTTATTTGCTTTAGTTTCTATTTGACATTCTGTTAATAATAGTGCTGATATAAGACAAGATTTTCGTTTGGTAAATCCATACTGTAAATCAGACTGTGTTTCCAACAAGAGCAGTTCATATCTAGAGGAAATGATCTGTTCTAGAACTTTAAGGATAACAGGGGTAACAGAGATACCTCTGTAATTAGAGGGATTATCAGGTTTTCCTTTCTTGAATACTGGTGTCAATATTCCAATTTTTAGATCTGCTGTGATCTTTTTGTCTGATATAATATTGTTTATAATGTCTAACAGGTAGTTAAATACAGATTCCTCTCACTTCTTGAGATGTTCTGCTGTAAGTCCAAATATATCTGGGCCTTTATTGTTGTTAAGTGTCTGTACTGATTCTTTCAGTTCCTCCATAGAGGCAGACTTTGGAGGGACATTACTGATGTTGCAGATTTTTTCAATCATCTCTAGGTCTGTCATTACCTTTTGTTTGTGCTCTTCATTAAAGTCTTTGTCCTGCAGTGGTTCAGCTAACTTCTCGAAGTAGTTTGCCCAGGCGTTAAGAATTTCTGTATCATCGTCAATAATTTGATCCTCTATTGTAAGGAACTCTGCTTGCTGGGTATTGGTGGATGTTGTTCCTTAATGAGTTTATAGAAAGTTTTATCGTCGCCTCTGCTTCTTCTGTATCGGGGGAATAGGATTGTTCATGTCTACTGCTTTTGCATATACGGTATGATTCTCAGAAACAGATTCTATCATTTTTAGGTCAAAGTCAAATAACCAGTGTTCTTGCAAGCAAACAATGTCATATATCTTGGCAAGTTCTTGAACATATGTTAGGTTACCCTTTATGTTCTTCACATTAAGTTTTACTATAGAGAGGGAATGCATTCTGTTGTCGTCGTCCGATCTATTTTGTTTGTTGCTCTGCCTTGGCACAAAAAATGTTTCTTGGGGGAGGTACTAACATGTTTATTTTCACTGTTTGTTTGGTATTCCACTCTATGTTGATGAGGCCTATCTTTGTTTTCTTTAAACGATACTCTCTAAGGAGTCGAGTGCATTCTGGGTTTGTCACCTGTATTCATCTTTTCTTTTACCCTTGTCATCATCAGTGGTTGTCCAGTCACAAACTTCACTCTATCATGACGAGATCTTGTTAAGGGTGTATCGTTGGTAATGTAACAGTCTTTGTCCTTATTAATATTTTTGTTAACTGTTAAGTTGTGAGTTTCTCTTTCATCAGTGGAATGTATATCTCTCGGTTGATTCTCATCCTTATTATATTCCTCTGTGACCTGTGTATATAAATTCACTTTTTGAGGTTGAAGCTTATGGTCTGTGTTACAGTGTGTGGCAACCTGTGGCGGTTGAGGAATATTATTCATTTGATGATAAATAGGGTTGGGGCGGGGTTCATATTCATTCTTGGAAAGTTTGACATGGGGGTATAAAAGGGGGTTGAACAAAATTTGTAGGAGTGCCATACATTGGCATTAGTTGATAACGAGGTCTAAGATGTATTGCTGTTGGTGTTGTATTTGACTGAGTGTTGTTAACAGTTGTTGTTGTTGTAGTTGTATTTGGAACATTTGTTGGTTCTGCTCAATTTGTGATAGTCTGTTATTTACCTCAAGTTGAGCTAGTCTTTTTTTCAATATTCGAGTCTAGTTTCTCATCTCTTGATGGTTCATGCCCATAAGTATATGTAGATTCTACATTTCTGTATGTTTGCTGATCCAGACTGGTTTTTCGTAATAAAGTGTTCGTCTGCTCGAGAAAGTTAATTTTCTGTTCAAGCTTTTTGATAATCATAGTAGAGTGTTCGATTTGTTGTTTGAAATCCTGTATACTCGGGTCAGCTTTCTTTGTTGGGCGTTTAGTTTTACTTTGCCTACTTCTATCTTGATTTATTTGCTTGTCTGTTGGGTTGGTTTTTGTACAGTTCAGGTCCATGTTTATTTGGTTTTCCAAATTTATTGTTTGGACTTGATCTACATTTTTGGGGGTAGTTTCATCTGAATCATTGTAGGTGCATGGCACTGCTTGATGTCTATTCTCACTCTGTCGGGATGTTTCTTTCGAAGTTAGAGGAATTTCATTATCTGTATCTAGACTGATACAATGGGAGGATAAATCAATACACTGTGTCCTATCTGTCATTTGCTCATTGACTGGGTCAAGTAAAGAGTTCATGTGTTCAAAATTTGGTTTAAATAGATTAATTCTAATAGGAACTAGATTTCTTCAAGAGATACACTGATATGGTTGATCATCATTATGAAAGTCCACTAATTCTGGATCTATTCTCTCACATTTGTTATGATACCATTTATGGCAGTCGTCACATCTTATACCCTCATTTTGAACATAGTTTTCACAGTGTAAACAGATGCTACTTTCATCAGTTTCTGTATCTCTATTGTCAGACTCATTACATTTTTGTAGATCTGGGAGCATTTTGATGGACATTTGATTATTTGGAATTGATGTTTCAGCTACCATACTTGTGTTCACAGTTGGATTACTAGCACTTTGTTGTAAGCATGTGTCTATGAGATTAGCAATAGTTTGGTCAATGTTTGTCATATTTGGATCCTTTTGTACCAGTTCCAAGATGTCTGGCAAGATATCATCTAGAAAGGAACTAGGATTTCTCCCATTTATGAGAAGAGAACTTTGAGTGTTATACACATATATTGACAGTGAATTTGTGTTTTTTCCCAATGCCACCAGATGCGAGTCTATTAAATGCTCGAATGACATGTTCAGGGTGAATTCCCGACAGTTCAGTCACCTGTTTCACTTCAACAGCCAAATTATACTTTTCAAATATGTGTTTGTTATAGTTGGTATCTAGGAGATGTTTTCTCAAGAGTTCAAAGCACCCAACACTGCATTCTAATTTAGTTTGCTTTCCGCCGTCTTTTGGAATGATTTTAATAAAAGTTCTGTTGCAGGCTTATCTTTTCTTACTTATTGCTTTTTGTCTATTGAGAAGATAGTCTCTGATTTCAGCATTTTTCTCACTGATTGGAGAAACTGTTGTAGTTTCATCTGATAGAGCCATATCTGTCAACTGTTTGTTACTTTCAATGACACGGTACAACATAAAAGTCATAAAAGTTTACACTTTTCTGCGAGTAGCTAGGTTTTAGCTCTGAGAGTATGACGATACAAGTTTTCTTTATAGGAAAGTTTATGGGTAGTATAAAAGAAGTTAGTCTTTTTCTTTATTTTTATTTTCTTCTTCGCTCTTGATATTGTGGGCAATCCCTTTACACGCCTGTGCTTCTCAGACTCAAGATGTGTGCGTGTCTACTGGATGTGTGGCACTGTGCTTGTTTGAGATGGGAAGGTGGTATAATGTTATTTAATGTAAAAGTTCTCTTGACAGAATTTTAGCTTTTATCACAAATGCCCAGATAGTTCACAGCATTGAGACCATGTTGGTTTTCAGTATCAAGCGCCCTGTTGTGGAGAGGATTACGTTTTCTCAACAGTTTTTCTTTTTCCCGATAACACGAAACGAAAGGCTATCAGAGTTCACAAGGTACTGGTAGATACATAGGCCTATCCAGCTACAAGATGCATTCACCTGATGGGTAGTTCACTGGATTTTCAATAGTGCGAAGCAAAGTGATGAGATTATGAATATTCCTAAGCAGCAAGTGTTTATAGAGAAATGTCGTCGTTTACATCGGCTATCACAGACTTTAGTTTTCCGGTAAAAAATTACAGATTAAAGTGATAAGAGCGTCCGTACGGCAAAAGTATGACATTTAGTTGTTTAAACAAGAGTACTTGAAGTAAGATAAAAGTGTTCTAAAACCGTAAAAGTTCGATTTTAAATTGTAAAATTCAAGATGGCTGACAGCCCGCCACGTTGTCGGCAAACAAAGACAGCACGAATTTCTTTCTGCTCGCTGTTATTTCAACGCACTAAGCAGTCTAGTGTCCTTCACCAGAAGCAGTATATGTTTACTATTACCACCATTTACCAACTATGTACAATAAAACTGTCTTTACTAAAAATTCTTCATTAAAAACTTCTGCTAAAATTTTCACGTCCACCACTTCCAACCTGCGCACCATTCATTTTTTTTTTTATCTTATCGCACTGTATTTTTTCGGTTGAGTGTCCTAGAGCAAGATACGTCAGAGATCCAGCCTAGAATTGGTAAAAAGAGTTCTAGAAAAGACCTGAACAAGTGAGATGTCGTCGTGATATAACTGAAACAATGACTGAAATAATGTTTGAAGTGGCGTCATACAATATTCAGTTGTGGCAAGCTAAGCCGCAGAATACGTATCGTGGAATACTGTTTGTCGGCGGTCATTATTGATCCTAAGAACATAACCTGAAAGCAGAAAACCAGACCAAACGGTGACACCTAAAGATTTGTCCTTCGAAGAAACCCGATCATGATAACGAGATGAGTTTTCAACGTTTTTTAAAACGGTTGATTGCTCAACAGTTCTGATGATATAACGCTGTCTTATTCACTGGATGTTGGCTGATGTATATATATATTTTATCAATCCAATAACAATTAGCAATAATGCTTTACGGGCGAGTTTGTCTCCATGATAAATCGCAGTATTTTGGCTAGTGACTGGTGACCTATTGAGTTTTGATGGTTTCGTCAAACTCGGTATTTGCTAGCACTTAATATTTGCACGGAAGAGGTTACGGCTTGTCAAATATTCTTTAAAGCGCTATTTACAGATTATGAGTTTATTCCAGGAATTAACTTTACTTAAAAGGATAAATGAGCAATCTCATGACCATGCCATTGTTTTACTAAATAAGCCCAGGTCTTTTAAGGTATTCAAAACTAAACTTACATATTAACCTCAATAAACATGTTGAAACAAAAAAGAATGATCCATGTTTTATGGTTTTTTTTTAGGTGGAGAAAAATTTTGACCCCAACAAACAAGTGGAAACATTTTCATGTTGCAAAGTTAAACACGTAGCCTGGATGACACTGTATGTCTTTACAAACACAGTGTTCCCACTCATATCTCTTTTTGGGAGTGCATGCGCTCCCTGGAATACAAGTTTGGGAGTGCACGAGAAATTCTAGGAGTGCATTTAATATTGACAATTATAGAGCATCTAGGGAAGAAAGTAAAGGTCTGTTGCATTGAAAGTTTGTTTTGATAAGTCTAACTCTGCAGTCAGTTGCTCTTGAAAACAATATGGGAAATTTAAAAAAAGAAGATGCTTGTTGTAATTTCCTTACTCACAGGACCAGTTTCAGAGGGACAACTTGCAGCCAGACGGCCAGTAGAATTTTCCATTTCACTGTCAATTCCAGACATTAATTAGCTTTTACTTATTGTTTTATAGAGATATTTATGTAAATTTACTGTTCAAAGTGATTGATAAAGCTGAATAGACAGTTTGAAATGCCTATGATTGGACGATGTCAAACTAATTTTTGTTGTGTCATGGGTTTTCGCGTTTCTTGCAGCAATCTTTTTTTCATGCCTGTTAAATTTTGGAGTAGCATTTCCGCATGATTTGACATAGATTTGTCAATAAGAATAGCATGTAACTTTAAAACCTTTAATTTTACACTAAAAAAGCGGATTGATACCAAGTTTCATTAGCGGTGATAAACAGTGACTTTCACACGTACTTGATAACTTGTCCCAACTGGCACCACTGGTGATCGACAACAGGAGCCCTGAAACCTGTGCGTGCATGCACGTTTCACTTCATATTTTTGTGCGTGATTATTCAATTCAGTGCGTGAATCACGCACATATGTGCGTGAATGGGAACCCTGAAACTGTAGCCATATTTAGAATTTTTTAATTTCGTTCTTTGTCATTTCAGTTTGAAGAACCAGTAAATTGATGACATTGTAAGGTGACAAAACCATCCACTCACTCAATCAAACCACACTAGCTATTGTAAGTTTTTTACCTTTTCATTCTTTGCATAACCGGATGTAACCTCAGCATGTCAGAGACCCTTTGATTCATTGATTTTTGTTCTTTTGTTTAGTTATTGTCACCACCAGTTGCCCATATGGGCTGGGCAACACCCCCAGAAAACTGTTTGTTATTTTATTGTTACTGGGGGACAGTGCAAGATAAATGGTGAAACCCATCCTAAGTTTCACCTGGATCTTTAATGTGCTCACTCAGTGTATAGCACCATCACATGATAGATTTAATATCTCACCTGAAAGACTTTACTATAAAAGTAATTTTTTTAAGTTTGCCAGCATTAGGAACCAAATCTACACCCATTTGCCACTTACAAGTCTCATACTCTACCATGTTAGCTAATCCATCTGACTATGTCATTGACACATATATGATTTAATCCTGCATAAATATGTGTTTCTCTGTTTTTAAATCTGGTTAAGGTATGGATAATGGTATTTGCACAGTAATGAAACAATGTTGCCATGCTCTGTGAAAAGAGGGACTTAATGCATTTTTACAAAAAGTATAGATCCAGGTCAGCCTGCATAGTCCATGCAGGCTGACCTGGGTTGATACTTTTTGCTATTTGGAAATTTTTTGCAATCTTCTGTCCAAGGACCATTCTACCCAAGGATCCATAATTATGCAATGACTTGCTTGGTATAATGCATTACACAGATGTATGGTAATACTTCACACCTGGGTTAACCCTTTCCCAAACAATAAATTTTAGACTGGTGCAAATTGAAAGAGTTTGCAGACGACAATTTTAAATTTGATGAAAATGGCGGAAAGTTCTCCAAAAGGGTAGAAAACACTGTGGGAAAAGGAGAAATTGCTTGTTACAAGCAATTTCTCCATTTCCCACAGTGTTTTCAAAAGACTTGTATTGCAGACATGTGAAAACCAGGGCTTGTTTGGGAAATGGTTAACAAGGGTGATTTATTTCTATCAAAAAAGGTCTTTTTTGGTGGGGGATATCATTTCAATGAAATAACTTGTTCATCTGTGAATGCTTTCAGTTGGAATAAGTCTCATATTTTATTGTTTGTTGTTACAACACAATCCCTTCTTGTTATGACCTTGAAGGAAAGGACTTTTGAAAACATTGTGGAAAAAGGAGAAAATGCTGTTAACTAGCATTTTCTCCTTTTCCCTCATTTTTTTTTTTTCTAACCTTCCAAATACGAAATTGAATTATTAAACTACATTTATTTTGTCGTCTGCAAATGCTTTCAATTTAGACAGGTCTAAAATTTTGTCATTTGGTAAAGAGTTAAGGGTCATGGCGATGCCATATACCAAGCAAGTCATCACATAATTATGGATCCATAAAATCCATTTTTGTAGAACAACCGGCTGAATTATTAGGTAGAATGGTCCTTGCACATGCAGAAATTGACAAATAGGAAAAGGTTTTGACTCGTGTCAGTCTGTGCCAACTGTACAGACTGATACAAATCAGTAATTTTTACAGATGCATCGTATAACTCTTTACCACACGACAAAATTTTAGACCAGTCCAAATTTGCAGACGACAATTTCATTGTGGCTCAAATGATGCGATATTGTATTTGATAGGGTAGAAAACCTTGTGGGAAAAGGAGAAAATGCTGGTTACCAGCATTTTCTCCTTTTCCCACAATGTTTTCAAAAGGCTTCTACATCAGGGTCATTAAAAAACGGGATTGTGTGGTAAAGAGTTAAATCCCCTTTTTCACAGAGCATGACCCAATTATATACATGTGTATTTGCCTTTGATTTGTGTAGATCATTCTTATGTTACAACAATGTTTACAAAGATGTCGTCCACAAATTTCTTTCAAAAGATAACTAGTGAACTGAATTAGAAGAGTCATTGCTGAGCCTGGTAGCGCGGTAAATAGCATACAGGACTTGAGACTCGTAGGTCACTGGTTTGAATCCACAGCTAAGCCAATATCTTTCGGAAGATTGATGATAGTCATTGCTACAGGATTCCCTGATCGTTGTTTCAGTTATGCTTTTGTGGGAAAGCAGATGGTGTCTTGGGAAGAATATTGTGCAACATACTGGTAAAAGAAATCCCATGAGAGCATGGATAGGTGCACTGGCACCTGTGATATAACTGCAGAAATGTTGAAAATGGCATTAAATAGCAAACATACAGGGAGCCATAACACCAGAATTTCATTCATTTATTTCAGGGGACAAAATGGGGATCATACCAGTATGGGTGAAAAATTTGTGCCAAATGCAAGTTAGTAAAGAAGAGATGGAGACAATTAACTCTCCAAAACTGGAATATGCTCGTCATGTGACATTTGCAACGGCCGAGGCTCTTACCATTGTCGGAATGATCTCTGGTGCTGTGCCAGATAGATTTAGCAAAGCAATTGTGATGGGATCTGCTGGGATATTTAGAAAACAAGTATTTATGAGAGGAATCGGCGTTGGGGGAACTGTTGGTTGTGCCTTTGGATGCATAATTGGTCCAGTTGCTTCTTTGTTTCTGATGAAAGGTTTGAGAATGTCGGAAATCTACGAAAAATGCTATGAACTACGGCATGACCAGGCAGATATTTTACGAGATCGATGGGCTCTTATAGGTTGGTTTGTGGGTGTAACAAATGGATTTCTATTTCGCTATCAGTTTAAGCTGGTAAACATGACAGCTCTAGGAGGGGTTACTGGAATTTCTGCCGGAAGCCTGGCTGGTGTCCTTGCATCATTAGTATTAGTATCTGATAGTGAAGAGTTAGATAACTGGACCTATGAAGAATCAGACAGTGGCACAACTAAAGAATTTAATAACAGTGCCAATGAAGTATTAGACAATAGGACCCGTGAAGAATTAGATAACAGTACCCATGAATAACTAGATAACACTTGTTGACCCATGAAGAAATAGATAACAGGGTTAATGAGGAAAGAGGTAACAGGACCTTTGAAAAGATTAATAACACTCTCTGACCCATGAAGAAATAGATAACAGGACCAATGAAGAAAAAGATAACAACATCAACGAACCAAAGGGAAATTAGCTGGTTATCCTATCACCTCCTATAAATCCCGTCGTATAACACAGGGTCATATAAACTTGGTGACGTACAGTCACTTGACCATGTGACTACTAGGTTTACTATGTCATTTGTTAATGTGACCAATGTTTATTAGGCTAGCTGGTCATGTGACCACCCAGAACTACTTTTTAGCTCTGCTGGCTATAAGCCAATAGAGCTTATGTCATTGCGTGGTTTCCATCATCCGTCTGTCTGTACGTCCTTCTGTCAGTTTTTCTTGTTTACAGGATAAAGTCTGCATTTATTGTCGGATTTTCATGAAACTTGCACAGTTTGTTTATCTCGTTAATAGCTTGAACCCTTTTGATTTTGAAAAAAAATCTGACAATCGGTGTGGGAAAAGTAGCCATTTAAAGTTCAAAATTTAAAGTTCTTGTTTATGCAATAAAGTCTGCATTTGTGGTTTTATTTTTGTGAAACTTGCACAGTTTGTTTATCTCATCAATAGCTTGAATCCTATTGATTTTGGAAAAAAATCTGAAAATCAGTGTGGGAAAAATAGCTATTTAAAGTTCAAAATTTCAATTTCTTGTTTACGCAATAAAGTCTGCATTTGTGGTCTGATTTTTGTGAAACTTGCACAATTTGTTTATCTCATTGATAGCTTGAACCCAATTAATTTTGAAAAAAAATCTGACAAATAGTGTGGGAAAAGTAGCCAATTAAAGTTCAAAATTTCTTGTTTACATGATAAAGTCCACATTTGTGGTTTGATTTACATGAAACTTGCACAGTTTGTTTATTTCATGAATAGCTTGAACCCTATTGATTTTGAAAAAAAAAATCTGACAATCAGTGTGGAAAAAGTAGCCATTTGAATGTGAAAATTTCCATTTCTTGTTTATGCAATGAATCCTGCATTTGTGATTAGATCTTCATGAAGCTTGCATAGTTGCTTTGTGTCATCAACAGCTTGAACCCTATTGATTTAAAAAAAAATCTGACAACCAGTATGGGAAAAGTAGCCATTTAAAGTTGAAAATTTACATTTCTTGTTTATGTGATAAAGTCAGCATTTGTGGTTAAATTTTCATGAAACTTGCACATTTGCTTCATATCATTAATAGCTTGAATCCTATTGATTTTGAAAAAAGAATTGACAATCAGTATGGGCAAAAATAGCCTTTTATAGTTGAAAATTTATATTTCTTGTTTACACAATTTAGTCAGCATTTGTGGTCAAATTTTCATGAAACATTCACAGCAGCTATATATTATCAATAGCTTGAACCCTATTGATTTTGAAAAACATTCAACAGTCAGTATGGGAAAAAGAGCCATTTAAAGTTGAAAATTTTACATTTCTTGTTTATGCAATTAAGTCTGCATTTTTTATCCAATTCTTTTGAAACTTACAAAGGTTATTTCTATCATCAAGGGATTGAACTCTATTTAAAATGAAGAAAATCTAGCTATCAGTTTAGGAAAAGCAGCTATTTGTAGACTTAGTATTCTTTACTCAACGTAGTCCATATTATTGCTCACATTTCTTTGAAACTGGCAGGGATTGTTTGATACAAAGAGTACTGAAACCCTATCAAATTTGGCTGGATTCCAAACAGTTGTACTTCAATTTTTTTTTTACAATTCAATATGCCATGCCTTCTTGTGCCGTCTTAGTGGGTTCAAGCCCAGTTGCAACAACACCCCCCCTATTTTTTTTTTGGGGGGGGGGGGGGTTGTTTGTCTCTTTTTGTTTTGCATCATGAATTTATAATGTATGCTAGAAAAAAAATAAAGCAAAATCACTGCCAGTAGAGCAATTCAGGCCCTCAAGGGGCTGTAGTTGAATGTTAAACCTGGATAGAAAGAAGATAACTTCATAATCACACAAAGTCTTCTAACCTATTTAAAGAAATAATTACTTTCACTTAAATTTTTGGTCTTCATGTGACTTTTACACGTTTTGGCTGGCCTAGTGATGGCCTGCTAAACTCTTTACCAAACAACAAAAAATTGAACTATTGAACTTATCTGAATCTAGATTATTTGCTTAACCCTTTACAGCACTATGCCGCCTTTTGACGCCCCTGGTATAGGAGCCTTTTTGGTGGTAACTAGCATTTTCTCCTTTCCCACAATGTTTTCTACCCAATCAAAGAAAAATTGCACCATTTCGGCCACACTGAAATTGTCGTCTGCAAATGCTTTCAATTTGGACAAGGCTGAAATTTTGTCGTATGGTAAAGGGTTAAGACAATATTAAATGTGGTTCAGAGGATATTTGCTGTCTCTGAAAGGGTAGAAAACATTGTGGAAAAAAGGAGAAAATTCAGGTTTCCAGCATTTTCTCCTTTGCACTCATTATTTTTGTCAGGGACGTTAAAACTCAGAAATGTGTGGTAAAGGATTAATACATGTATATGGTGAAGCATTTGATTGAATGGTGTTAAGTGCTATTTTCAACATTAATTCAGTTGTATCGCAGCAGCCAGTGCACCTATCCATGCTTTCCTGGGATTTTTTTTACCAGTGCTGCACACAATATACTTCCCAAGTCACTGGCTGCTTGTCCAAAGAGTGATAAGCATAGGTTTAACTATTTACCATATGACAAAATTTTAGACTCATTCATAGGCAGACAACAGTTGGCAGGCAACCAGTTAAATATGGCTTAAATTATTGGATTTTTTTGAAAAAGTAGAAAGCATTGTGGGAAAAGGAGAAAATGCTGCAAAGTATCCGCATGCAACCTATAAATGAAAGAAACCATTGTGGGAAGAAAGAAAATATGCTTGCTATCAATTATTGGCTATGAAAGAAGGACAAATCATGGAAAAATGGCAAAATGCAGTTTTTCTCCTGTTTTTGCTATAGTTTGAAAAGCATTATCATAGAATGCTATTTGAATAAAATGGACTTTTTCAGTCAGAAAAGCTAGATATATGTCTTGTAATCTGTTTTTTTTTTTTTTACCAGGTGACCAAATTTCTGACTTGTCTAAATTGAGAGCATTTGCAAACGACAAGTAATGTTTCTCAGTTGAAAGAATTTGTCCTTGAAAGGGTAGAATATTATGTAGGAAAAGGAGAAAATGATGGTTAATAGCATTTTATCCTTTTTCCAGAATGATTTTGAAAGCCTACTCCTCAGGGTCATTAAAACACTGGATTGGTTACCAGCACCTTTTTCCACAATGATTTTAAAAGCTGTCTTTCTCAATGTCCTTGAATCACGGGACTGTTTGGTTAAGGGTTAATGCGTCACAGAGACTGTAAATATTGAGTCTCTGATGCAAGTGAAGACACTGTGACAAAAGGAGCAGTTGCTGGTTACGAGTTATGTGTGTTTCTCTTTTTTTTCACATTTTTTTTTCTGTAAAAGTCGTCTGCTTCAGAACAGAAAGAAAGTCGTGCACAGATGGTATTGTATTGAGTAGTATTTACCCTGCAAATATTTTGAAAACTCTACCAGACAACAACAAAAGTAGACATGTCCAAATTCAAAGCATTTCAGTGCAGAGGACAGGCTATAGTGTGTCAAATGATAATTTTTGTCTTTTATAGGGTAGAAAACGTTGAGGGAAAAGGAGAAAATGATTACCAGCATTTTCTCTTTTTCCCTCAATGTTTTCTAAAGCCTTCCCTGTCAGTGTCGTTAAAACTATGGATTGTGTGCATCAGGAGCAATAATGAAAATACATATCAACCTTGCTTTGACAAAAGGGGGGTTAGTGCACCTCTGTGATGCATTACACTAAGTAAGTCATCACAAAATTTTTTATCCATAAACTCCATTGTGGCCAACAAACAGCCAAATCATGACGTAAACTGATCCTTTGAGCTGCAAAAAACTGACTAATAGCGATTAGTATCAACGCAGGTCAGCTCAGTCCGCGCAGGCTGAACTGCATTGATACTTTTTGCAGTTGCATTAAATTCCATTTTCACAGAGCACGGCGCATATTATCTTGCAACATCTTTTTTGCCGCGAGTTGAGAGGGCAAATAGAAAGGGGAAAGGTCAACCATTTTAGTTCCCTTTTGACCCCGTAAAAGTACATGTACTCGTAAATTATTCCTTTACCAAATTAATCCCATATTTTTAGACCCTGTGTAGCTAGTGGGAAAAAAAGTCTGTCAGGAATCTTATGGGAAAAAGAGAAATTGCTGGAAACCAGCATTATATCCTCTCTCGGAATGTATTTAACCCTTTCAAAGACACATTCCATCATTTGAGCCACATTTCATTTGTCGTCTGCAAATGCTTTCAGTTTGGACTTGCCGAAAATTTTGTCGCTGGTAGAGAGTAAACCCCACGCACTCGGGAGGATTTCGCTGTAAACAAATCGGATCCCCGACCTTGACCTTTGAAAAAGAGTTCCGCAACACAAAGGGGCCAGCTAGAGGTCAATCGATACCCACTTTGACAATAAAATACATGTAGCAAACTTCTCGACTACTTGCTGTCACGATATGGGGCTTCTTTCCCGTTGGCTTCAGCAAGGATTGTAGATAATGCTTTAACGATCCCCGGTTTTAGTTTTTTTTTTTGTTTTGTATCGTGTTTCACGGAGTTTTCAACATTCTTTCGGTTTCATAGAGGCATAGCTATGTTTTCATTAAGAATCTTGTACCAGTATTCCGTACAGTGTTCTTCCAAAGCCATTTAATGCTTTTCCACTTAAGTATCGTCGAAACGATGATTGGCAGTGAGAGAGGAATGAATCCCTTCGCAATAACTATCATCAAGCCTAGGAAAGAAAGCGGCTGAGCCGGGGAATCGAACCGGCGACCCCATGTTTTCAAGCTCTGCACGTTACCGATTGACCTGCTGGGTTCGGCCCCTGGTTTAGAATTACACATTTTTTTTGCAGACAGAACTGAAGAATACAATTAATACATTTTGCAAGAAATAAAATATGCTGTCTGTATGAGCCGAGCCTGGTAGCTCAGTTTGTGGGTACAAAGCTTTAAACCCCAAAAGTGGGAGACAATGATTTAGTGGTTGAGCGTCGGCCTCTCACACCTAAGCTCGGGGCTCGAATCCCGTGATGATCGTGGTCAACTCGTGGAGCACGTCACATCACGGCCCCAACGCAGGTTAACTCGTAGGCTGCTAAGCTTGACGCACTGACCTGTTGTGGACGGTGTAGATCAAGATTAGACTGCACAGAACGTGCCGTCTGATCTTGATCTACATTGTCCGATAAGGACATATTCCCCCCACCCACCTACTTACCTTAATAAGTTTGAAATGACGAAATTGTGGGCTTTACCATCGGCTTGAAAGTTTCATTTAACTTATTTAGCAGTATAAGGCTTAAAGTCTCCAGGTAGCTAGCTATCCTGGAGAGTGATATAAAAGATGTAAGATCTTGTTTCACAATCGATGTAAAATAAATCGGTGTAAACTAAACTGTTAAAGCTTGAAACCCAGGGAGTGGATTGTTCGATTCCCCTGCTCGGCCAAATTCTGTACAGGAATTATTAGAGAGGCATCGCGACAAGAACATTCCCTCTCTCACCGCTAAACATTGTTTAGACTATGTATTCGAGGGAAAACAGCCAACGGCTCTGAGAGAATGTCGTCCGAAGTGCTAGTAAATATACTCTTTGAAAGCATGGATAGTTGCACTGTCCGCTGCGATATAAATAAAACAATGTTGCAAACGGCGTTAAACCCCAAACAATCGAAGTTCCCTTTGAGGAATTTAAGGGCACCAGCCCCAGTAATTCACCAAATTCACCAACCAGTCTTAATAACATTCTTAGCCAAATTCAAAACAACGCATTTTCCCGATGCAGACTGATCTTTGATCTTCACTGTCCGTGTTTTTCGACCTTGAAACTACGGGATGGTTTAGCACAGGGCTCTGAAAGGTCAGTATTATGACATATCGATCACCCCATAAACAACGATAAACGCAGTATTAGGCATTTTAATGCACAATCCCGTGTTTTTAACCTTTATCCCGCTAAATAAATGAAACGGAACTTTCAAGCCGAAAGTAAATGCCCAACTTTCCCTATTTAAAAGGGTTTTTTTTTTTTGGGGGGGGGGGGGGGAGAGGATGTTTCCTTAGATCCAAGATCAGACTACACGTTCTGTGCAGTCTGATCTTGATTTACACTGTCCGCAAAAGGTCCCTGAGTCGCCCTTAGCAGCGTTAGGGTTAACGACCCAGTGGATGAAGACTTGGAAACATTGTGGGAAAGAGAAGAAAATGCTGGAAACCAGCATTGAACATCTGAACATTTCAAAGAAAAAAATCTTCGTCTGGGCCATCTTTGATTGTCGTCTGCAAATGCTTTCGATTTTGCACGAGACCAAAATTTTGCCATTTGCTATGGAGTTTAGTTTCAATTTCAGACCGAGCTGGTCTGCTACTCTTATTTGTAGTAAAAGCATGGAGCAGTGTGGTAACCGGCAATTTCTCCTTTCTCCCCAACTTTTTGTTATCCTTTTAGAGGTAGGTCCCATCGATTTAGCCACATTTAATTTGTTGTCTGGAAATGTCTTTGAAATTAACAAACCTGAACTTTTGTCGTTTGATGAAGAATTTAGCATATTTTTGGTTGACTTGTTCGTCTGGTATGAACTTGAATATCATTTTTTTTTTTGTTGATGTACCCTGTTTTACAACGATGCTTCTGGTCTTTCTTGTCTGATGTAAAGTTACCGGAAGTAACCCTTAACCTGCCAAATAAATCGATTGAAACTCTTGCCGATAGTAAACACACGAATAAGTTGCTATCTAAAAGTTAATTCGTGGAGAAAAATATCTCTTTATCGGACAGTGTAAATCCAAGATCAGACTGCACGTTCAGTGCACGTTCAGTGCAGTGCAGTCCGATCTTGATCTGCATTGTCCGAAAAAGGTCCTTAAGTCGCGCTTAGCAGCCTAAGGGTTAATCCGTTTTAATCCTTTTCTTGCCAAATTTAAATTAGTCACGATTTCACGAATAGATTTTAAGTTTAGTGTGGCCACTGACAGAGCAGCGGAGAGTGTAGGCCTAAAGCATTGCACATGCAGGCTGATCTTTCGTTACATTATCCTCTAAAACATCTATGGTCGTGAACGGGATTTTAAAAGTCGAAAACGAAAGGAAGGATCCGCGCACAGATGGGACCCCGCAGACTATTTTGGTCATGCGCCGTCTGACTCATACTCAGTTTAATTGTAAACAATACGTGGCCTTGACATTGAAATAAACACATTGTTTACATGGCATTTAATTGCTTATTGACGTGTTTAACAGCGTGACAAATGTATCCCATAATATTACTTACAATTGATTAAGAAATTTTAGGGATATTTAATTCATTAAACCCTTCCCTCGACCTCAAGACGACGTTGCTAAAAAAACATCCCTGAATAAACCATCATGATTTAACTCTTAGGCTGCTAAGCGCGACTCGGGCGCTTTTAAGAACAGTGAAGATCAAGATCAGACTGCAAAGAACGTGCAGTCTGATCTTGATCTACAATGTCCGATATGATTTTTATTTTTCCGTTGAAGTCAACTTTGAAATTGCAGTATTTGGGTTTTGTTACTATTGAGTGGAAATTTTCGTTTCATTTACTTAGCAGCTTAAGAGTAGATATTCCTGTGTTGTACATGTGAAAACATCGTGGCAAAACGAGAAATTCCACATGGCACAATGTGGCAAAATGATGAACGGCTTATTGTTGATTTTGCAACAATGTTTTCCAAAGTGGCCTGCTGTACTTACATAAAAAGTCTGTGCTTCGTAATGTTTATTATTGAAGTTGTGTTTTACGTCGCTTTCAACCATACTCTAGCCATATCTTTGCGACAGCTTAACTAGTAAATATCTTTACTAGTTTTCACCCATCCTAGCCTTTGGCTCTGCAGGTCCTTGCCTAAGAACATCCCACATGACCTTGCCTAAGAACATCCCACATGACGACAGGTGAATGGCGAGAGACAGTATAAATCATAAATCATATATTACACACTAATATACGGTGTAATATGAATTTTGAGATACTGTTGCCCGCCGTTCACCTGTGCACATGATCCTCTCCGTCAGAGGTAACCGCACCTGAATTATATGATAGCAAATCCAACATCCTAGCCGCTGACATGGAGGACCAAGTTAAATCCTAAGGCAACTAAGCTCAAGTCAAAACGCTTTAGTGTGCAGTCTAGATCAAGATCAGTCTGCACGAAACATGCGGTCTGATCTTGAATGTTTAATATTTGATAGTTTTTTTGCGAAATTGCAGTTCTTGCATTTTTGTTTTTATTTACGATAGCCTCGAAATCTGAGTTTTATTCAGTTTGGTAGTTTGCGGGTTGGAATGAATGAATTAAACCAAATAATTTTTATGCATGTAAGCTCATACATGCACATTCATCGTTTTAAGGCGGACCGAAGACATTTGTTGTAATGTAAGCGAGATAACTCAACAAAGACAGGACAAGTATTATAGATAGGTTGTCTCTCCTGTCATTAACAGCCTGAAAATTTCCTGAAGGAGAGCAGGAAAGGCATAGAATTTATAAAATATGACTGATGAAAAATACATGGGTACACGTAAAAACGCCGGAATAACGAGAAATAGGTGGAGAAAATGCCTCTGATGAACACAGTTTCCTTTTGCCACAAAGTTTCAAGTGGTCTGCTGCAGGACAAAAAAACTCGTCGGTGGGTATGTTAAACAGAGGAAAGGCTTTATTTTCAACTAGAGATTTTGAGTTTAATTGAATAACAAGCTGTACTCGTTCAACCATATATGAGCCATGCTCTGGCAAAATGGGGCTTAATGCATCTCCGCCATTTATTATACCAAGCAAGACATCACATAATTATGGATCCATTACACACATATTGTATAATAACCGACTGAATTTGGAAGAATATTGGTCCTTTTAGCTGCTGAAAATGGACCCATGCCAGAAAGTTTCGGCTCAGGTCAGCCTACATGAACTGCCCAGGCTGACCTGGTTCGATACTTTTTGCAGATGCATTAAGACCCCTTTTTCACAGAGCATGGCTCATATTATTTTCACGAGAATTCGTCATTGATAAAATGATTTTACGAACAATTTGTATGCAAACTTTAAACCCCCAACCTACTAAATAAGTGAAATGAAACTTTCGAGCTTGTAGTAAAACCCATAATTCTGCTTTTTCAAAGTTAATTTTTGGGGAAATATCCTTAAAGGACAGCGTAGATCCAAGGTCAGACTGCACGTTCTGTGCAGTCTGATCTTAATCTACACTGTCCACATAACGTCCTGGAGTTTTGCTTAGCAGCCTAAAGGTTAACTCTTTATCAAACAACAAATTTCTAGTCTAGTCCAAATTGAAAGCATTTGCAGACGACAAAATAAATGTAATTAAATAATTGAAATTTGTTTTGGGAAGGCTAGAAAACATTGTGGGAAAAGGAGAAAATGCGGGTTACCAGCATTTTCTCCTTTTCCCACAATGTTTTCAAAAGGCTTCTCTCTCAGGGTCGTTAAAAGTTGGGATTGTGTGGTAAAGAGTTAACCAGATGACAAAGTTTTGGGGTTGTCCACACTGAAAGCATTTGCAGATGGTAAATAAAATATGGTTTAAACCTTTACCACAGGAGAAAATTTGACTCCTCTGCATTGAAAGCACTTGTAGACAAACCAAGTGACTCAAATTACGACATATGTGTGAGAAATGGTAGAAAACACCGTGTACAATGACTATGACATAAGCCAATTGAGTGAGAATGTGTTTGGGCAAGACTTTGCAAAGTCCGAGTCTAGTAGTGACAAAACTATGGTGCGACATGAATAAGCGAGTTGTTGCTGCGATACAACCGACATACTGTTGCAAGCTGCAACCTATTTAAACCACAAACTATTAGAGGGTATATCCACATTTTCCTCCATAAATTTTCCAAGTATATGTATAGTAGAAAAGAAGGCCATGCTTCTAGCAATCTCATGATGATCAATTGCAAATATGTAAAATGTTTCTATGCCAACACATTGGAAATCAGTCTAATTTGACATAATACTAGATTAACCACGAACCTTTGATGAACAAACAAAATATGGATTTGATTGGTACAGAAATCACCAAGAGAAATAGAGCAATTGCTGGCAACAATTAATTTCTACTTAACTCACAATTTTTCAACATTTGTCGATGGACTGCTTGCAACAACCAATTTTTCCATCTGCCACAATGTCTTCATATGTTTAGCATCCTAATTTTTACAAGAATGTTTCAGCTGTTTCTTTTTTCTCATTTGATATATTTTTCCAAGATAGATTGGGTCCAGGAGTAAAAAAATTCTAAGTGGAAAGTAATATAGCACATTGACAGAGTCATTATTTGATGATCATTTTATTAATCAAAACAACAGCATTTAAATAATTAAAGGAATTTAAAAGAATGAGCCATGCTCTGTGAAAAGGGGTTTAATGCATCTGCAAAAGGTATCAACCCAGGTCAGCCTGTCAAGTCCATGCAGGCTGACCTGGGTCAAAACTTTTTGCTTTTGGTAAATTTTCTGCAAGTCCAAGGATTCATTCGGTTGTTACACAAAACTGATTTTATGGATCCATAATTATGTAATGACTTGCTTGGCATGAGGCACCACAGAGATGCATTAAACCCCTATTTTGCCAGAGCATGGCTTAAATACAACAGCATATACATGTAAATACATGAAGGAGTACAAAGAAATACAATCATTCAAAACAGCATACTATTCTCAAGAACCCAATTTCGATGTTCATAACTGGACAGATAGCGATAGTAATAACAGAGAAAACTTTAGAAACAATCCAGATCAAGATCAGACTGACAAAGCTTCAAGATGTTCCTCATAACCCTTTACCACACAATCCTGACTTTTAACGATCCTGAAAGAGAGGGTTTTTGAAAACATTGAGGGAAAAGGAGAAAATGCTGGTAAACGGCATTTTCTCCTCTTCCTACAATGTTTTCTACCCTATCAAAGACAGAAATCATTTTAGCATCATTTGTCATCTGCAAATGCTTTGAATATGCATTTGGTCCAGTCCAGAAAGTTGTTGTATGGTAAAGAGATAAAAAGAAAATTTCTGTTTTATTGGTCTAGCAAATTAATCCTTTCCCAAACAATCCTGTATTTCCATGACACTAATGAGAAAGGATTTTTAAAACATTGTGGCTACCAGTGTTTCCTCCTTTTCTCCACATGTTTTTCTACCCTTTCATTGAAAGACGAATTCCATCATTTGAGCCACATTTAACTCATCATCTGCAAAGCTTTCAATTTTGTCAAATCTAAAATTTTGTCAACTGGTGTAGTGTTATCTCTTTACCACAAAATCCCGAGTTTTAACCACCCTGAAAGAGAAGGCTTTTGAAAAGATTGTGGGGACCAGCATTTTCTCCTTTTCCCATATTGTTTCCTACTTTATCATACATTGAAATAATCTTTTGAGCTTAAACTTGTCGTCTGCAAATGCTTTCAATCTGGTGTAGTCCATAATTTTGTTGTTTGGTAAGAGTTAAGGGCTTGCATTACCAATGATCAACATCAGAAGTTTTTGCTTTTTGCTGTGTAGATTCAGATCAGAATGCACAAAATTCACCATCTGATCTCTGTTGTGCACTGTCAACTACACAGACTACAAAATATTACCAAAACAGCTTTTCATTTGCAGAGGAACTGTAAGACCTGGGGAAAAAAAATCTATGTTTAAATTGCTTCCCCCAATTCAGAAAAGCAAAAGTTTAACATCCTTGAAACATTATTATGAACAAACTAAAAAAAAAAAAAATTGATTTCAAGAGAATAGTATTCATTCTAGCCAAAATGGGTTATATTAAAGTTTTGGAATTTTTTTCAAAAAACAGAAGAAAATCCAGTGACAGAAAGAAAGTATTGAATCGGTAACAACGGTTATGGACAATTAGTACAATCACAGAATTAACGCTTATTTTATGAGCCTGCTCAATTCATTCTCTGTATGTATGAATGAATGTGGGCTAATGGATATTAACATCAGACAATAAACTCTTTACCAGAGGACAAATTGAAAGCTTCAGCAGACGAAAAAATCAATGTTACTCAAAAAGTGAAATTTGTTTTGGGAAGAGTGAAAAACATTGTGGGAAAAGGAGAAAATGCTGGTTACCAGCATTTTCTCCTTTTCCCACAATGTTTTCAAAAGGCTTTTTCTTCAGGGTCGTTAATAGTCGGGATTGTGTGGTAAAGGGTTAACAACTGACAGTCAAAATACATGTAAAGGTATAACATGCAACCTTACCAGCAATACTTCAAGTTCACAACTGTTTTAGACAGGTGATATCATGGATGAAGCTCCGACTGCACATTATATGCAGTCTGATATAAATCAACACTGTCTGTAAAGGCAACTGTAGTAAATAGAATGCTTGGCACTCTACAGAAGACGTTCTTATTTTACAATATAACAGGCACTGTCCATTGTTGTGCTTTCAAGGGTTGAAACATTCTGCTTCATTATAGGAATGTTTCCAAGATGATCCCGACCCACTTAAATTTATATATCCTTTCTTCAGCTTACCCTAATAATTCATCATCCCTTAAAAATATATTCAGTCATTTCAGGAATATTTAAGCAACACTGCATAATACCATAAAGCCATTATTTTGGTTTAAATAGCCTGTATAGCCTTACTATAATTTTCATTTTGAGCAAACCATAACTATTGGATAGTTCCTTCATGTTGAGCAAAGTAACCTACGTGAAAGTGCAGTCTGTAAGCTGAATGTAAGTTGCTGTAGGTCTAACACAACTTTACAGCTGACTAGAGACTTAATCAGACTTGAGAATATCCAATTTCCTGACAAATGAGTAAACAAATGATCAGCAAGCTACTTCCTCATCGAGCAACCTATATACGTGAGAAGTAAATAACACAAACATTTGGCAACTGGATCAAACTGTCTTTGTTCCTCTCCATGCATTACATCTGAGATCTTCCTGTGGTCTCCTTCAATGATTCTGTCACTATCCCCTCCACTTTTGTTTTCAATAGTTGATCTCCAAGTCAGCTGTTGGTCAGTACATTGTATCTATAACGAACAACCCACCTACTGGGTACATAATGTTATCCATGAAAACTAGCACAACAAAAAAAGTCAATGCTGAAAGTCAGGTTGAAATTTAGACCAAATTTCAGACCAAACTTCAGCACATACTTACCAAACCAGGCAGGGAAAAAGGTCATTAAAGGGACAACATTTACAGTCATGATTTCAACTTTTCATGCAACTCTCTCAACATAAAGGTTTTAACGTCTATCCCTGTATCAATAACACTCACTTAATTTTAGCATGTATACTTTTTAACTCTTTACCAAACGATAAAATTTTAGACCAGTCCAAGTTGAAAGCTTCAGCAGACGACAAAATAAATGCAACTCAAAAAATTGAAATTTGTTTTGGGAGGAGTAGAAAACATTATGGGAAAAGGAGAAGATGCTGGTTACCAGCATTTTCTCCTTTTCCGACAATGTTTTCAAGGGGCTTTTTCCTCAGGGTTGTTAAAAGTCAGAATTGTGTGGTAAAGGGTTAACTGAAGTTAACTCGGGTATAAATGTGATTTTAACACCCAAAACTTCAACTCAAGCCAAAATTCCAGTCTCTTTTCCCCCAAGAAATGTGGGATATTGAACGTTTTAAAATATTTCCTTCAAAACTGACCATAAACTATTTTGATGCATCAATCATGGTAAATATTCATGTGAATCTAAAACAACTAACAAACTGTTCGAATAAATCAACAGAATAGAACAGAGTAACAAAGCTTCATGAAGTTGAAATCAGAACCTTTTTTAATGCTCTAGAGATGAAATTCTAAATATTTGGTTGCCAGAACTTTTTTTTTTCACTTTACACCAGATGAACCCTTTTCTTGGCATGCCCTGAATCAATTTCCTTTGTCAACAAAATGTATAGGAGTAGTTTAACCCTGTCCCAAATGGAAAATTTTACACTCTTTCAAATTCAAAACATCTGCAGACGACCAATTCAAAACTGGTACAAATGAGCTTCAGGTCTCTAATATGGTGGAAAACATTGTGGGAAAAGGAGAAAATTCTGGTTTCCAGCATTTTCTCCTTTTCCCACAATATTTTCAAAAGTCTTCTTTCCCTGGGTCGTGAAAACCTGCGACTGTTTGGTAAAGAGTTAACAGGTATCCTGAAAATACCGACCAAAGTATAGTTCTTGAGAATTGGAAAATAGAAAATGCCACTTCACAAAAATAGAAATATTTTCAAAATTTTATCAGTATCCTATCAGTATCTTAAATGTAGAAAACATCCAGAAAAGGGTTTTGTCTCATTTTTTGCGTGATTTATTTGGTTTTGGTTTTTTTTGGAAAGTGAAAGGGGAAATGAGGACTTTACTGGGTATGTTTTAGGATGCTTGACAGAGAGCTGTCAACCCTTTGGTGTTCAAACCCAACATCTTACAATGGGACAGTATGGCTGCAACAGTCTCCTTGGCTCTCTCACCATGAGTCAGCTCAAACATCATAAACTGAAAGTAAAAAACAAGCAGTACGGCTCACCTCTTCATGTGATTCCAGCTAACATTCAAGCAAAATGCTCAATAAATTTAAAATTACTCCTTTCTCTCATGTAAATCAATTTCAATTTCTAAGTGTAGTTATAAATGAGACTTTCTTTTTTAACATTATAATATGTTCTCTGGTTCTGTAAGAACTGGTATACAAAAGCTACATGAAAAGTCTCGACTGCGAAGGACAACTTGAGACAATTTTGCTGACAGTGAACATAAAGATCAAGCTGCAGCATGCAGTCTGATCTGAATCTTCACAGTCTGAAATACTGAGGTATTCTGACCACAAGCAACCTTGAAATGCAATAATTGTGAATGTTTTTCATTGTCAGAAGATCAAAACAGTCATAAACAAGTAATAAAGCATTGAAATGTTTAGAACTAAGATCAACATAAATAGCAGGCTGTCTTTTGTATAACTCTTTAGTAAGTGACAAAATTTTAGACTCCCATTTGAGAACATTTGCAGACAACTAATTAAATGTGGCTCAAACAATGGCATCTGTGTTTCAAAGTTTATAAAACCTTGTAGGAAAAGAAGAAAATGCTGGTCAACAGCATTTTCTCCTTTTCCTGCAATGTTTTCAAAAGCCTCCTTTTTTGCAAATCGTTAAAAATCGTTAAAATTTGAAGCTGTTTGGTAAAGAATTAAAACTAAACTCCATTTAGGATTAAAAACTTCAATAATCCGAAAGTTTACTTATTGTCCATTAGGGAAATGGTGTGAAGAATAAAAAAGATTTTACATCTTTCCATAGGGACAGACTGTAAGGAACTGCTTGCACGGCCCTTCTATACATCTTCAGTGTCTGAAACAATAGAAAAAAAATCCGGCAAGCCCTTGTCAAAAGGCACACTACCTCCTGTAGGCTTCTCATGTTGCAGTGTCATAAAAAAAGGTTTAAGTGGATTAAAGTGTAGTTAGATTTAAGTCAATCAAAGTATTGGGAGTATTTAAATATTAGTAGAACCTGTCTTCAGAAGAACCTGTCTAAGTGGTCACCTCTATTAGGCAAGCAACAAATATTAAGCATGCATAAATTGATTTCCCAAAGAATTCAAAAATGTTGAGATGTACATGCAGTAAGCAAGCATCTGTCTGAACTCTTTACCATATGACAAAATTCTAGAATGGTCCAAATTGAAAGGATTTGCAGGGGACAAATGTTGCCAAATTATGATTTCTGTCTTTGATAGGGTAGGAAACATTGTGGGAAAAGAAGAAAATGCTGGTTACTAGCATTTTTTCTTTTTCAAACAATGTTTTCAAAACCTTTTTCTGTCAGGGTCATTTAGTCAGGATTGTGTGGTAAAGGGTTAAGCAAGCACCACATTAGTATCTTATAGGTGCTTGCTTAATACAGGTTAAACTATACATTTTTGAAGCATTCTTTTAACCCTATTACCAAATGATCATGTGATTTTAGAAGACCTTGAGGAAAAAGGCATCTTAAAACCTTGTGGGAGAAAAACAAGAAAATGCTGGTAATCATCATTTTTGGCTTTTTCCACAATGTTTTCCACCCCTTTCTTTCATTATTTGAGTCACAACTACTTCGTTGTCCGCGAATGCAAAGAGTTAATTTATGATAAGCATCCATATTTTACAAGGGTGTTTCAATGGTCGCCTACTGCAAATTTTTTCAAGCAAAAATCGGTCAAAAGAGTAAAAAAACAAGAGGGCCATGATGGCCCTGGGTCGCTCACCTTAGTAGAGTGCCTTTAAGGTTTTTCTTTAATTTGACCATGTGACCTAGTTTTTGACCGCAGGTGACCCAATTTCAAACTCATATTTCATGAAGACAAACATTCTGACCAATTTTCAAGTCAAGTGAGCAAAAAATGTGGCCTCGAGTGCCCTAAAGATATTTCTTTAATTTGACCTAGTGACCTAGATTATGACCCCAGGTGACCCAAATTTGAACTGGTCTTAGACTATATCAAAAGAAACATTTTAACCAATTTTCAAATCATATGAATAATAAATGTGGCCTCTAGAGTGCCCACTAGCTATTTCTTTAATTTGACCAAGTGACCTAGTTTATGACCCCAGTTGACCCAAATTCAGACTCATGTGAGATTTTACAAAGACAAACATTCTGACCAATTTTCAAGGCAATTAAGCAAAGAATGTGGCCTCTAGAGTGCCCACAAGGTATTTCTTTATTTTGACCTAGTGACCTAGTTTATGGTTCCAGGTGACCCAAATCCAAACTCATCTGGTATTTCATCAAGACAAACATTCTGGCCAAATTTCAGGTCATTTGAGCAATAAATGTGGCCTCCAGAGTGCAAACAAGGTATTTTTTTAATTTGACCCACTGAACTAGTTTATGACCCAAGTTGACCCAAATTAATCTTATGTAAGACCAACTTTCTAACTAATTTTCAAGGCAATTGAGCAAATAATGTGGCCTCGAGAGTGCCAACAAGGTATTTCTTTAATTTGACCTAGTGACCTAGTTTATGACCCAAGATGACCCAATTTTGAACTCAATGAACTTGTTGCGCTTAGATGGGCAAACAAACTTAGAAGAGAATCACTACATACCAAATATCAAAGCTCTACGCCTTCCAGTTTTAAAGAAGAATTTTAAAGTTTTCCTTCTTTGTTCCTATGTTCGAACTTGTGACCCCCGGGGCTGGGCCAGTTTTGACCCAGGGGCATCATATGAACAAACTTGGTAGAGGTCCACTAGGAAATGCTACATACCAAATATCAAAGCTCTACACCTTCCCGTTTAAGAGAAAAAGAAATTTAAAGTTTTCCTTTTTTGTTCCTATCTTCAAACTTGTGACCCCCGGGGCGGGGCCAGTTTTGACCCAGGGGCATCATATGAACAAACTTGGTAGAGGTCAACTCTGAGATGCAACATACCAAATATCAAAGCGCCACACCTTTCGGTTTCAGAAAAGAAGAATTTCAAAGTTTTCCTTCTTTGTTCCTATGTTCGAACTTGTGACCTCAGGGGCTGGGCCAGTTTTGAACCAAGCAGCATCCTTGGAACAAACTTGGTAGAAGTACACTAGGAGATGCTACATACCAAATATCAAAGCTCTATGCCTTCCCATTTAAGAGAAAAAAAAAATTAAAGTTTGCCTTCTTTGTTCCTATGTTTGAACTTGTGACCCCAAGGGCAGGGCCAATTTTGACCCCAAGGGCATCATATGAACAAACTTAGTAGAGGTCTACTAGGCGATACTACATACCAAATATCAAAGCTCTATGCCTTCTAGTTTTACAGAAGAAGATTTTTGAAGTTTTCCTTCTTTGTTCCTATGTTGGAAATTGTGACCCCCGGGGCGGGGCCAGTTTTGACTCCAGGGGCATCATATGAACAAACTTGGTAGAGGTCCACTAGGAGATGCTACATGCCAAATATCAAAGCTCTACGCCTTCAAGTTTCAGAGAAGTTGACTTTTAAAGTTTTCCTTCTTTGTTACTATGCTCAAACTTGTGACCCCCGGGGTGGGGCCAGTTTTGACCCCAGGGGCATCATATGAACAAACTTGGTAGAGGTCCACTATGCAATGCTACCTACCAAATATCAAAGCTCTATGCCTTCCAGTTTCAGAGAAGATGATTTTTAAAGTTTCCCCTCTTTGTTCCTATATTCGAAATTGTGACCCCCTGGGCAGGGCCAGTTTTGACCCCAAGGGCATCATATGAACAAACTTGGTAGAGGTCCACTAGGAGATGCTTCATGCCAAATATCAAAGCTCTATGCCTTCTACTTTTACAGAAGAAGATTTTTAAAGTTTTCCTTCTTTGCTCCTATGTTGGAAATTGTGACCCCCGGGGCGGGGCCAGTTTTGACTCCAGGGGCATCATATGAACAAACTTGGTAGAGGTCCACTAGGAGATGCTACATGCCAAATATCAAAGCTCTATGCCTTCAAGTTTCAGAGAAGAAGATTTTTAAAATTTTCCTTCTTTGTTACTATGCTCAAACTTGTGACCCCCGGGGTGGGGCCAGTTTCGACCCCAGGGGCATCATATGAACAAACTTGGTAGAGGTCCACTACGCAATGCTACATGCCAAATATCAAAGCTCTACGCCTTCCAGTTTCAGAGAAGATGATTTTCAAAGTTTCCCCTCTCTGTTCCTATGTTTGAACTTGTGACCCCCGGGGCAGGGCCAGTTTTGACCCCAAGGGCATCATATGAACAAACTTGGTAGAGGTCCACTAGGAGATGCTTCATGCCAAATATCAAAGCTCTATGCCTTCTACTTTTACAGAAGAAGATTTTTAAAGTTTTCCTTCTTTGTTCCTATTTTGGAAATTGTGACCCCCGGGGCGGGGCCAGTTTTGACCCCAGGGGCACCATATGAACAAACTTGGTAGAGGTCCACTAGGAGATGCTACATGCCAAACATCAAAGCTCTATGCCTTCAAGTTTCAGAGAAGAAGATTTTTAAAGTTTTCCTTCTTTGTTACTATGCTCAAACTTGTGACCCCTGGGGCGGGGCCAGTTTTGACCCCAGGGGCATTAAATGAACAAACTTGGTAGAGGTCTACTAGGAGATGCTACTACCAAATATCAAAGCTCTGCGCCTTCTAGTTTCAGAGAAGAAGATTTTCAAAGATTTTGCTTTTTTTTCCTTTTTGTTGCCATGGCAACCAGAGTTGTGGGTGGAATTTAATTCTTTGAACAATTTTGGTGGAGCTTCACCCAAGCAACATCCCTGCCAAGTTTCATCAAGATTGGCCCAGTGGTTTAGGAGAAGAAGATGTTTAAAGAAATTGTTGACGGACGACGGACGCCGGACATTGGGCGATCACAATAGCTCACCTTTAGCACGTTGTGCTAAGGTGAGCTAAAAAAGGGGGGGGGGGGGGTAAATGAAGACCTAAGCCCTTTACCAAAGAATCCTGAATATACCAACCCTGCAGAAGAAGACTTGAAAACATTGTTGAGAAAAAAAGAAATGCTGGTAACCAGCATATTTACCTTTTTCTACAATATTTTCTACCTTTCCGAAATCCAGTTTCAATTTTTGAGTCATATCTATTTTGTTGTCTGGCAGTGCTTCCAATTTGAACAAATTAATGAAGTGAAGCAAGGCAAACTTAGACCTTTACAATGTAAAGAAAAACATTGTGGCAAAAAAATTAATAGGAGCATGCATGCAGGTGCCCACACTTGGCTGCAGTTGCTTGACTTTCAGTGAAAATTCGAAGTTGAAAAAGGAGCATAATTGTGTCAAAAATACTTTGATGGTTACTTGCCCTTGTATAGGTTCCCATTTTAATAGATAACAGCTTGTCCAAGTTTGTGGCAAATATCTTCAATAATAACAGAGATATTACAAAATGTCAAAAGTTTTCACACAAGATGCAGACGACGATGCCAACGCTACGGTAAATACCTTGACGTTTTCTTTGTAGACAGCCGTGCTAAAAATGAAAAACATTTTGACAACTTCATTTTTCACATTCTCTCAGCAAACTGATTCAGGGATGTTACATTGAATCCATATCAGGGAAAGAGCTGTTAACTAACAAATGCACATACTAACCTGATCTTGAGATCCTTGTCTAACCGACACTGCTGTCACACTGAAAATAGGAGAAAATCTTTGTAACCAGCATTTTCTTCAATTTCCACAATGTTTTTTAGCGATTTCAAATATGAATATCATTGACTGAGTCACATTATATTGTTGTCTGCAAATGCTTTCAATATGGGCAGGTCTAAATATTTGGCAGCCAGTAAAGAGTTCACACATTAAAGACAGATTGATTTAGGAACATGCATTGTCTATTTGGTGTATTTTATTGGTAAAACAAGAGGGCCATGATGGCCCTGTATCGCTCCACTGGCTTATAAATATAAACCACGAAGAAAAGTCTTCACTATATAAGCCCTTATAAAACTTTGACCTCATGGCTACAGTCTGACTAAATGGGGAATATTGTATTAGAAGAATAACATGCCAAATGTGGGAGTTCTTGGCCTTATGGCTGGTAACAAGATGGTTTCTGAACTTTTCACTCCATAAACCCATGTAAAACTTGTGATCCCTGGTGCAGGGCCAAACTTGATCCTAGAGCTGTAACTTGGGCCCTCTTTGTAACTGTCCACTAAATAATGCTATAATTATATGCAAAATTTGGTAGCCTAAGCCTTATGGCTATGTACACCAAGATTTAAAAGTTTTCCCTATGTAAGCCTATGTAAATCTTGTGAACCCCCCCCTCCAAGTATGAGGCCAAATAAACCCCAGGACTATACTTTGGACACTTTTGGTAGGCTCCAACTAGATCAAGCTAAATGCCAAATTTGGTAGCTCTAGGCCTTATGGTTTCAGACAAGAAGATATTTAAAGTTTTCTCTATATAAGCCTATGTATAAAACTTGTGACCCCTGGGGAAGAGCCAATTTTGACCCCAGGGCTATAATTTCAAGAAACATGATAGAGGTCTACTACATAAAGCTACATGCCAAATTTGGTAGCCCTATGCCTTATTGTTTCAGACAAGAAGATTTTTAAAGTTTTCTCTATATAAGCCTATGTATAAAACTTGTGACCCCTGGGGAAGAGCCAATTTTGACCCCAGGGCTATAATTTCAAGAAACATGATAGAGGTCTACTACATAAAGCTACATGCCAAATTTGGTAGCCCTATGCCTTATGGTTTCAGACAAGAAGATTTTTAAAGTTTTCTCTATATAAGCCTATGTAAAACTTGTGACCCCTGGGGCAGAGCCAATTTTGACCCCAGGGCTATAATTTGAATAAACTTGATAGAGGTCTACTACATAAAGCTACATGCCAAATTTGGTAGCCCTATGCCTTATGGTTTCAGACAAGAAGATTTTTAAAGATTTCCAATATTTTTCAGTTTTGTTGCCATGGCAACCAGAGTTTTTGAAGGAATCAAATTCTTTCAAGAAATTCTGAAGAGGACCATGTCAGGATCATTTCTGTGAAGTTTCGTGAAAATCGGATGGGTAGTTTCAGAGAAGAAGATGTTTGAAATAAAAGTTAACGAACGGACGGACGGACGACCGGACGGACGGACGGATGCACGACGGACACCGGGCCATGACATAAGCCCGCTGGCCTTCGGCCAGTGGAGCTAAAAAAGAAGATACGGTAATGAAAACAAAAATACAGCTTCAATATGAGATGAAGCAAGAACATTTTCTTATCTACAGCGTAAGTAAATGTATAGAATGGTTGTATTTATAGGGTAAAATTTTGATTGATATTTTTTCCTCCTCTTCCCTCTTCCCGCTCAAACAAAAAGTGCAAAAGAAGCAGCAGCAGGTTTGATAACGTAAGTAATCTGTCCTGTGCCTTCATGCTACATAACAACACTTCTATTCGAACTAAGTGAGCCATGCTCTGTGAAAAGGGGCTTAAGGCATCTGTGAAAAGTATCGACCAAGGTCGGCCTGCGCAGGCTGACTTGGGCTGAAACTTTTCACTACGGGTCAATTTTCTGTATGTCAAAGGATCAGTTTACCTCATGAATTCAGTCGGTTGTTGGACAAAATTGATTTTATGGATCCATTACTACGTGATGACTTGCCTGGAATCATGCATCACGGAGATGCACCAAGCCCCCTTTTGCCAAAGCATAGCTCAATTAAATTCAATTAACTCAATATCCCTGAAACAAATTTTCTGACTGAATCAGACTTTAAAAAAAAAAAAAAAAAAATCTGAAAATTTTGGATATAACCAAGGCCTAGTCAAGAGTAGGGATATAGTCAAGGCCTAGTCAAAAGTAGGGATATAGTCAAGGCCTAGTCAAAAGTAGGGATATAATCAAGGCCTAGTCAAAAGGAGGGATATAGTCAAGGTCTGGTCAAAAGGAGGGATATACCGGTAATCAAGGCCTAGTCAAGAGCAGGGAAATAATCAAGGCCTGGTCAAGAGATACATGAAAAATATTGTGGCAAAATAATAAACTTTCTCAATGTGAGGGATTTTTTCCTTCTGCCATAGTCTTTTCAATAGCAGCCTTCTGCAGGAGAAAAACAAGAGCATCCTATGCAGGTGCCAACCCTTGGCTGCAGTTGCTTTTAGAAATAGACTGGTTTTCATTGAAAATTCTAAGTCAAAAAAGGGGGATTACTGTATGAAAAAATATTTTGATGGTTACCTGCCATATTGGTATGAGTTCCCTGTTCTGTAAGTTACAACTGGTCCAAGTTTGAAATAAATATCTTCAGTACTGACGAGATATTATTTATACCAAAGCTTTTGCTTCATGATGGCAAAGACATTGACCCTAATGATGACAGGGCTATGACAATACTGCCACATTTTCATTGAAAACAGCCAAGCTGAAAATATCTGCTACTGGCTTTATGTTAGCAGACTGATTTGAATTATTCAGTGTTTGATGAATCATTTAACATACACTTGTTTTATAGACCCTAAGAAATAGTTTTTGAGAACATAGTGGAATTAGACAAAAATGCTATGTAAACAGCATTTTTTCTTTTTTCCAAAATATTTCCTACCCTACGAAAGACATATCTCAGCATTTAAGCAACATCTAATTTGTCCTCTACAAATACTGTCTATATGGACAAGTCTAAAATTTTAATGTATGTAAAGGAGTGAAGATCCAGAAAAATTATGATTAAAGTAAAGGCTGGTATACTGTGTAAATACAGATAAAGAAAGGAAATTACAGTTTCCAGATATGTAAGCTTGTTGTAGAATCACAGACGAGCGGATAACACAGACTGACAACCCTCTGATGGTCCCCCTGTCTCAAATACTCCTCACATAACCTGGTGTGTCAATATACAATAATCAATTATGGCAGTAGATTTGTATTTGTATTGACAATAATCAGTTATGACAGAAGATTTGTCTTTTTAATTAACCTTTATGATACAATCCCAAGTTTTAACGACATTAAGGAAAATGCCTTTTGAAAACATTGTTGGGAAAGGAGAAAATGCTGGTAAGAAGCATTTTCTCCTTTTTCCACAATGCTTTCTATCCTTTCAAAGACAGAAATCATCATTTCAGTTACACTCAATTTGTTGTCTGCAGATGCTTTAAATTTGGTAGAGTACAAAATTTTTTGTCCGGTAAAAATGTTAAAAATAATCAGTTATGACATAAGATCATCTGTCTTTTTAACCTTTACCACACAATCCCAAGTTTTAACGATCTTGAGGAAGACAGCTTTTGAAAATAAAGTGACCAGCATTTTCTTCTTTTCCTACCTTGGTTTTATTAAATTTACCACACAATGCAAGTTTTATCGACCATAAGGAAGAAAGCTTTTGAAAACATTTTGGGAAAGGAGAGAAAGCTGGTAAATAGCATTTTCTTCTTTTTCCTTAATGTTTTCTGCTCTTTCAAAGTCAGTAATCAACTTTGAGCAACATTTGTCTTCTGCAAATGCCATAGATTTGGACAGGTCAGCTATCTTGTTGTTTGGTAGACAGTTAAATAAATTTGGTTTCACTTCTCATCACTGGCATAAAATTTTATCTAACAGGCAACACTCTTGGACAATGAGTTTGTTTATCTTTAATTTGAGAAGGTGAATCAAGCTAAAACTATAGCAGGTCAACAACAACATCCCCCCACCCCCTATGCTGCCTTGTCAAGAAAAAGTCCAAGGGCAATAACTCATGTTAAAAGAAGACCAACCATAGCTAAATTGGAAGTAAACTAGTTCCAAGGGTAATGAGGCTTCCATTAAAATTCCAGCTAAATTGGTTGAAAACTGTAGGAGAAAGAGAACACAAAATTGCATCGTCAAACTTATAGAGACAGACGACCTGCTTGCAGTATACTTCCTCCACCTCATTTTTCAGGGTAAAACTGCCAACACTAAAAGTACTCACAAATTGATATCCACAGAGCAATAATATTCTTGATAACGCTTATATCTTTATCAAACAATTGTGTTTTAACGACCCTGAGGAATGGGACATTTGAAAACATTATGGGAAAAGGAGAAACTGCTGGTAAACAGCATTTGCTCCTTTTCCCAGGATGTTTTCTACTCTTTCGAAAACAGAAATTCTCATTTCAGCCCCATTAATTTGTCCTCTGCTACTACTTTGGGCCACTACGCAAATTTTGTCATCTGGTAAAGGTTTAAGTCGACCTCGTAAGCTGCTTTGAGTAATCTTTTATTTATTTCAACGAGAGCTACAAAGATTAATGTTCAACTGAGCGCCACAGACAACCTTAAATTGCTCTGGCAGTTTTTTTAAAGCAGTATCAAGAGTTTTGATAAAAAATGACTACATATGATGTACAGTCTGATCTTACATCTATATCATTTAGCATTTCACAAATACTCCATATGAAATAGCCTCAGGAATGACAATATTTTTATTTTGACTGAAAATGGTCATTTCCCTTGTGATTGATGAAATAGCGAAAAAAAAAAAACCCAGTCAAACTATCCTGTGTTTTCGCGACTGAAAAAGTAGGCTTAGGAAATCGTTGTGGGAAAAAGAGAAAATGACAGTACCCAGCATATCTCTATTCCCATAACTTTTTTCTATCTTTCCAGACTCAAACTATTTGCACAACATTCAATCTGTTGTCTGCAAATGTTTTTAATTTGTAAAAGTCCAAAATTTTGCCATACGGTAAAAGGTTGAGCAAGCACCACGGGAACACTGAAAAGGAGCTGGCTTCACAAGGTGCTTAGTTAGACTTTATTGCTTAAATTTCAACATATTTGTCCCTTTGGGAATCAGTATGTGCTTGCTTAACACAAGTTGCCTGCTTCTAAGAGGTTGCCACTATGGCTTGGAAAGAATCTTGTGTGAAGGACTGGTTAAAAAAAAAAAAAATTGGAAAACACTGAATGGTGCTTTTGCCACTGCAATGTAACTGAAATAGTGTTGAATATGGCATTAACCTTTTATCACACAATCCCCAGTTTTAATGACCCAGAGAAAGAAGTGTGGGTACAGAAGAAAATGCTGGTAACCGGTATTTTCTCCTTTTCCAACAATGTTTTCTACCCTATCTAAGACAAATACCATCAACATTTTTGTCGTGCGGTAAAGAGTTACACACCATAGAATCAGTCAGCAATAAACACAAACCTTTGCACTACACCAATGTTCAATGGCATCATAGGAACAATTCTCTCTAAGACAAGCTCTTGTTGATCAGGTAACAAACATCCCAGATAATCGTCTAGAATATGATTCACATAACTGTAATCTGTCATATATTCTCCATTCCAGTAAGGTATTTCTAGTCTTACAGGTATCGTCATCAGACAGCGATGTATAAGACTGTTCAGTTTACGACATTCCAAAAGATTGTTGGGTTTCTTTGTGACTATACGACACTGGAATGCTACATAACTGAAACATACAAAGCATTTTCTTGTTCAGTTCATCTAATTCATAGTATTTGGTTAATTGTTATCATTCTGAACCATACCTAATCACAATAATACAGAGTAAAGGTTAATGATTCTTTTTAGTTTTTGGTTGTTATTACTGTATAACCAGTACTGTCTCCTTTTCCTGCAATGCTTTCTACTTTATATTGACAGATCCCATGATAGAGCCAAATTACAATTGTCATCTGCATATGCAATCATAATTAGACCAGTGTGAAAATTTGCAATTTGGTAGAGTTAAACAACTGAAATAATAACGAAAGAATTCTAAACAGTGAATGAATGAATGTTGTTTTACGGCGAACTGACACCCAGGGTAATTTAGCGTGCAGGATAAGAAATACAGTAAGGCAGTAAAAAGGGACTTGGTACTGGTCTGACTAGGTGATTAGGTAATTGTAAAATGTACATTCAAAAGAGGTAAAAGCCTGTTATACACATGGACAAAGGACATTATTAAGTGACTGGGCAATCCCTGCCTACCCACAACCTCATGTAGGGAAAATGCTAGTAAGAAAAATATGACTATCTTGGGATACAAGTAAGATAGTGAAACAAACTGACACTGACCTTGACCATACTTTACAGACATCCTTCACTCTAGCTAAAGAACTTAAAGCAGTTTCATACATCTCCACAGTAGCTGCAAAATCTTGTTTTAGCTCCAGCAATAAACTGTGACAAAGAAACATAAATCAGCAACATAAACTTACCATCATGACAATATGATGATATTTCCATTTAAAATATAAATTATTTACTAAGTAATTTCATTTAGGCCACGTTACAACTCCAAGGTCAGCAGTATTACCCTGAGACCTTTGCCTCTAGCTAATACCACAGACCTCAGACCTGTAACGCGGCCAGTGCAAAATTACCTGATTAGTGATGATTCTATTGATTTACTATCAAGATTTGTTGTCCATTTTGGATTTGATACTGAACAACTCATTTTGGCCTTCTTTTGTTTGCTATTGGCAAAGTTTTTCTCATGTTGGCTGGGTTTGCTGATATTAGCAAAGTTTGTCATTTGGTATATAAAACCAACTGTTGTTGATTCATTAGAATGCAATAACCTAGTTTGCTAACTAATATTTAACAAATCTCACTTAATACAAAAATACATGTCAAAAAATCTACAAACTAAAAAAAAAAAAAAAAAAAATGTAGCTATCCATTTGGTTTGTATGGTTTGGTTTGTATTGGAGTTCAACGCCATTTTAACAGCTCAGGTCACATCATGGCGATCAGTGATGCACCCATGTGTGTCCTGGCTTTCTCACTCCAGTACTGACACAACTTTCTTTCCAGAGCCACTGACTACTTTCCTTACATGCATCAGAGGTGAGAGGCGAAAAATTGGCAGAAAGAAAGTTTGCCTCAACTGGGTATCAAACTCGCAACCACCAGGTCACGAGTCAGATACGCTAACCACTGAGCTACCCGGGCGGGCGTAGCTATCCTTTAAAAAAAACATCAGAATTTAATTAACACACTTTCTTTTTAATTTCCTAATTTCTTTATCCTTTCTGCAACTAAGTGCTATTCAGACCACTAACACTTTAACCAATACTATATTTCAGTAGATGTCAGTTACAGATATTACAGAGAAAAAGTGCAGAAACAGTTCGAGTGACGCTCAAACCCAGGACCTCCAGTTCAAGAGTCATACACTTTACCACTGAGCCACGCAGGACCCCAGACAGCTAAAAAAATAAATTCCAATCAAATGAAGAGAGTTTTTTATGATTAATTAAAGTGAAATAGCAGATAACTAAGATTGGTGAATATAACTGAACCTTTGGTGTAGTCTAATGTGAATTTGCAATCTGATTTCCAGTTATGCTGTCCAAAAAAACCCCCAACTTGTATCAACAGTACAATTGACAGAGTTAAAGGTCAGCGTTACCAATAATTAAGCCAGAGATAGGTCTGTTGTTTAAACAGGATCTCATTGTTAAAATCTGCCTTGTACTTGGGTGACACATAACCCAATGGTAGACTCTGCTTCAGGAGTGTGCTGCAATTGTGAAAAACAACAATTTTTAACAGTTCCAAGTCACATGGCATACTTTTTTTAGTTTCACACACTAACATACATTTGAACATATATAACATCTGTGAGAAGGGGGCTTAATGCATCTGGGAATATTATCGACCCAGGTCAGCCTGCGCAGGCTGACCCAAGCCGAAACTTATCGCTGTTGGTCAATTTTCTATGTGTCAAAGAACCAGTCTACCTCATGATTCAGTTGGTTGTTAGACATAATGAGCTATATGGATCAATGACCATGTGATGACTTAGTGTCATGCATCACGGGAATGCATTAAGCCCCCTTTTGCCAGAGATTGGCTCTCTTATTTATTTACCCTGCATTAACCCTAGTGGTGCTTAAGAAATGACATGGACAATCCCAATCAGAACAAAAGGTGCAGCTATTACATTTCTAAAGCTGATTTTGTCAGAATAGCTGACAAAGCAGTGGACAGTGTAGATCCAAGATAAGACTGAATGTCTTTTTTGATCAACATGGAAAACACTGTGGTACAAGGAGCTATTATTTCTTACAAAGTTCTGCTCATTTCCAGATATTGTTTCAAACCTGTCTTCTGCAGGGACATAAAAACTCAAACACCTGCAGAAAATTGATGGTAACCAAATGATCTATAGTTTGGACGTCTGTTTTTAATGTCTATTGAGCCAGACTCTGGCAAAAGGGGCTTAATGCATCTCCGTAATGCATTGTACCAAGCAAGTCATCACATAACTAGGGATCCATAAAATTGACTTTTGTCCAATAACCGACTGAATCATATGGTACACTGGTCCTCTGACAATCAGAAATTTGACGAATAGCAAAAAGTTTTAACCCTGGTCAGCCTGCGTGAACTGCACAGGCTGACCTGGATCGATACTTTTTGCAGATGCATTAAGCCCATTTTTCAAAGAGCATGGCTCACTTTTTTGTCTCGAAAAAGTTTTATGAGTTCTACCAAGGTCATAATGAGGGATTATAATGTAAAGAATTTTCAGTATCATTTTTTTTATCTTTTCTGAAAAGTGTTGGGGAAAAAAGTGGAAGATGTTCAAAACTCTATACAGCTTACCAATAGAGTGAAGGTGGATCCACAACTTGGATTTCATCATGATCAAAATAACCCAGTGGACATTTTTCTAAGTGTTTGATAGCACTATCGTTGTCCTGAAAATAAACAAAAGCCTGGAGTATTGGTAAGTAATGATCCAAAATCAGACTGCACAGAATGTGCAATCTTAACCCTTTTCCACACAATGCCGCCTCTTGACGATCCTAGGAAAGAAGCCTTCTGAAACCAGCATTTCTCCTTTTCCCAAAATGTTTTCTACCCTATTAGAGAAAAATTGCATCAATCGAGCCACACTGAAATTGTCGTCTACAAATGCTTTCAATTTGGACACAGCTAAAATTTTGTCATCTGGTAAAGGGTTAACCTGGATCTACACGTCCACAGAAGTTCTGCCATTTTTGTAGACACAGCCTGCTCAATAAATGGTGGTGACAGTAATGTAGGGGAAGATGATCAATCTCTCACATCTGTTCTGGTTCAAATTCTGTGATGGGCAGGGTCATTTATTGTAACTACCCACATCACAGTGCAAGAAGTTGTTAAGGTTTCCAGGAAGCAATCATTGAGAATGATTAATATAAGCTGTCAGAACTTGTTTCACAACAGATGTAAAAAACCTTTAACCCTTTACCACACAATCCTGTATTTTAACAACCCTGAGGAAACAGCCATCTGAAAACATTGTGTGAAAAAAGAAAATGCTGGTAACCAGCATTTTCTCATTTTCCCACAAAGTTTTCCATTGTTTCATATAAAAATACCATCATTCAAGCTACATTTGTCATCTCCAAATGCTTTCAAAGTGGACAAGTCAAACATTTTGTAATCCGGTGAAGTTCTGTTTTGTTTGTTTGTATTGGAGTTTAATGCCATTTTAACAGCTCAGGTCATATCATGGAGGTCAGTGACGCACCCATGTGTTTCCTGGCTTTCTCACACCAGTACTGACACAACTTTCTTTCTAAAGCCACGGACTACTTTTCTCACATGCATCAGAGGTGAGAGATGAAAAATCGGCGGAAAGAAAGTTTGCCTCAACCGGGAATCGAACTCACAACCACCAGGTCACGAGTCAGATACCACCAAGCTACCCGGGGGGGGGGGTGGGGAGGGTGGGGGGGGCCTTATCTGGTAAAGATAACTCATGAACAACTTAAATCAGCTCAAGTATCCCAAGTGCTGCAATTTCAAGCTTATTTTAGAACTTTGCTACATATTTCACAATAAATCAGATTGAATGAATGGTGTTTTATGCCACTTTCCACATTATTTCAGTCATATCACTGAAAAAGGATTGTGTGGTAAAGAGTTATACAATGACAAAAAAGAATTACCATGTTTGTCATCTCAAATTTAACAGCATAATGGAAGACTTTAGCAGCCAGGGGGGTGACTTCTGTGGCATCCAAAAATACCTGCAATTTAATCAATATAATTGTACATGTAAGTATAGTGACATTTGTATTCAGAGACCACACAAGGGAAGTATGAAAAGAGGTCTCTTACAGTACAGGGGACAATTAAATTTTTTTCCTTACACTAAAAAATTCAATTAGATATATTTTTTCTTTGCAACTGCAAAGGATTCATACAGTTGCAGCTGACAGTAAAAAGATGCAATTTTTGGTGTCTAAACAGCATGATGACTGCTCTGCATTCAGTAGCTCCAGTCTATTTTTATGAGATGTGATGTTATTGTACTGTTTTGAATAAAAATCAATGTCACCAACATGTGTTATTTGATCATGTGATCCCCCCAGTCTTTGCGAAACTCCAGTGTGATATCTAAAAATAGTTTTAAGGGCTCCATAGCCCATTGAGGAAATATCATCAATAAAAGTTTTTTGTTACTTTTCATTTTTCCTCTTTATTGATAGTTTGCCAGCTATCAAGCTACTAAGTTCAGTGATGAATCTTTTCCGAAGTTTGGTAAGATCACAAAAATAAGAATACCATCTTTTAAAATGCAAGTTACATCAATTTAAGTATGTGAAATCAAAGCAGTGGTCTCTAAACTCTTAACCATAGCAAAAAATTTCAGACTGCTCCAGACTGAAAGCACTCGTAAACAGCAAATTAAAAGGAGCCCAAATGATTTGTCTTTAAACGGGTAGAAAACGTTGTAGGAATAGGAGAAAATGCTGTTACAAGCATTTTCTCCATTTCCCACATTTTCTAAAGTTGTCTTTTTAAGGGTTGTAAAAACTCAGGATTATTTGGTGAAGGGCTGTAGCAAAGGGTTCCTTTATACAGTTGGTTCCTGAGAAACATGCTATTCTTCCTGAAGAACATGCTGGTCTCCTAGGTCTTACGAGACCTACTGGTTGCAACAAATGATGTTTTACCCCCTTTCAAAAGTTGTGGCAACCATTCCACCTATCCAAGGCATACTGGCATTTTTGTACCAGAACTACATTTAAAATTCTATCTAGCCAATACTGCTTTCTTACATAAGCTTGAAAAAGAATTTGAGTCATATATAGCAAAATTGATTGAATGGTGTTTTACGCCGCTTTCAACATTATTTTAGTAGTATCATGGCAATAGCTTGCATATTCATGTATTTCCTTGGTTTCACCTGTACTAGGCTAGGGCTCTGAAGTGTCTTGCCAAGGACACTCTCACAAAACACCAAGCGGATCCAGTTAGGCTTGACCTGGGCCTCAAAGGGCCTTCAGGTCATGAGTCCTACACTTTACCATGGAGCAATGCAAGACCCCATCATTTCTAGCATAAACTTCAAGCCCAGTGGCATGATGTTACCTGTTTAGTTGCCTGTAGCTCACTATTAGCAGCATACAAATTGGCCACAATCAGCCAGATCTCTATCAGTGATTGGTCCTTTTGTAACAGATCTCTACACGCACTTAATACTTCCTCCAGCCTGAGGTATAGACAAAAACTTAAATTATTATAATCAAAAAACTGGATTATAAGATCATGTTAAATTCTGAGTATAAATTCTCTAACAATATAAATCAATTGCTGCAGAGGATATACTTCTGCAAAATACAGAAGCATTGGTTACTGCCATATTATTATTTTCAAACATTCCTCTGACATGTAATTTCACAAAATACTTTGTGTTTCATCGATAACCACATATGTACAAGGTCACAAATGTCAAAAAAATGTTCTTTCTCAACCAATTATTTTCACCTTCTACAAAGTTCAACCCTTAAACAATGAAAAAATAAAACCCATAACCCTTAGACTAATATGTAACAATACAGGTACAGTGCTCCAGATAATTTTCAATGACATCAGTACAGTACTGATGAAAATCAAGATTAATCAGTACCAGCATATGGGGATCAGAACCAACATTTGGTTAACGAGACTGATTAAAGTCAAAATTGGTTTTCTTGCATTTGCTTTTATATAAGCATTACTGTAAAACTACGTAACATTTTACCTAGTAACAGTATAATGTTTACTGTACAAAGTGTAAAGCAGGTTTGTAGAAACAAATATGCAACTCATAATCTTTTTTTGAAGCCATCTTTTTTTCATGCTACTTAATTGTTGGAAAAATATTTCTGCAGGATTTGACATAAATTTGTCAAATAGGGTCACAAATAACTTCAAAACCTGTAATTTTACGCTAGAAAAGCAGATATCATAAATACTTTTGAATTCACCAGTGCTTCAGTTTTGGAGACATTTTTTCTAACTTGGCCCAAATTGGCACCACTGGCAATCAAAAGAGCCCATCTGGGTGCATGCGCTTTTTGCTTCATATTTTTTGTGCGTGATTATTCAATTTAGAGCGTGAATTATTGCACATTTATACATAAAGGGGAACAGTGCTTAAGTCTTGGCCAGTCTGATTTTATCTTTCAATAATTCTCAATTTTGTTAGGATATTTGGTTCTGGAGATGGATGAAATAACCTAGCCAGACGTTTCTGTGTATTCCCCGACTTTTTCGAAGCGCAAACTATTCATTTGGAACATACATGTACATAGTGCGATTATCCGCTGGTCCAATGCCGTAATCGATAAAAACTTGACTAAAGCCGAGATGCAGGGTCTAATTCCAGTCCGAGCCAATTTTCTCTTTTTATTTAACGGGAAAAGATTGGAAAATCGCTCAGCAATCCCGAAGATATCTGAATGTTTGTCTGAGAAAGAGTAAGCTCTCTTTCATTGTGTACAGATTCGTACCCTATATTTTACGTACCTGGAAAAATGTTCCGTATCGAGTACGGAATTTTGTAAAAAAAGATGCGTAACAGTCAGATCGTCATCCGTAAATTACGTGAATATGGACCTTATCTGGAGCACTGCAGGTATTTTCAATCTAACAGTAGAAAAATGCATAATTTTATGATTTCAAGGCAATTTTGACTGTTTATCCAACAGAATATCAAAGTAGATCCAAGATCAGACTGTAAAATTTGTAGCCAATTCTTGGATTTACAGCCCACAAAATCAATTTGTCAATGCCACAAAACTTTATTAAAAGGGATAAACTAGCTCAGCAACTGAACTGAAATGAAAGTAAAGTCATCTCCCCATTCTGCTACAAAGTTCTAACATATTCATCTAAATCTAAGATCTCTGATTCTCTGATAGCCTCTGACACATACATATACTTAGGAGATCAGAAAAACTCAAGCAGACTTTTACACTTACTCAAAGCAATCTTCTCTTTAGACAACCAAAATGCACGTTTCATGCATATTAATATTCCTGCCAATTCCCAAGAGTCAACTCTTTTGATGGCAGCTTCAAAATCCAAGCGTGATTTAGGGGTAGCTGCAGCATGTTTACGATCCTTACTTTCAAGATGTTTTGGAACTGATGTTGCCTTAAAATTGTTTGTACCGATCGAAAGGGTGTCAGAACAGTGCAGTTCTTGACAAAGATGGCAATACACCACATCTTTCTCTTGATCGTGCTGCAAGACGTAACCAGTGGTGGTTTAGAAGCCATTTTTGCTAAAATTTTGGCAGGTCTTGCAAATTCTATTTGGCTTATAGGCCTAACCGTTGCCCTATATGGCTGTCAACTTCTTTTTTGGAGGTATTTTTCGATCAAAAACTGTCTGCAAACTTGCAACATGAAAAACGCTTTACCAAATAAAAACAAGCTGTTGTCCAAAACAATTATTAAAAATTATTAAAAGCACATAATGCAGTCTAGATTCGAGCTTCTACTCCATGATTCATGTCCCTGGCTGACTAGTGAAAACGAAAGTGAAAATGTCTTGAGATAATCAATTTCTTTATTTTGGATACAATTCTTCCTCGCATTTGGAGATTTTTAATGAGATTTCTAAGACTTTTCAATGATAATATCGCAGAACTGCGGCGTTGGCACATCCCTGTTTATGGAACAAGCAAAAAATCATAATATGGGTGATTGAAAAAAAAAATAGTTGTCACCAATCATACTTGTTTTGACATTGAAGCAGTTTAATCAGGTTTACATGTAGAATCAACCCTTCTTTCAGTGATGTTGGACTGGATTCATATTCATTGCCGATACAAACATTGATTGCTTCCTGTAGCAGAGCCACCTGTTGGTCATCTGTCATTTCAGTGGCCAGTGGTTTATGCCATGGTAAATACAGCTTTTTCTGTAAAATAACGAGGAATATGTGGGACTTATACATAGGTCATAAACCCTATCTAATTAACAGCGCTATCTGTTGTTGAAGCAATGATAACAAGAGAGATGTGATGGCCATGTAATGCTCCACCATCCACTAAAGCAAGTGACACATAATTGGCACAAATAGTTTCATTGAAGCATCAACGTGTAATTGACAAAATATTTACATGTGTTTTATTTACCATAATAGCATACTATAGGTCACATAAAGACAAAAAGCCATGTCCACAGTGGCTGTTTCTTTTCACAACTCGAAAGTTAACAAGTAAACTGAACGAGATGTCCATGAATTCCAAGAACTGTACAACAGACTTAGCATGCATAGCAAATCACCATTGTAATTAATCATTGTGATAAATGGGGAACAATTCACCAAAACTTGTCTGCACAACAAAATATAAAACAGTACAGTGTTTCTTTGACTCTTTTAACAACCCATAATATTTGAGACTGGTCTGGGTTGAAAGCATTTGCCAACAACAAATTAGACATTGCTTAAATGCTGAGACTTGTCTGTGATAGGACGGAAAACATTGTGGGAAAAGGAGAAAATGTCAGTGTCCAGATTTTCTTTTTTATCCACAACATTTTCAAAAGTCCCCCTTTTTAGGGTAATTAAAACTAGGGATTGTTTGGTTACGGGTTAAGTCTTAAGACAAAATTTTAAACTTGTTTAAACTGAAAGTATTTGTATAGGACAAATTCAGTTTATCTCAAAACACAAAATTCATCTATAAAAGGATAGAAAACATAATTGGAAAAGGACGAAGTGTTGGTTACAAGCATTTTCTTCTTTTCTCAAAGTTCTATAAAGTGCTCTTCTTTTGGGTAGTTAAAACTCTGGCCTATTTGGTGAAAGATTAAAGTGTGATTATTTCAAACATTGCTATTTTAACTCTTTACCAAACAGCAAAATTTTACACTGTTGCAAATTCAAAGCATTTGCAGACTACAAACTTGATGTGACTCAAACGATGGGATTTGTATCAGAAAGAGTAGAAAACATTGTGGGAAAAGAAGAAAATGCTGGTTACCAGCACTTTCTTCTTTTCCCACCATGTTTTCCAAAGCCTTCATGGTCGTTAAAACTTGGGATTGTGTGGTAATGGGTTTTAAAAAGAGCCTGTACAAACTGCAAATCCAATTATTACCTTATTGACAATTTTCCCCACTGTTGCAGAACTGTGATTCCAGAATTGATTGGGCAGTTCGTTCCATGATAATAAGTGAATGTATGAAAGCCACAAGATGCTTTTGTCCTCCACAGTCAGGTTCGTCTGACAAGACGGTCTGCCTTCACTTTTCACGAAATAACCCTGCAAAAATTTTGAGACACATTTTTGGTGAGTCAATTAAGGTTCAATTAAGGTCGTAAGAGAGAGGAGAGTTCTTGCAGAGGGCTGTAATTCACTGTGACAGAGAAACAAATGTAACTTTATTATTAGAATTTTTTCTTCATTCTTCATATGTACGAGAAATCAAATGAACAAGTGTTGTTCATTTTACATACATGGCTTTTAACTCTTTACCACACGATCCCAACTTTTAACGACCATGTGAAAGAAGCCTTCTGAAAACCTTGTGGGGAAAGGAGAAAATGCTGGTAATCAGCATTTTCTCCTTTTCCCGCAATGTTTTCTACCCATCCCAAAACAAATTTAAATATTTCCATTATTTCACTTTGTTGTCTGCAAATGCTTTCAGTTTGGACCTGTCTAAAATTTTGTCGTTTGGTAAAGAGTTAAACCATATAAAACTGTTCCCTTTTAGTACACTCATGAAGAGTCATTTTGTGTGATGGCCTTAAATTTTTTTGCCTCATTTTTAATCTAACCCTTAAAGTGCCTTTCACTACTATAGTTGCCTTTGCAATCTGATCTTTGGCCTAAACTGTCTGCTTTGCTGATATACTGGAGCCATAAAATAACCATGAAAATGCAATTATTTTTGCTTTACTCTACACTGAAAATTTCTATTGGGTTTATTCGGCACTTTAAGGGTTAAGATTCTATCTGTTGATAATTTACATGCAGGAAAGTACTGTTTACACAACCACAAAGAAAATGGTCTAAAGAACTGAAAGCTGCATAAAAGGTTACACTGAATAAACCCTGTTAGTACAATTCAAAAGAAATAGACATTGTTAGTCACCAATATTGTCCTAATATTTGAATTTGGTTTGGCTAAAGCATCTAACGTGTTATCTGACAGTGTAAATTCAAAATCAGACAACATTTTCTCTGCAGTCTGATCTAAATCTGCAGTGTTCCCCAAAAGCACTGAAAGCTGTCCAAAGGAAAAAATCTCTAACAACCTACCTGTAAAATATTTTTGGCATACTGTAACTCCCCTGCAAGAACATTTAACTGTGCCTTGTATAATATAACTTCCAGCAGATGATGGGATAACTTTGGACTGAGATCAGGTCTAGATTGCTTGCAACACAAAAACTCCACCATCTCTGTACACACTTCATTTCTATCTGTATATGTCACCAGGCTGTGTAAATACTGAAAGAAAAGTCACATGGGAATATTGGAAGCATAACTTACAAATAATCATCAGATAGCATAAGATCTATTTCAGGGATAATTTGCTGTCAACTCTACACCAAACCACAAAATTCTAAACAAAGCCAAACTCAAGGCAGCTGCAGACAACATTTAAATGTTGGTCAAATGATGTAATTTGTCTCTAAAGGTTGTGGGAAAAAGAGAAAATGCTGGTTACCCAAACTTCCTACTTTTCCCAAAGCGGTTTCAAAAGCCTTTTTCTTAATGGTCTTTCAAACCGGGATTGTTAAATGATGGGTTAACTGACCATTCTAAATTGCATTTTTAGTCTCTAAATCTAGAGAGTAAAACCAATCAGAAAATGCCTTAATTTGGAATTTAGAAAATTCTTCAGAATTAGAATGCAGTCTTGTGGCGGCATACTTTTGAAATACTGTGGCTAAAATAGAACAATTATCCTTTTATCGCAACATTTTCAAATATGTTAAACCTGAATCAATGTTACTAATCCATATTTCAAAATGGTCTTTCAAAGTCACTTGTTTCAGTGTGACTGTAGAGGATCATGACTTAATTTCTAAGTTAAGCACTTTATCCAGCATGTACAAATGCAGAGTACCAGGATTGAAAATTTCATTGAAAATCATAAAAAAAATCCTGATATAAATATACACAAGAGCACTGCATGTGGACACCAATGCTCCAGTTGCTTGATTTTTCGTGAAAATTCTCAGTCAAAAAAGGGACATAACTGTGTAAAAAATATTCTGGTGGTAACTTGCCTTCGTTGTATGGGTTTCCCCTTTGATAGCTAACAACTAGTTTGAGTATGAAGTAAATATCTTCAGTAATGACAGAGGTATTATAAAATGAAGTTCTTACACAAAGATGCAGACAATAGGGCTATGATAATACCGCAACTTTTTTCTTACAAAACTGCCAAGCTAAAAATATGTATTTAAATACCTTCCACCAAATTAGAAAACTTGGTGCATATTGCAAAGCTGTTTGGCACAAGTCGGAGAAATCTGTAGCGTCCTTATGTTTGGCATAGAGACATAAATATTCATACCACAACTCGCTGTTCTCTTTGTTATTTTCTAGTCCTCTAGCAAGGACGTTCAAAGATTCTTCTAAACATTTCTGTGGAGTACTGGAAAAAGGAGAAAAGAAAATCAGATTGATTTTCAAGCCCTAAAACACCACATAATGGAATGGACTTTAACAGGCAAACAAACTAAAACACTGCAATTTCAAGGGGGGATTTTGCCAGAATATTACAAAAAATAGCAGATAGTGTCTAAAAAGATAGGACTGCACATTCTGTACCGTCTGATCTTATCTACACTGTCCAACAGAAGTCAGTCTGACCTTGATCTATATGGTTGACAATGTTCCAAGGATTAGTTAACTCGTTTACCCATTTATGATTGCTTCCACTTTTATCCATAATTCCATCAGTTACCATGTTCAGCATTGAAGGAATTCTTTTCTATTATTAAAAGCTTTTTTTCTGTTTTCATTCTACTGCCAAAAAAGAAATGATGACCTAATATTTCTAGCTTTACAGATTTTAAGACATAAACAACTCAAAACAGAACAAAAACATACAATTTATATGAGCCATGCTCTGTGAAAAGGGGGCTTAATACATCTGCAAAAGTATCAACCCAGGTCAGCCTGCGCAGGCTGACTTGGGTGGAAACTTTTTGCCATTGAGAAGTTTTCTGCATGTCAAAGGACAAGTCTACTGCATGATCGAGTCAGTTGTTTTAGACAAAATGGCCTTTATGGATCCATAATTAATTAAATGATGACTTGCTTAGTATCATGCATCATGGAGATGCATTAAGCCCCCTTTTGTCTGAGCTCATGTGTAATAAACAAGGGTATATTCACACAAGTCTGAGCTCATTTATGATATCGTCCTTTCTTTCAACTCATTACCTCCTGCATGACATTAATTTTCATTATATAGCATTCTGCTTTAAAAAGACATTGTTGCAACAAGAGAACTAGTAGGATATTCTGGTAAGAATCATGTCACAAACTACAAACTCATACAGCAATTCTGCTCCGTCTAATCTAAATATTCTCTTTTCCTATAGAACCTCAGGATCTTTCAAGTTGTCAAAAGAATATTGTAAATACAGGTAGCAAAAAGCTACCATCCTTACTTATTTTGATTATGCAGTTTTTTACTGGACAGCTTCAACCACAGTTTCACATCATGTGGACAAGCTAATACTGATGATTCTAAATCTTGGATTTCTAGTCCCTCGTCTTTGAAAAAGTAGCGTTGATCATCTTCACTCAGTCTGTTGTCTTCCTTTCTAACCTTCAGAGTTTCCAGCTCATACCATGCTGAAATGGAGGGGGAAGAATGAAATTAGACATTAACTTTTTACCACGTAAACAAATTTTAGAATCTTGTCCATTTTGTACACATTTGCAGATAACAAATTACATGTAGCGCAAAGGAATGGATTTGATTTTGAAAGGGAAGAAAACATTGTGGGCAAAGGAGAAAATGCTGGTTACCAGCATTTTTCCCTTTTTCAAGTGTTTTAAAAGGCCTATCTTAGGGTAATCAACATATTTGATTGTTTGGCATTTGGCAGTAAAGCTACTGCAAAGTTCTTGTTAAATACAGACAGAGACAAGAACATAGCTCCACTGCGGTAGCTTTTTCAGTAAGAAATTTCAAGATGTAAAAGATAACCGTGCCAAATGTACTTTGAGTGTTACCTGCTTTTTTGGTATAGGTTTCCCCTTTTGACAGTTGACTTGTCCTGCGTTTGAAGTAAACATCTTTAGTCATAACAGAGATACCAGAAAATGTCAAAAGTTTTTGTACACAACAACAACTGGGCTACAAAAAAAATCATCAAGAAGAGCTGAGCTAAGAATGAAATAAACTGCTAAAAAACATAATTACCAAATCTATCTTCAGCTTGCTTCAATGTTGTATTATCACTTTGTGATTGCTTTGTTTCTTCCTGCTTTGGTTTAAACAGCCGCTTGTGGTAAAACATTGTATGGGGTGGTACTGAAATATACAAGGGAATAGATACCTTTCATATTATGCGACTATCCTCTGCCACTGTCCAGGATAATTTTAGAAAACAACTATAACTAAATTAACTTTACCAAACAACAAAATTTTAGACTAGTCCAAATTGAAAGGAATTGGAGATGACAAAATAAATGCTACTGAAAAATTGAAAATTGTTTTGGGAAGGGTAGAAAACATTGTGGGAAAAAGAGAAAATGCTGGTTACCAGCATTTTCTCCTTTTCCCACAATGTTTTCAAAAGGCTTCTATCTCAGGGTCGTTAAAAGTCGGGATTGTGTGGTAAAGGGTTCAGAAAAAAGATTAAATAAAAATTATTTGAAGGAAATGACAATTATTAACTTGAATTCTTTGGCAAACATTGTAAGAAAAGGAGCTAATACCTGTATCTAGCACCTGTATCAAGCTCATTTTCCTTCTATGTTTCCAAAATTTTACCTGTACTTACATAGGAGTGTAAAAACTAGTATTTCAGTAGTAATGGATTATCCCTTTACAAGATGACAAAATTATAGACTTGTCCAAAGTTAAAGCATTTGCAGATGACAAATTAAATACAGCTCAAGTTATGACATTTGTCTTTGAAAGGACAGAAAATGTGGGAAAAGGAGAAAATACTAGTTACCCGAATTTTCTCTTCTTCCCATGCTTTCGAAAGCCTTCTTCTTCAGGGTCATTAAAACTTATTGTGTGGTAAAGAGCTAAATAAGCTTCATTTCAAATAGTAAATAGCTACCATAACAAGCATTCTGATAGTATTGCATAGCAATACACAGTCCCCTACCGGCCGTATGTATCGCTGGCATGTCAGTGAAATCTTTTAAGTCCAAGGCCCATAAATGCGTCAAAAAGCAGTGGAGCGGGACGAAACTCGAACTTGATGTGTAAGTCATGGTGGTTGATGTACACACCAAAAATCAGCTCTATATGTAGCAGCGTTTAGAAAAAAAGTGCGGAAAAATGTTTTATCAATGAAATTTTGTAAGTCCAAGGCCCGTAAATGCGTCAAAAAGCAGTGGAGCGGGACGAAACTCGAACTTGATGTGTAAGTCATGGTCATGGTGGTTGATGTACACACCAAAAATCAGCTCTATATGTAGCAGCGTTTAGAAAAAAAGTGCGGAAAAATGTTTTATCAGTGAAATTTTGTAAGTCCAAGGCCCGTAAATGCGTGAAAAAGCAGTGGAGCAGGACGAAACTCGAACTTGATGTGTAAGTCATGGTGGTTGATGTACACACCAAAAATCAGCTCTATATGTAGCAGCGTTAAGAAAAAAAGTGCTGAAAAATGTTTTATCAGTGAAATTTTGTAAGTCCAAGGCCCGTAAATGCGTGAAAAAGCAGTGGAGCGGGACGAAACTCGAACTTGATCTGTAAGTCATGGTGGTTGACTTACACAGCAAAAGTCAGGTGAATATCTACCAGCATTTAGAAAAAAAAGTCCGGAAAACTGATTTATCAGTGAAATTTTGTAAGTCCAAGGCCCGTAAATCCGTGAAAAACCAGTGGACTGGAACGAAAGTCGAACTTGACCTGTAAGTCATGGTGGTTGAGTTACACAGGAAATCTGACATCAATACCTACCAGTGTTTAGGAAAAAAGTCCGGAAAAAAGATTTATCAGTGAAATTTTGTAAGTCCAAGGCCCGTAAATCCGTGAAAAACCAGTGGACCGGAACGAAAGTTGAACTTGATCTGTAAGTCATGGTGGGTGACTTACACACCAAAACTCAGCTCAATATGTACCAGCGTTTAGAAAAAAAGTCCAGAAAACTGAATTACCAGACTGACGGACAGATGGACAGACAGACGGACGGAGTGCAAACCTAAAGTCCCCTTCGGCTTCGCCGGTAGGGGACTAAAAATGGGCGTCTTTAAAGGCAAACATGTGTATTTTTGACACAGGGTTAATTATACCTCCAGAAAGACAATTTGTTTGAATAATTATGTGGCTGTTTTGTAATGCTTGTACCCTTTCAAAGTTAGATAACTGAAATGACATTTTCAGCCAGTACAAAAGATGCAGATATTGGATGTTTATGATAAATACCTGGCAAAAAAGCAGACAGTGTAAATCCAAGACCAGAAAGCGCAGTCTATAGTCTAATTTCAAGTTCATGATCCATACTGGCAGCAAAAGCCTGGATATGCACTGTCAAGGCTACAATATTCCACTTATTTCACAGCCACACAGACACAGCTCATTTATTCATGTATTTCCAGGGATTTAACAGTACCACGCAGGCTCTGAAGTGCCTTGACCAGAGATTCAACAGACAACAACTTCCGTTGACCAATCATAATGAAAATTGCAAGTGCACATTAAAATTTAATCAAACTGGTTGAAAACTTTAGAAGGAGAGAACACCAAATTAAAGTCTTCTGACAGGCAAGCAGTCTCTGGTATGACTCCCCCATCCTTTCAACTTTGCTGTGGGGGTTATAAAAGAGTTCCCAGAGAAAATGGATGTATTTTTACTGTTACTTAAATTATATGAAAAAACATACCATGTTTAGCATGCTCATTAGTTCGGCTAATCAACAAAAGACAGAGCTGGTCTTGTGTAAGTCGTCCTTGGTTTTGTTTGATCATATTATCCACATAATCTCCTACAAAAATACAGAAAAATTTTACATATGTACATGTATGTTACAAAAGGAAAATCTCAACTTCAAATTGTGGCGTTGAATGCTTTTGCAAAAATCCTTACCTTTACCTCTTTACCAAATGACAAAATTTCAGATTGGTCCAAACTGAAAGCCTCTGTAGACAACAAATCAAATCACACCCAAAAATGAAAATTAGTCTTTGGAAGGATAGAAAACATTGTCGGGAAAGGGAAAAATGCTGATTACCAGCATTTCTTCCTTTTCCCAAAATGTTTTCAAAGGCCTTTTTCCTCTACGTTGGTGAAACTGGGGACTGGGTGTTAAAGGGTTAAAAAAACATTAACTGCTGCTATGAAGGCCTTCAGACACTGAAAGTAAATGTGTTGAAAACATGATGTATGTCCCATGTTTCACTACATCAGTGTATCATTTCTTACCCCATTACATATAGGGAAGCTGCCATTGCGTGAAAAATTATGAATACAGTTTAACTACACCTAGTCTTCTCAAAGCATGGTGTCTTGGTCTGCTCTGGTGATGATGCATAGTGTTAAGGCTGTGGGTTTCAGTCTTCATGGTCCTTAATTTTCTATTCTAGTGGATGAATTTAATTAAAATTTCAGCCAAACCGGTTGGAAATTTTAGAAGAACAGAACACCAAAATAAAGTCTAGGGACAGACAGCAAGCTGCTCCTAGTATAACCCACCCTACCCCCTCCAACTTTGCTGTGGGGGTATAAAAAGGAATTCCTGGAGAAACAACATGTGATGACACATAGTTTAAGGGCTGTGGGTTTTGGTCTACACGACCCTTAATTTTCTATTCTAGTGATGTGTAACATTCGTTCCCGAATGTCCTAATGATGTTTCATGTAACCAAAAAATAGATTTCTTCAAAAGGATTGATTTGGAAGAAGATATAGTTGCTCTAAAGCATATCAACATTCAAGCATATCTTTCACTGTTACTTTTACCCTTTCCTACACAATTCCATGTTTTAATGACTCAGAGAAAGAAGCATTTTAAAAACATTGTGGGAAAAGCAGAAAATGCTGGTTACCAGCATTTTCTCCTTTTCCCACTATGTTTTTAAAAGCCTTCTAACTCAGGGTTGATAAAAACAGAGTTGCTTGGCAAAAAATTAATACTGACAATTACCAATCATCTTTATAATTTTCTTTGCAGGTGTCCCATTCTGCACCCCAGCAAGTGAAGGGCAGTAGGAGACTATATCACAGAGCACTTCCCTATTAGACATCTTGTAGTCTCTCTCATGCTGCCTGTAGAACAAATAAACAACTACATGGTTAGATGTACACAATAACTATGATGTTTGTTTTGTGTTTCACACCATTTTCAACAGCATTTTAGATATATAACAATGGCTAAAGTATCTGTTCATGCACTCCCATTGTCCCGTAACCAGCATGGTGTAGTATGCACAACATATGCTGTGTTCCCACATTTACATTATGAAAACAAATCTTATCAGTGATAGAGCATTAAAACTGTTTCAATGACTTTCATCAATGCTTGAAAAGAATTTTGGCTGAGCTTCAACTTGAACTCAAAACCCCTGGGTTACAGGTCCTACACAATACAGCTCAGCTACAGGATTTCAGTAAATAATTAAGAAAACTATCAAGGTAAGACTAACTGACTGCTGTGATTTAGAAACTCATCTTATCTATTCACCAGATAATCTGTAAAGCAATTCATTCTTTTATACTGAAGATTTAAAGATTATCCTTTTCATTGGCTGGGAGAAACCTTATTAGCCAATCTGAAGGCAACATGTTGACTTGAAACAGTCACGTAAGATAATAAGTCACAGAATCCTGTATGCATTCACAAAAAAGTTGAAGTAGTGCATTTTTCATAATTCAAAGACAACTAGCTATCCTAACACTTTTCCCACAATTTTTTCCATCCTTTCGAAGAAAAACTACACCATTTGAGCCAAAATCAATTTGTCCACTGTAATGCTTTTAACACATGGACATGTAGAAAAGATTGTGTCATCTAATAACGAATAAAGTTTCTGAGCATACAAACAGATAAGTCTGATTTACTCACGCTTGACACTTCTCATCATTGCACGTCCCACTGACATCAAATCTACAGAAAATCTTCTTTGGCAATATCTTGTGAGCTATGCTAGAAGATGTTAACTGTTTGTAGGATTTTGTTCTGTAGTATGGACTAAATCTGAATATAAACAAGAGTACTGCATGTGGGTGTCAACACTTCACTGCAGTTACTTTTACAGAGAAAATTTTTATTCTTAAAAAGGGGTATAACTATATTATACTAGTGACCAGCTTTCTGGTATGGGTTCCCTTTTGATAGATCTTGAGGAAGAAGGTTTTGAAACATTGTGGGAAAAGGAGAAAACGCTGGTAACCAGCATTTTCTCCTTAGCCACAACATGTTTTCTACTCCATCTGAAGACTAAAGTTTTTATGTATCAATTTCAAATTTGTCTTCTGCATTTGCTTTAAATCTGGAAGAGTCCAAATTTTGCCATATGGGAAAGGGTTAACAATTTTAAAGTTTAAACTACATGTCTTCAGTAACACCAGATATCAGAAGACAGAGACGATGACTGGACTTGGACTATATATTAGGCTTTCTTCAAAAACAGTCAAAATAAAGCAAAACCTCCAGATCATCACAAAATCCTACAGTACTATAAAAAGTTAATATGCAGAAGGAGAGTGTGGGTGTCATTAAAGAGCACTGGCCTGTCATTACTTTAAAGTGCTGGATTCAGATCTTGTAATGAGCAGTGCCAACTTTGAAACTATTCACAATTTGCTATAACTATTGAGACCAGTAAGTGTTGTGAAAAAGCCTTTTTAAATAGTAATAAAGTAAATGAAAAGGACAAAACCAAATTAAAACAATGCAATAGTTATGCTTACTTAACTCTTTAACAAATGACAAAATTTTAGCCCTGTCAAAATCAAAAGCATTTGCAGATATCATGAAATCTACTTCCAAAGGGTACAGGACATTGTGGAAAAGCGAGAAAATGCTGGTTACCAACATTTTCTCCTTTTCCCACAATGTCTTCTTGAACAGGGTTGTTACAATTCAGGATTGTTAGCACTCCTTACCACACTACAAAATTTTACCCTGATCCAAATTGAAAGCATTTTCAGATGGCAAATTAAATGCTACTCAAAACTTATAAATTTATCTTTAAAAGGGTAGAAAACATGTTGGGAATGGAAAAAAATGCTTGTTACCACACTGTTTTTAAAAGCCTTCTTCCTCAGGGCCCTTAAAACTTGGGATTGTGTGGTAAAGGGTTCAAAAAGATACTTTATTGGCAATATTTCCTAGCTGCATTATATTTTCTAACGTGACCTGCTTCAAGAAAAAAAAAAGTTGCCTGTCAGTTAGAAATACTGTATATACCTTTACCACACAATCTCTACTTTTAACGACCCATGTTTTCTACCCTTTCAACAAGAGAAATCATCATTTTATCAACATTTAATTTATCGTCTGCAAATCCTTTCAACTTGGACAAGTCCTGCATTTTGTAAAGAGTAACTCTTTATCAAAAGACAAAATTTTAGACTGGTACAAATTCAAAGCATTTGCAGATGACAATTGAGAAGTGCCTCAAAAATTTAAATTTGTTTTGGGTAGGGTAGAAAACATTGTAGGAAAAGGAGAAAATGCTGGTTACTAGCATTTTCTCTTTTTCCCACAATGTTTTCAAAAACCTTCTTTCTCAGAGTCATTAAAAGTCGGGATTGTGTGGTAAAGGATTAACCAACCTGTAAGATCTAAAGTGGAGTAGAGGACTTTGGTAGGACAGTTTTACAGGTTTGCTGTTGGTCTGCCTCTCTTGTGACACTGTCATACCTTTGTACACCTGTGCAAACAAAACCTGGAAAAGATGGAAGTACATATTATTGCTACAACTAAACTAGTAACTGGGACTTTCAACAACAGTACCACACTCAGGTTCCAAATGCTTGGTTCCAGTTGCTTCTACGAATCAAGATACATTTATGTTTGACTCCTAACAAATGTAATTCTTAAACTGAAAAAGAGGTCTGCCTGTATTAACCCTTTACCAGACAATCCCGAGTTTTAACGACTGACCCAGTGACCTACTTTTTGAACACTTTTTTTAAATTTTGACCAATTTAAAACTTATCTAAGATTTTATCGAGACAAACATTCTGACCAAGTTTCATGAGGATCTGATGGAAAATGTGGCCTCTAAAGGGCACACAAAAGCTCATCTTGAGCACTTCGTGCTCAAGGGAGCTAATAAACACTAGAACACTGCATGCAGCTGCCAACGCTAGAGGACTGATTCTATTTAAGATTAAGATTAGACTGTAAAGAACATGCAGCAAGATCACTGATCTACATTGTTACAAATTTGTCTGCTAAAGGATTAAGCACAACAACAAACCTTTTTGAGTTCAGGCACAAGGGCTGGGTAATCTTGAATATCATCTTGTAGAGACAGGGATAATTTTTTCAAATCCTCTTCAATCCTAGTTTTCTGAAAAGTACCAAGTTATGAAATACATTTTGTAACTCTACAAAAATACATTACAGACAGCTAAATGAATGTTAACAGTAGTATCATCAGTTCCTCGCATTTTGATCTGTCAAAAAAAGAAGTTAACACAAAAACTGACTTTTATTTGTGGAACCACATGATTGATGTCACATGGTAGTTCGCTGGTAATAAGTTAAATCTAAAATTTTTCCAACAAATTATATCTGATATATGTCTATTTATAGAATTCACTTACTTGCATTTTGATGACATTCAGTAGGTCTTTTCCAACTAATATCCCAACATTTACTTGACTGTTCTTCTCTTCCTGACTTGCACTCCGATTATATCCCGCTTTCAGTTGTAAATCAGGTCTTGTGCTCGGATTTATCTCCATCAATGACCGCCGTCTCTTGGGTTTCTCCATATCTGCCGTAAGATCTATGGAATCTGTACCCAACTCTATCTTTTCTAGCTTTAAAACCTGTTTGTTCATTTCACTAACAACAGAGTTTGACACACTGGATTTATCACTTTGTGCAGTATTTGACTGACTAATTATATTTTCTTTTGAGCCAGATTTCTGTTTTCTGAGTTCTTTTATTCTATTTTCATATTCCAAGGCAAGTTTTTGTAACCTAGCTTTTTCTATTGCTATATCTTCTTTTGAAAGACTATTTTTAGCACCAACTGATCTTTGGGTAGAATTGTCATTGCTTGTTGCGGCTACAGCACTGTTGTTATTAATGGTAATCTTCATGTTGTCCACCATTTGTGGACGGCTCCATTTATTCTGAAATTAAATAATCAAAGTCTATCAATGGCTGGTTGGTTGAGTGATTGAAAGGTATTTAACTGACTCTTTACCAAACAACAAAATTTTAGACTGGCCAAATTCAAAGCATTAGCAGATGATAAATATAAAGTGATCCAAAAATTTATACTTGTTTTCTTCTTTTTCCCCACAATGTTTTTAAAAGCTTTTTCTCTCAGAATTGTTAAGATTCAGGATTGTGTAGTAAAGGGTTAATGCAGCTTTCAACACTATTAAAGTCAGATCATGGCAACAGCTCACTTATTCATTCTTATCCTGGTATTCACCAGTAATAGGCTAGGGCTCTGAAGATTGTTAACTTGATCAAACCACTAAATTTTAGACTTGTCCAAATTGAAAACATTTCAGGCGGCATTTTAAATCTGGCTCGAAAGATGGAAATGCTAGAAAACATTGTGGGAAAAGGAAAAAATGCTGGTAACCAGCATTTTCTCCTTTTCCTACAATGTTTTCAATAGGCTTCTTCCTCAGGGTCGTTAAAACTCTGGTATATGAGGTAAAAGGTTAACCAAAGACACTAAAACCCAGCCCTTGAAGCAAGGATCAAACCAGAGGCTTCCAGGTATTGAGCCATTCACTTTTACCAACAAGGCACCCAGGAACTCTCAATGGCTTGGATGTAAAACATAGTATTATCGCTTGAAAAATAACTAGTCAAGGAGCAACAAAATTTTAGGCATGTCAACACCAACAGCACTTGCCAACAGCAAATAAAATGTGTCTCCAATGACAGGAATTATTTCTCATAGGGTAGAAAACATTGTGGCAAAAGGGGATAATGCTCCTTTTCCCAGTGTTTTCAAAGTTTACTCCCAATGGGTGGTAAAAACAGGATTTTTTTTTGTAAAGGGTTAAAGCCATCATACACCTTTCTATTGTCAGTGATTCATATCGATCATAGATGGCTTATAAAAACATTGCAAGAAATACAGCTACTAGTATTCTGTTTGCCACAATCTTTTCTTGAAGCTTTTTTCAAAGGTCATAAATTATCTTTATCCATATTTCCATATTAGCAATCGTTTTCTTGTTTGTAATGCAGAATGTCTAGAAACAACCTATTATTCAAAACATAGAACAGAATCTTGTGGTGTTGATTTGTTTTTTCATAATATGTAGATTAAGATTAGATTGCTGTTTGTGAAGATTCAGATCAGAACGCACAAGATGTGCAGTCTGGCCCTAATCTACACTGCCGGCTATTTTGTGAAATTTTCATGGTTAAATACATCCATAACTCTCTACCATACAATCCCGATTTTTAATGAATCTGAGATAGAAGTCTTTTCAAACATTGTTGGAAAAGGAGAAAGTGCAGGTAACAAGCATTTTCTCCATTTCCCATAATGTTTTAAACTATTCCAAAAACAAATTTGAATTTTTTAGTCACATCTATCTGTTGTCTTCAAATGCTTTCAATTTGGACTTGTCAAAAGCTTTACCATTTGCTTAACTCTTTACCAAACAATCCTGGATTTTCAATACCCTGAGAAAGAAGCCTTTTGAAAACATTGTGGGAAAAGGAGAAAATGCTGGTAACCAGCATTTTCTCCTTTTCCAACAATATTTTCTGCCCTTCCCGAAACAATTTTCTATTTTTGAGTTGCATTTATTTTGTCGTCTGCAAATGCTTTCAATTTGGACCAGTCTAAAATTTTGTCGTTTGGTAAAGAGTTAAGAGTTGCAGTGTAAAGGCCTCTTCCCCCCGCCCCCCCACCTAAAAAAATCCATTTGATGTATTTAGTGTTATTTGCTTTAACCTTTTCCCAAACAATCCCATTTTTCAGGATCTTGACAGTGATCATTTTACCTTTTCAATTAATGAGTCCAACAGGATGCACATGATTTTAAACTATGGGTCCTGAGGAAAACTAATGAGTCTTATCATTTTAAACAGTAAACTTTCTAACAAACTAAAACAGCAACATATCTAATTACATTGGCAAGTTTCTTGATTGGTTAATGTTAGTTGTTTAAATCTATTCTTCGTAACCAGGAATAAAGTTTAAGCCAGTGTTGTTGAAAAGATTGAATTTTTCGTTCATTTTCGGGCGTTTCGGCTTGCGGGTCATGGGATTCCGCCGATTCGCTCTCGGACTCGGTTGTTATCGATCTAGTTGCATCGGAATCAAGGGGCGATTTATCTTGAGTACCTTTTAAAAGACTTAAAAGTGTGTTTTGACAAGGATCCAGCAAAATTTTCTTTTTGGGAGGCATCGTAGCCAACTTACGGGTTAAAAATGATCACAGTGACAGACGAAACTCAACAAAATACTTCACGGATATGATTGGCCAATCAGACAGATTTTTATTGTTGTTGTTGTTGTATTGCTTGGTGTCAGACCACCCAAATCGGAATTTGGCGACCGCGAGCGTAACCAGTCATGGCCGGAATTCTTTGCGTCCCTGTGGATGCACATGGGGTAGAACAATGCGTCTGCAGCAAAAAACGTGCGTCAGAGACGCGGGACGCAGGGGTAAAATGATCCCTGTCTTGAGATAAAAGAGTTAAAGAAAACATTGTTGGGAAAGGAGAAAAAGCTGGTGACCATGATTTTTCTACCCTTTCCCTAAGACATATCCCATCATTAAATTTTTGAGTCACATCTTATTTCTCATCTTTCAATCTGATATTTTGTTGTCTTGTCCAGTGTTTAACCCTTTACCACACAATCCTGACTTTTAACAACCCTGAGAAGAAAGCCATTTGAAAACTTTGTGGGAAAATGAGAAAATGCTGGTAACCAGCATTTTCTCCTTTTCCCACAATGTTTTCTACTCTATCAAAGTCAAAAAACATCATTTTAGCAATGTTCTGTTGTCTGCAAATGCTAAATGAATTTGGTCTGGTATAAAATTTTGTCGTTTGGTAAAGAGTTAACAAGTTTTTTCACCTTTGGCTGACTTCCCACATTCCCAGGTATAAGAGGTACATTCATTGACTGGACCTTCCTGGGTGCAGCAGGAACCGTTGCTGGTTGTGAGTTCATGGAAGACCCAGGGAACTCTTCATGCAATTGTAGTTTTCTCTGCAATAAGCTGTCTTGCAGTTCCTTGCAAATATCCTTTTTCTTCAGCAATCTGTCCTTAACAAGTCCAGCCTAGAATCAAGCAAACCTCAACAGTTGATTGAATAGTGTTTTTTTTATGCCGCTTTCAACATTCTTTCAGTCATATCACGGCAACAGCTCACATATTAATGTATTTCCTGGGTTTCTTCAGTGCTAGGCTACAATTTTGAAATGCATTGTCCAAGGACACTCCCACGAAAAACTCAGTGGATCCAGTAAGGCTTGAACCCCGGGCCTCCAGGTCACGAGTCTTACACTTTACCTCTGAGCCACGCAGGACCCCAAATCTCAACAAACAATATCACTTGTAATCAGTTGTACACATTTTCAAACAATGAAATTTCCAATTAGGCAGAAATAGAAAAAAATGTCATGAAAGACAAATAAAAGGAACAGGAAATCACTTATACAGTGAAATATCTCCTTGACTCTTTGCCAAAAAAAAAAAAAACCCACAGAATTATAGACATGTCCTGTTTGCAAATGACAAATTCATTGTAGCCCAATTGATGATTTCTGTCTTTGAAAAAGTAGGAAACACTGCTGGAAAAGGAGAAAATGCTAGTTACCAGCATCTTCTCCTTTTCTCACAATGTTTGTAATCAGCCAACTGCTCAAGAGTTCTTAAAACATGGAATTGTTTGACAATTGTTCCAATTCCAATTGCTTGACAATTGGTTAAGCCATATTGTTGATAATGTATTCATGTGTTTAATCTTTATTCATTAATCATTCATTTTTCCACAAAAATATTCTCAAAGCTGAGTGCAGGAATTTTTTTTTTCAGTGGCTAATGAATTATATTTCTCATGGCATCTTCGTTGTTCACATAATGATACTCAAAACTGATTCTACAAACCTGTTTTTTTGTTTTTACAAACAGCTCTTGGTTTGTCGAGAAAATCTTTTCTGCTGCATTCAACTGTTCTCTAAGATGTTTCACTTTCAATTCGCTAACTCGAACATTTTTGTGATATTTAGTTGCTTTTTCCAACAAATTCTTCAGTAATCCCTGGTCTTTGGTAATACTGGCCCTAAAATTTATTTTAACCATTTACCACACAACACAATTTTAGACTTGTTCAAGTTCAAATCATTTGCAGACAACAAAATAAATGTGGCTCAAAAATTTAATTTTTTTTGGCAGGGTAGAAAACAGTGGGAAAAGGAGAAAATGCTGGTAACCAGCATTTCTTCCTTTTCTCATGTTTCCAAAAGGCTTTTTCCTCAGGGTTGTTAAAAGTCATAACTGTTTGGTAAAGAGTTAACCCTTTAACACACCACAATATTTCAGTCTGGTCCAAATTGGAAGCAATTGCAGATTGAAATTCATTTTGGGAAGGATAGAAAAAATTGTGGAAAAGGGAGAATTGCTGGTTACCAGCGTTTCTTTCTTTTCCCACTACATTTTCAAAGGCCATTTTTCTCAGGGTAGTTAAAAGACGACATTGTGTGGTAAACGGTTAATAGATTTTTTAACTTTGAGAAATATTCAAATTCTGAGTCAAAGGATAGTCTGCATGTCTTTTGCTTTACACTTCACCAAACAACCCTACGTTTACATGACCCTGACAGAGAAAGCTTTTGGAAATATTTTGAAAAAAGAAAAAAATGCTGGTAACCAGCATTTTCCGCTTGTTTTCAAAACCTCAACAAAGACAAATCCCGTACTCTGAGCCACATTTAGTTTGCAGCCTCTAATGCTTCAAATTTTGACAAGTCTAAAACAGTGTTCTCAGATAGAGTGCTGATTTATCAACTGTATGGTGCTTGATGCCACTTAATTAATATTAACCCTTTACTGTACAATCCCGAGTTTTAACGACCCTTGGAGAAAGGCCTTTTGAAAACATTGTGGGAAAAGGAGAAAATGCTGATGACCAGTATTTTCTCCTTTTTCCCCACAATGTTTTCTACCTTGCCAAAGACAGAAATCATCATTTGAGCTAGATTTAAGTTGTCGTCTGCAAATGCTTTGAATTTGGTCGAGTCCAAAATTTTGTCATTTGGTAAAGGGTTAAAGACATCACCATGACAAATCACTTATACATCAATAAACATGTGTTCTAGATTTCAGCAGCACTAAGCTAGGGCTCTGATGTGTCTTGCCTAAGGACACTTTCATGCAGAACTCAATGCCTGAGTGAGGATCAAACAGTGAGACCTCCAGATTGCATATTCCACATCTTCACCAGCAAGGAACCCTTGATGTCTTTTGCAGAAAAAACTTTTGTTTCAATTACAATGCTTCAATTCCAAAGGTAGCCAGTGTGTCTGTCTATTTAGAACACTTCTAAAATATCCTTTACTTCCTAATGTTTGGATTCATGTTGGAATTTGATCTGTTACCACAGTAGCAGAGACACTATAGTTTTATTCAGTTGTGAATTATGTCTACTATGCAATGAGTCATGTGATTTCTTTTTTTAACTCACCGCAAGAAATCAACTGACTACATAATTTAATTCAACAATGAAAAACAAAGAAATTATAAATAATCTGACTTAATTTGCCATTTTCCCTAATGAAGAGGTAAAAACACTTTTAAGTAATTTTCATCTGACAGGACCACGAGAATTCTTAGCCTTAGGTTCTGCGGAGACTCTAAAGCTATGCGACAGTAATTTCTTTTAATATATACCTACAAATGATGTGACCAAAATATGTAAATTATCTTAACTCTTTACCAAACAACACAATTTTAGACTGGTCCAAATTCAAAGCATTTTTAGACGACAAATGAAATGTGGCCAAAATTATGGAATTTGTGTTTGAACAGGTAAAAAACATTGTTGGAAAAGGAGAAAATGCTGGCTTCCAGCATTTTCTCATTTTCCCACAATGTTTCCAAGAGCCTTCCTTTTCAGGTCGTTAAAACTTGAGATTGTGTGGTAATGGGTTAAACACATATAAAACAGACCAGATTATGTTTTCCATATCATGCATGTACTCAGTGTAGATGTTCTGTATCACATGTGTACTCTCTGAAGAACATTATTGTGTTCATTGACTTTTTTCATGTTTTCACCTTTGGCTCTTTTCATAAAATCCTGAAATTGTGCAGCTCTGGTTTTTTTCTCTTCGGTATTTATTTTGTGATGTTTTTCACAGCTATGAAAGGAAGGTATGTAACAGCAGGAACATAAAAACAGTCTGCAATTCCATGTAATCGGATCAGGTTTTGCTGCGTGCATAAAGAGGTTTGTATGAAATTCTGTCTTGGATCTCGTCCAATATGCTTCTCTTTACACACGCAACTCCGACCTCACAGAAATGCAGACTTGTAATATTTATAGCCTGTGTAATAACTAATGAAAAGCTTACGTTTGTTTTAAGATTTGCTCCTCTTGATGCTGGATGAATTTATTCAACTCCTGTCTTTTGGCTTCTTTCCTCTCTTTTTCTAGTTCCATGTCTGATTTTCCACTAGTATTCTGTGCCTGTTGAGACAAAACTTGACAAAATACTAAACATGCACTGGAAGTTCAGTGACAAAATACAGAGCTTATGATCAGTGTTAGGTATTCAATTCACAACTTGGCCAAATTCTTTACAAGAATTCATAAAATTTATTTTCACAGACCTTAACTACTTGCCAGGTGGGACAAAATTTTAGACTGCTCCATTCTGAAAGTCTTTGCAGATGTCAAATTAGATATGGCTGAAATGATGGAATTTATCTTTATACGGCTGAAAAACGTTGTGGGAAAAGGTGTAAATGCTGGTTCTTTTCCAACAATTTTTTCAAATGCTCTCTTCCTCGGAGGTGTTAAAACACAGAATTGTTTGGTAAAGGGTAAAAATACTCAAGAAACCAAATTAACACTGCCAGACTGTAGCACAACCTCAAACATTTTGATTTCAAAAGTTCTTTAATTAAAAATATCTCACTATATGCCCCAGTGTAGATCAAAGATCAGACTTCACATTCTCTGCAGTCTGATCTTGATCAACAGTCTGCAAAAGCACAAATGATAATGTTTAGCCGCTCAAGGGTTAAAAAAGAAAATAACATCTGTATGAGAATGTACCTCTGCAGTTCTCCTGGCCTCTTTCAGAAAACTGTCGATACCCCCAAGTAGTTTCTCCAGGCCTGCTGGAGGCTCCTTTTGAGGGCTTAAGTCTTCTTCCTCTTCTGAAGAATCTTCCCCAAGCTGGATTACCACAGGCTTATGTACAGGTAAATTCTGTAATGTAAAATCAAAACAAGAACATGGTCAAAGGATAAGAAAAAATAGAAATTCAGTATTAGCCACTATTTTATCTTCATATGGCTAGACAACTACAGGCTTATGTATAGCTGAATTTAAAACTCAAAATGGTCTACAGACAATGAAATTGCATCATCTAAAATTTGAAAATTGACTTCACCTGAAAAAAGGAAACAAAGTTACCAAATTGAACTCAAACCAAAGTTTGTAAATTTTCTTCTAATCCACCAGTAAAAACAAAGTGTTTCCAAAAGTTTCCAATTACAATTAAAATCTCTTTACAATCATGTTCAGAGCAGGACTCTTGGTTCAGCTCATCCTTCCTGTATGACACTCTCCCCTGTATCTAGAATAAAGCCACCAATCACACAATGAAGAAGAACAACAACAAAAAAACTACATGGAACACCCTTTGGTTCGTTCATTGAAATTTAACTTTTTATCAAACAAGAAAACCTTGGACTTTTCCAAGATGAAGGCATTTTGAGACAACAAAAACTAACTGGAGCTGAAATGAAGAGATTTTTTTTTTTTTTGAAAGGGTAGAAAACATTCAGGGAAAAGGAAAAATGTTGGTTACCAGCATTTTTTTCTCGACAACGTTACTTACAGCCTTTTACATCAGGATTGTTGATACTGGGACTGTTTGAGTAACATGCTAAAACCCTAAATAAATCAAAAGGACTTTCTTAATGCAAAAGGTGGACCAAAATATTACAATTTCAAGGGTTTTTTTTTTTTCAAATTATTTTACAAAGAAAGAGGCGACAGTGACTGAGTGTAGATCTAAGGTCAGACTGCACATTTACAGTTAAATCTTAATCTACACTGCCTGCAACAGGCAGTCTGATATTGATCTACAGTGTCAACAAAAACAACTAATGTTGCACTTAATGCTCTATAGGGTAAAGTCAACTGAACAGATCTAAATTGATTAATGATAAAAATAAACAGATCTCAAATTGATGGTCCATGACCAGTATGACCTAAAAAAAAGAGAAGAAAAACTTACACCTATATGAACACGCTGCTGGTTGACTTTAGATGTAGACTTGGACGGTTGGAGTTGGGAACCAGGTGAGCGACTAGGTGAAACACTTGGTGACTTCTCACTCTTTTTCAAGTTCTGGAATGAAGAGGGTACAAAATCTTAAAAAAAAAAGTCCACTATTTTTTTCCTGAAACATCTCCCTCATGCAGTTTAATCTATCAACCCTTAGACCAGTAGGCGCTACTGAATGTGCTTTTACACATACTGCAGATCAAGCTCAGACTGCACAAAGCATGCAGTCTGTTCTTTGACCTTCATTGTTCAATACAATGAAATTTTTATGGATAAAAAAAACTTGGACATTAGTTAACCATTGCTGTTTAGTATCTAATGGTTGAAGCATTAAGTGACTATGAAAATATCTCAATAACATATTCATGATTGAGATTAACCCTTTACCAGACGACAACATTTAGCCTTGTCCAAATTGAAAGCAAGTGCAGATGACAATTTCAATGTGGCTCAAATGGTGCAATTTTTCCTTGATAGGTAAGAAAACATTGTGGGAAAAGGAGAAAATGCTGGTTACCAGCATTTTCTCCTTTTCCCACAATGTTTTCAAAAGGCTTCTTTCCAAGGGTCGTTAAAAGGTGGCATTGTGTGGTAAAGGGTTAATCAAGGTTTGATAGATGAATACTTGTGAAAAGCAGTGTGGCAATAGGAGAAACAGCTCATCAAGAGCAGTTTCTCCTTCAGTAACAATGTCTTAAAAGGTGGCCTGCTGCAAGGTAAGTAAATCATCTGCAGGTATCAACATGATGCATATGAAAGCATCAATAAAAATAGCAGTCAAACAGTATCACCTATTCAAGTTCTCATACAGTATACAACATTACCTATAGATTCTTTAACTCTTTACCACACAATCCCAACTTTTAACGACCCTGAAGAAAAAGCCTCTTGAAAACATTGTGGGAAAAGGAGAAAATGCTGGTAACCAGCATTTTCTCCTTTTCCAACAATGTTTTCTAACCTTAGTAACCAGCATTTTCTCCTTTTCCAACAATGTTTTCTAACCTTCCCAAAACAAATTTTAACTTTTCAGTCACATTTGTTGTCTGCAATTGCTTTCAATTTGAACCAGTCTAAAATTTTGTCGTTTGGTAAAGAGGTAATATACCTGTATACTATGGCCATTTCTAGTCTGCAAATAAAATAACCCCTATTTCTGCAATTCAATGGCCCACATTTCTCAGACACAAAATATTGTACAGTGTGGATCTAGGATAATAAAGCATTTCCTTTAACCTATTCCAATCACTACTGATAATTTGATACTTTCTTCAAACATGTATATCTAAACTTTTATTTTGTATCACAATATGGATATCAAGTAGGGGGATGGGTGGGGGAAGTAATTGATTAAGCTTAGAGAGTTACCCACAACATTAAAGATACATCCTTACAGCCACAGAGAAAACCCTCTTAAAACTTGAAAGTGAGTAGAATGGCTCAAAATGTGGTCAGCTGTGTAAACATAGATAAATTGCCAATATATATGGTGTAAGGGATGAAGAACTCAAAAGATTTGTCCTCATTTAAAACCGTCAAATAAAACTGTGATTTCTTTGAAGGCTGCCAAAAAAATGAAATCCATTTTCTATCTGTTGTGATCTGTGCAACCTTAGAGCCATTAAGGACAACATTCGGCATGAAGATACAAAAATGATTATTGTTTCATAAAATAAAGATGAAATTGGTTAAAAACTAGCTGAAAACGAGTATGGATGTATCTTTAATTATTTTTTGGGACAATATAGATCACACAAACCGCCTTTGGTGGACAGAGTAGAACAGATCAGACTACAAAGACCATGCAATCTGTTTTTGTTAACCCTTTGCTTAAATACCCTGGCAAAAACACCCTCAAAATTCTATACTTTGAACCTCTTCGATTGGGAAGTCCAATTCATCAATTTAGAGCTGAAACTGTTAAAAACACTTTTTCTTTGCCTAATCTTACCATGTTGTGTGTACACAATGAAAGTCTAATCGAGACAATTCTAAGTACTCACAACATAGGTTTAAGTTAAAAAAAAAAAAAAAAACTATAGAAATATCAATCTTTGGACCTTTAAACACTCCCCTAAATGGTTTCCTTGCAAAGAACATTTACCTCTAATCTCTCTCTCTGCTTATTTGCCAAGGACTGCAAGAGCTGAGCTCTAAGCAATGTCTCCTCTTCCTCCTCACCTCCTAAACTGTCCCTGTCTGTGTCATCTACTTCTTCTTCAACAACTGCAGCTGTAGTCGACTTTTCTGTAATTCTACTTTTATCGACATGCGCCACAGATTTGACAGATTGGTGTAATCTCTCTGCTATTTCTACACTGGAAGACTGCATTTGGGTTGAATGTTCTGAGCTAGGTTCATCATGCACCATAAAACTTGTCTGATAAGTGTCATAAATGTCTCTTGAGTACATGGAAATGTCCTTACTTTGCATTAATGGAATGTCCTTACTTTGTAGTTTGTCCTTACTTTGTGTCATAGAATTGTCCTTACTTTGTGTTACAGAAGTGTCATTACTTTGTGCTGTATGTTCAGGATAATCAGCTGTAAAAGACTGACTGTCAGAGGTCCATGATTGGGCTTCTCTTGATGCTTGTGTCCATGATGCTAAAGACTCTGTATTAACTATTGCAGCTGGGTTATAAATATCAGACTGTTGAGATTGTCCTGGATGTTGTGGAGTTGCTCGCTGTACTGAGCTTCCTGTAGCGGAAGCTTTATAGTTTGGTATTTGTACTTGATTACTTTGGTCTGTTTCCTCAACAGTGCTTACCAAGGTTGGGACTGTTGGAGGCTGTGGGGGTGGTTGTGGTGGTGGTTCTTTTGGCAACGGAGGAGGAAGAGGCGGTGGGAGAGTCTCGGGTGGAGGAGGGGGTAGAGTATCAGGTAATGGGGGCTCTGATGGGGGTAAGGGGGGATTAGGGGGAGGCTCTGAGGGTGGTGGCGGAGGCAAGGGTGGCTGTATGGCACTTCCCAACTCTGTTGTGTGAGGTTGATTTGTATGGCTGGTAGAGTATAGACTGTTCAACTGTGGGTCTGACATGGACATGAGTGGTACTTGTGGTATCATGTTGGAATGGTAGAGATCAGAAGACTGGTAGATCTGAGTCCATGGCTCATACATGATCTGCATGTTTGGTACCTGAAATAAGTATCAAAATCTCGTTTTTCCAAAAATGTGCTATTCCTTGAGTAGAATAATCAACGTACTTTTAGAAAGAAGCAAAACAGCATTTATGAATAGCTGCATGAAGAAAAACAACTGTTTCCAGCTGTATTTTCTACACATGAGCTGCACTCTGATAAAAAGGGTTTGATGCATCTCAATAGTGCACTATACAAAGCAATTTATAATATATCTATGGATCCATAAAATCTATTTTGTCTAACAACTGACCGAATCACTAGGTAGAATGGTTCTCTGACATGCAGAAAATTGACTGATAGCAGAAAGTTTCAACCCAGGTCAACTACACAGGCTGACATGGACTGATACTTTTTGCAGGTGTATTTAACCCCCTTTCCACAGATCAAGGCTCAATAGCCAAATAATCATGGGGTGATGCCAACACTTAACTGAGTAAAAATGTCAAACTCCTAGAATTTTTTTTTCTATTTTATTCCCAACTAGTTTCTGTTATTTCTACCTTTTTCAAGGTGCATATTGCATGTCATGACAGATGATGGCATGATGTCACATGACATCAGTGGCAACAATGCCAAAAGATGGTAATAAGTTTGGCATAAAAAATGATTATTTGACCATGTTAGGCATACTGACCCTTAACATGATCTAAGGACACATAATTTATTACTGGAGAGGTTCAATTTAGACCTAGCAAAAAACTGATATAAATTATGCCAATGAGCAACACTTCTTACAAGCCATCAGTCCTTTTCTCATAAAATTTTGCAACTAAGGGAAATGAAGACAGAGGTAGAAAAATTTTCCCAAACCCACTTGTCCTGCTGGGTCAGTCAGTTAGAAAATTTTTCTTCTAGTATTATTTGTCCTACTTTTTAGTCAAGAAAGCAAATAAACACAGATATTACCAAATAAAATACTTGAAGATCTGGCCTTTAGCAGCCAACATATTTGCATTTACGAAGGTTTTGATAAGCAACGGGTCTGTTCGTTTAGATTTTCCTCGGGGCATTTCCTCCTTGATGGATTGCCTATTTCAAATTCATATTTGTCATCTTTTCTCCAACTTGATAAAATCGAGTGCTGCACAAATTATAGACATCACACATGCGCAATGTAAAAAGCGGTTTCTATTTTCGTTTTACCACTGCTGTGGAAAAGTGAATGATCACAATGATATTTTCCAAGGAATCCCCCTTCGATAGTTTTGCATGATCTACCCTCAGAAAAGCTACTTGCCCTGTCAGACCATTGCCTGGGAGATGTTACTCGCCCAGACCCATTTTTTACTCATCAATACAAGCTGATGAGTGGATTTTTTCAAACTCTGGTATAAAGTGATATTAATACAGTACTGGGTTAACTCTTTACTTGACAACAAAATTTCAGAGATTGAAATTAAAAGCTTTTACAGATAAATTGAACATGGCTCAAATGGAGACATTTGTTTCAGAATGACAGAAAATATTGTGAGAAAATGCCACTAGAATAATCTACTTTTTTTTATAAATACAAAACAGCAAAGTGGCAAAAGGTGAAATTCCTAGATACGGGCAATTTCTCCTTTATATGCAACAATGTTTGCAAACATCATCTGCTACAGGCAACAAAGAAACTGATGCAAACACAGTCAAGAAAACCATTTTTTTAACGAGGAGTTATTTCTGTATCAGCAACTTTACTTTTCGTCACAATGTTCTGAAAATTAATCAGTTCACAGGGTTATAAACTATGTCTATAAATATGTGAATAAAAAGAGTCAGATACTCAAGTTACCTCATACACCGGCTGCATTGCAATGCTGTAGTCTGGTTCAAATTGTAAGTCTTCATTACTTTGCATTACAGCTGAAATGAAAATAGCATTTAACTCTATTACAACATTACAAAGTTTTAGACCTATCCATTATTTAAAGTATTTGCAAACAACAAATTAATTGTAGCTTATCTCTTTACCACACAATCCCGACTTTTAACGACCCTGAGAAAGAAAGCTTTTGAAAACATTTTGGGAAAAGGAGAAAATACTGGTAACCAGCATTTTCTCCTTTTTCCCACAATGTTTTCTATCCTATCAGAATCAAAAAGCAAAATTTCAACTACGTCTACATTGTCATCTGCAAATGCTTTCAATTTGGACACTCCAAATTTTTGTTGTTTGGTAATGAGTTAAATACTTAGATTCATGCAAAACATAATGGAAAAAGGAGAAAATGCTGGTTACTTGCATTTTCTTCTTTCACCACGATGTCTTCAAAAGCCTTCCTGGAATCGTAAAAACATGGGGTTTGTTTGGTACACAGAGTTATACAAGTAATTATTATGATGATGATAAAAATATTATTAATCAATGAGACAATAACCAGGTTATGTCATTTATGAACATAATTACATTTATAACAATACTGTAGGATTATCAAAAAACAGCACGGAAAATCTGTTCTTCCATATTGCAACATATTTGATACACACCATATTTCAACATACTTGATATAGAGTATTTGGTTCAGTGGACATTATCTTTGAAAACAGAAAACAAAACAAAAGTAGAACTGCTGAAGGTCAAAAAATCCCCCCTCCAGTTGCCTTGTTACTCATTAGGGGCCAAGCCCCAGTAGCTCAGTCGGTAGCGTACAGGATTTGAGAATAGGAGGTTGCTGGTTCAGTCCCCGGCTTGGCCAATTTCTTTCCAAGGATTGATGATAGTCATCACGACAGGATTCATTCCTCTCTCACCGCTGACCATTGTTTCGACGATGGTTATGTGGCAAAGTAGCCAGTGGCTTGGAAAGAATGTTGTGCGGAGTAGTGGTAAAAGAAACTCCAGGAAAGCATGGATAGGTGCACTGGCCGCCGTGATATAACTGAAATAATGTTGAAAACAGCGTTAAACACCATACAATCAATCAATACTCATTAGGAAAAAAGGGCAATAACTCTTGTAACACTAATAGTCAACAAACCATAGTGAAAACTGCAGGTTCCAATAGTAGGAAGGAGAAAAAAACAGGACACGAAATTGTATATATCAAAGGAAGAACAACCCTTTTCTTTCTTAGGGGTCAGGGGGAGTATAAAGAAAGAGAAAATGAAAAAAACTCCAAGGTAGTATATAAGCGACATGAACTGCTGCTGAGTGCCAGGACTGTTCTACATCAAACAAAAAATGATATAGTAGAGAGTCAACAAGAAGGATACAACTAATCCCACAAAGGTTACCTGGTGACTCTGGGTCACTGTCAATATCCATCTCCACCTCATCATAGTTATCTCTACTTTGTTGATTGGACGGTTTGTCAAGGACTTGCTGTGTCTAGAAGGAAGAAAACCGATTCTTTGTTATGGAAAACTGTTCTGGCTTGGAAAACATCAGACAATGAAGTGATGACCATTCTAAATAAAGAATGACCCTTTACCAAACAGTGCCTGGCTTTAAAAACCATGAGAAGGAAGGCTTTTGAAAACATGGGGGAAAAAGGAACAGTTTACTATCAAAATTTGGCAACATATTGTTAGATGTACCATTGATATGTGCAATTATTTTCATCAAAATATGATGATCAGTTAAAAAGTTAAAAGGATTTAAAAACACCAGTAGCTGCCATCCGGCACATGACATAAAGTCACTTTGATGTCACGTTGAAAAGGTGCTTTACTTAAACTTTTCCATACAGAATATTAGTGCATTTCCATCATTTGCACCATCTTTCTTTTATCAATGAAAAACAAATGTATCACTGTTTACATATAATACACCAAATTCTTCAGTATTATTACTATACACCAAAATCCTCACCTCCGAAGAAAGCATGAGTATCCAGATCTGGCAGAAAATACGTCTGTACTTTTATGAACAGCATGTTGCAAGTGCTCAGAGTGCCAAACAGAGGGGCAGTTTAATTAATCATACCATAGTAAGGTAGATTAATAAAATACATTAACTCTTTCACAAACGACAAAATTGTAGACTGGCACAAATTGAAAGCATTTGCAGACAGCAAAATGAATTTAATTGAATGATTGAAATTTGTTTGGGGAAGAGTAGAAACATTGTGGGAAAAGGAGACAATGTTGGTTACCAGCATTTTCTCCTTCTCCCACAATGTTTTCAAGAGGCTTCTTTCACAGTCGTTAAAAGTCGGGATAGTGTGTTAAAGGATTAATGTCCAAAATTCAGACCACTTCCATTACCTGACCTTGCAAACTTTTTCAGCTCCTTCTCACTTCAGTTGGTTTCTGAAGATTAAGTTGCATCTACAGGGGCTGGAGACTGACATTGTACAAGGTGTGTGGACAGAAATACTGAAGCACGTACGTCCAATGTTAAGCTGCCAAATTTTGGAATTAAACCGTTCATAAATAGTCAAGTTATGGGAAATGTCTCCATACTTCTCAGACAACCCTTGCATATCTCTGACATACTGAACAAGTTGTATCCATGATAGAAGGTCAGATTGCACAAAATGCAGATATTCTGGTTAACAAAACAAGAGGGCCATGATGGCCCTGTATCGCTCCACTGGCTTATAAATATAAACCATAAATAATAAACATTTCAATGCTGAGCCAAATGGTTTCAAAATGAAGACTTACAAAGTTTTCTCTGTAAAAGCCCATATGAAAGTTGAGACCCGCAGGGCAAAGCCATTTTTGATCCCAGAGCTATTTAATTACTTGAACCCTGGTAGAGGTCCACAAGATAAAGCCATAAAAATAAGGTGATTTTCAAGTTTTGTCCATATGAAGCCTCTGTAAAACATAAGACCCCTGATGCAAGGCTAATTTTAAAAAAAAAATCAAAACAGGAAGATTTCTTAAGTTGTCACTATGTAAGCCCATGTAAAACTTGTGACCCCTGCGGTGGGGCCAATTTTGACCCCAGGGCTAAAATTTTGGCCCACTTGGTAGAGGCCCACTAGATATAGCTACATGCAAAATTTGGTAGCTCTAGGCCTTATGGCTAGGTACAGGAAGATTTTTAAAGTTTTCTCTATATAAGCCTATGTAAAACTTGTGACCCCTGGGGCAGAGCCAATTTTGACCCCAGGGCTAAAATTTTGGCCCACTTGGTAGAGGCCCACTAGATATAGCTACATGCAAAATTTGGTAGCTCTAGGCCTTATGGCTAGGTACAGGAAGATTTTTAAAGTTTTCTCTATATAAGCCTATGTAAAACTTGTGACCCCTGGGGCAGAGCCAATTTTGACCCCAGGGCTATAATTTGAAGAAACTTGATAGAGGTCTACTACATAAAGCTACATGCCAAATTTGGTAGCCCTATGCCTTATGGTTTCCGACAAGAAGATTTTTAAAGATTTCCAATATTTTTCAGTTTTGTTGCCATGGCAACCAGAGTTTTTGAAGGAATCAAATTCTTTCAAGAAATTCTGAAGAGGACCATGGCAGGATCATTTCTGTGAAGTTTCGTGAAAATTGGATGGGTAGTTTCAGAGAAGAAGATGTTTGAAATAAAAGTTAACGGACGGACGGACGGACGGACAGACGAACGGACGGACGGACGCACGACGGACACCGGGCCATGACATTAGCCCGCTGGCCTTTGGCCAGTGGAGCTAAAAACCTTTGAATTTCAAAATTTTTGTTCAGTGGTAGAAAATTCATTAGCTGTATCTAACAGTCTTATGATTAAAAGTACAGAAGAAATTTTACAGTGTTTTCTACAAAAATATGCAAAGAAGAAAAAAACTAAATCAGCACTGTGTAATTGGCTTTGCTTTGGATAGTTTTAATCAAACCTGGTTCAAAACTTATGAACCCTTTTTATATTCAGGCCAACTGGGCACCACAAGTTCTGGTTTGTAAGCTTAGGAAAGCAGAACAAAACTTGAATGGTAGCATGGACTGAGAAAATCCCCTTCCCCTGTGATAGATATTCTCACTGTATCAGAAGAAAAATTCAGAGGGACATAACTCCTATAATAGATGACATATCATGAGGAAAATTTCGAGTGCACATGTTCCCATGGTGGGGAGACTTACACTAAAATTGTAGCAACAGTTGCTGAAAACTGTAGGGGGAGAATAGGTCACAAACTGTGTCTTTGGACAGACTGACTGACAGGAGGACAATCTGATTCCAGAAAATATACCCTTCATTGAAGGGAATAATTAATGAATTTTTGTAAATAGGGGCCAAAGAATGTCACTAGTCAATGTCAGAATGTCCTAAGGTATGGCACATATCGCTGGGTAGGCAATAAGCAATAGTCAACATACCTGTAGGGAGGAGCTTGGTTTAAAGCTGGGTTTGCCTGACTTTCTTTCCATCAAAGATAAAAACCTGGACACAGCCTCCTTGGGATCATCTAGTGTCAAAATCTTTTGTATTTCTCGAGTTTGAAATTCTGGACTAATTTCAGTATTTTTCCGTGGACTTCTCGACTCTTTCGACCTAGACCTTCTGGAAGAGCTGCCATCTGGAGACGTTCTTGATCTATCCCAATAACTGCTAACATTTTGTCTGTTCCTGGAATCTGAGGTTTTTGCATGATGATCTCTTCTTCTGTATGTTGGTAGAGTTTTCTTTTGAAATGCTCTTCTAGCTGTGAGGGCAGGAGTTCTGCTCCGAAGGGGTCTGTTGTATGGTTTCAAAGGATGACCTAGGAAAAGATAAGTAAAGTATTTATAGCCTAGATATTTAACTCTTTACCAGACTACAAAATTCCACTCTTTTCTGAAATGAAAGCATTTGAAAAGGACAAATAGAATGCCACTCAAACCATGGGATTTGACTAGAATGGGGTACGAAACATCGTGGGAAAAGGGGAAAATGCTGTTTCACACACTGTTTCCTAGAAGCCTTCTTCCTCAGGGTCCTCAACATTGGTGATGGTCTGGTATATGCTTAAATGGTGCAAAGTACCATCCCCAGCAAATATTCCACACAAAAGTTTTATATTCATACATGTGCTTGCTGTCAATAATCAATAAAAATTTGGATTCTTGAAAAGTATCAGTAAATTATAACCGAGTACTTCATGCCTGCAACTTAACTGCTTGTTCAGTTTTGTATTTCCAGTGCGATAGTTTCTTGGCACTTTGAGACTGAGCTGTAAGAAATATGAGCAATGTCACACAAATATCGTCATAAACCTGATGTTTTCCTACAGAAATACATTTACTCTTTACCAAACATCAACATTTTAGCCTGTCCAAATTTAAAGCATTTGAAGACGTCAAAATAAATGTTATTCAAAACATGAAATCTGTCTTTCAAAGAGTACAAAACATCTTGGGAAATGGAGAAAATGCTGGTTATCAGCATTTTCACCTTTTCCCACAGTGTTTTCGAAAGTCTTTATCCTCACGGTTGTTAAAAGTTGTGTTTGGTAAACGATTAAGTAGACTTTTAAAGATATTGATTTTGTTCAATTTTTAGCTTCTAAGAAAATACAAACTTGCACATTGTACTGAAATAGATCAAGAAAAAATTTCATTCCTGAGCTCAAAAATTCAATCTTTTCACAGAGCAGACTTATGGTTTGGTTTTACACCACAACAAACACTTATCCTACACAAACTACCTTCATTTCTACGACTGTAATTATCTCTGGAGGAAGGATTTTGGCTTTTCTTTTCACTGTGGGAAGATGTTTTAATATTCCTGTCTGGGGGATGCATAGGCATCTTTCTCTCCTCTTGAAGCTCTGATACCAATCCTCCTATACCATCCAGACTTTCCTCGATGTTAACACTTTCCTTTGTCTCTGCTTTCATTATTTTCTCTGCAGCCGAGGCCAAAGCGATTCTCCTAAGCTCAAGCTCATCTAAATCTTCATCTTCCAGGCCATCACAATCAGATACCTAAACAATTTTCAAAATATGAATTAACTCTTAACCATGCTGCAAAATTTTATACAAGACCGAACTGAAAGCATTTGTAGATGACAACCTGAAGGTGGCTCAAATAATGGAATTTTCCTTGATGGGTAGAAAACATTGTGGAAAAAGGAGAAAATGCTGGTTACCAGCATTTTCTCCTTTTCCCACAATGTTTTCAAAAGACCTCTTCCTCAGGGTCATTAAAACTTGGGATAGTGTGGTAGGTAAAGGGTTAATGTCTTCATTTGATACAATGCTTTCTTCACTGTTACTGCATCTCAATTCTGTTTGTAGAAGTTCTGTTTTGTTTACTTCAATGATCCTTGACGAATTACTATACAAGCTATATTCAGAACAGTTATTTGAAGACTTGCTTGGTATAATGCATTACATAACTGCAATTAACCCTCTTTACAAAGAGCGCCACTCATATGTAATAGTGAAATGACTATGATATCATCTCTGTTTAACCATATTAGAGATCACCCCATGTTTTCAAGACACTTTGGAAAAGACTTTCAAAAACTTTGTGGAAAGGGGAGAAAATGCTAATAACCAGCATTTTCTTTTGCCCAAACATGTTTTCTACTGAATTCCAATGGCAAATCCCATCATTTTAACGACATTTATTGTGCTGTCTGCAAATGCTTTCAACTTAGACATGTCAGTATTTAGTCATCTAATAAGAGCTTAATCCTTTACAAAACAACAAAATTTTAGATGGGGTCCAAATTGAAAGCATCTGCAGACTACAATTCAGATGTGGCTCAAATGATATAATATGTGTCTTTGAAAGTGTAGAAAACATTGTGAGAAAAGGAGAAAATGCTGGTTACCAATATTTTCTTCTTTTCCCCACACTGTTGTCAAAAGCTTTCTTTCTCAGGATCATTAAAACTCAGGATTGTGTTGTAGAGGATTCATTCCAATTTTTCCATAGGCTCTCTTGGTCTTAGCATTTCTTTTTCACCTTTCAGCCAAACATTTTTAACTCTTTACCAAACGACAAAATTTTAGATGGGGTCCAAATTGAAAGCATTTGCAGACAACAAAATTTGACTCAAATATTAGATATTGTTTTGGGAAGGGTAGAAAACATTGTGAAAAAAGGAGATTGTTTGGTAAAGGATTGTTTGGTAAAGGGTTACAACACTAACAACAGGAGAAATTATTTGTACAAAGGTTTTTCCATCGCTGCTATAATTTCGTATGAGTCATGTTCTGTGAGAAAGGGGATTAATGCATGTGCTAATAGTTTCAACTTATGTCAGCTTGCACAGTCTACAAAGGCTGACATGGGTCGAAACCTGTTGCTACATGTAAATTTTCTGCATGTCAAAGGACCATTTTACCTCCAGATCCAGTTGATTATTAGACGAAATGGAATTTATGGATCCATAATATGTGATGACTAGCTTGGTACATGTATAATGTATCACAGAGATGCATTAAGCCCCTTATGCCAGAGCATGGCTCATATATTAACCTGTATTTAAAGTTGATTGTCCATATTTTATAAGGTACCACAATTTATGTTCTTTGATAGGTCAATTAGAAAGGATAATAAGAAACAAGAGGGCCATGATGGCCCTGGATCGCTCACCTGAGTCATTAGGCGAAATTCCACTCCAGGGTCATAATGACCCAATTTAAAACTTATGAGAGACATTATTAAGACAAACATTCTGACCAATTGTCAGGTCAACTGAGCTGAAAATGTGGCCTCCGGAGTGTCCAAAATGTCTTTCTTCAATTTGACCTAGTGACCTAGTTTATGACCCTATGTGACCATATTTCAAACTCATCCGAGACATCAAAACAAACTTGTTGACCAAGGTTCAGGTGAAGTGGGCAAGAACTGTCACCTCTCGAGTGCCAACAAGGTATTTCTGTAATTTGACCTAGTGACCTAGATTATGACCCTATGTGACCCAATTTCAAATCCATTTAAGATATCATCAAGTCAAACATGCTGACAAATTTTCAGGTGAGTTGAGCAAAAACTGTAGCCTCTACAGTGCCCACAATACATTTCTTTAATTTGACCCAGTGACCTAGTTTATGACCCTATGAGACCCAATTTCTAAATGATCCGAGATATCATCAAGTCAAATAGGTAGACCAGTTTTCAGGTCAATTTCGCTAGAATTGTGGCCTCTGGAGTGCCCACAAGGTATTTCTTCAATGTGACCCAGTCACATTGTTTATGACCCTATATGACCCAATTTTGAACTCCTCTGAGGTATCATCAAGACAAAAAATGCGGCCTCTAGAGTGCCCACAAGGTATTTCTTTAATTTGACCTTAGTGACCTACTTTATGACCCCAGATGACCCAATTTCAATCTCATCCAAGACTTAATTAAGGCAAACATTCTGATAAATTTTCGAGTCAATTGAGCAAAAAATGTGGCCTCTAGAATGCCCACAAGATACTGCTTTAATTTGACCCCAGTCACCAGAGCCATGTTTCTTGACGGATCAAAATTTTGCGAACAATTTTTGAAAAGGGTCATCCAAGGAACATCTCTGAAATTATTTCAAAATCTGACCAGCCGTTTCAGAGAAGAAGAATTTTTAAGAATTTCTTCATTTCCGTACAGTGCAAGTAGCCCCCATTCACCTGAGCCATGTTTCTTGACAGATTAAAATTTTGCGAACAATTTTTGAAAAGGGTCACCCAAGGAACATCTCTGTGAAATTATTTTAAAATCTGACCAGCGGTTTCAAAGAAGAAGAATTTTTAAGAATTTCTTCATATCTGTATAGTGCAAGTAGCCCCCAGTCACCAGAGCCATGTTTCTTGACGGATCAAAATTTCGCAAACAGTTTTTGAACAGGGTCACCCAAGGAACATTCCTGTGAAATTATTTTAAAATCTGACTAGCAGTTCCAGAGAAGAAGAATTTTTAAGAATTTCTTCATGGCCGTATAGTGCAAGTAGCCCCCAGTCACCTGAGCCATGTTTCTTGACGGATCGAAATTCCGCGAACAGTTTTTGAAAAGGGTCACCCTAGGAACATCTCTGTGAAATTATTTTAAAATCTGACCTTCGGTTTCAGAGAAGAAGAATTTTTAAGAATTTCTTCATATCCATATAGTGAAAGTAGCCCCCATTCACCAGAGCCATGTTTTTCAACATATCAAAATTTCGCAAACAGTTTTTGAAAAGGGTCACCCAAGGAACATTCCTGTGAAATTATTTCAAAATCTGACCAGCAGTTTCATCAGAGAAGATTTTTAAAAAATTTCTTAGAAAATTCCATTTCGTTGCCATGGCAACCAGATTTTTGATGGAATCAAATTTTGTGAACAATTTTTAAAGAGGACCTCCCAAGGAACATTCCTGCCAAGTTTGGTCCAAATTGGCCCAGTGGTTTAGGAGGAGATGATGTTTAAAGAATTGTTCATGACGCACGACGGACGATGGACACCAGGTGATCCTAAAAGCTCCCCTTGAGCACGTTGTGCTCAGGTGAGCTAAAAAAAGAAAACAACAAAAAGATACTTTACCTCTTGTCTCATTTGAACATTTTCATCAATGTTCATCTCTTGTCCTGAATCTGCTGGATTGCTTTTCTCTTCAGAAGTGCCAACTCCTGTAAATTAAACAAGTTATAATAGTTTCCAAGTTGCTGTAGATGTTTCAAAACTTGGCTGTTAACACAAATTATCTGAATTTTTCGAAAGCGTTGATGGCCGAAACTTTTCTGTGAAAAGAGGCACTGTGTAAAACATCCATGCTCGATGGACAGTGCTGGTCTTTGATTCTACACATACCTATCAACAAACTTGAACTACAATAACCATCTGGATCCACATTCACCAACCATTCTTGAGGACATTCTTACGCTTATTCTCAAGAACTTTCATATTTTGAAAGTAACACAATTTCTGATTCGCTAAACCATTTAGTTACATTACTTTCTAAATCTGAAATATGACTATGAGTGAAATCTAGAATATGTTTGTGAATATAGGCCCTGATTTTATCATTGGTGATTAACCTTATACCAAAATTTCAGCCTTGCCCAAAATAAAATCTTTTGCAGATGAAAAAATAATTGTGACTCAAATATAAAAATTAGCTTTTGGAAGGGTAGAAAACACTGTGGGAAAAGGAGAAAATGCTGGTTACCAGCATTTTCTCCTTTTCCCACAATGTTTTCAAAAGGCTTTTTCGTCACGGTTGTTAAAACTCGGGATTGTATGGTAAAGGGTTAAATGTCTTTTCACATGCCAGTCTACTGGCATTGTTTTGAAAGCTACATGTATATATAAGGGGCTAAACTGTCAAAACGAAACTGACCAACAGAATGCATTTGTGTGGAAATACCTTACTTTAAACCTGGAATCTTTGTCTCATCGGCTAGATAAAAAGGGTTAACGCCAAACATTGCACTTTCAAATTCCTTTTTGCAGACAAGATCTCAACCTATAGGGAATGACTCTACCTGGTAAAGTTGCGTTTGTGGACAGTAGGGGGGCAAAGTAGATCAAGATCATTGATGTACAATGTTCAGTTGTCCACACATATTGTAATTTGCTGCTCTTACATATAGATTCAGAAAGTTTGTTCCATTATGAAGTACTCTAAGAGTCTAAGGAAACTAAAAAAATTATACATAAAGGGAATCAACTCTGGTTGACCGGTAATCTTTATTACAGGTAGTCTGGTACCCCGCCGTACTACAAGAGTACGTCAGGCAAAGTGCAATAATGGCGGCCCCCGTTGGTAATATGCAGAGGAGACGGGATATTGTTATTTCACATGATCAGATCGAATCATAGGCTGAATTCAAAACAGATCGCTAGCAATAAAGTCATGGCAGAGAGTTTTTCTATATTTCCTTGTAATTTAGTAAGAAAAACTGCATATCAGAAACGCTTTAAATATCCGAAATGTCAATGGACCAATATAACGTCCGAAAACAGGGCTACTTTTAAAATGATTCATAGTCAAATTTATATTTAAACCATACCCCAACAGCACGTTTTAGACTCGGTAATGTATTTTTTGTACAAAATTGATCTCATTTTATTAACTGATCAAACTGGATCACACGAAATTAGGGAAAACGGGGAAGCATGTAAAGGTACACTTGAGGACACCAAGGAGGCCGCCATTATTGCGTTTTGCCTGACCCGATAACGTAGTGGTAGGGGCAGGTAATCCAGACTATATTACAGGGTGTTTCATAATATCTGTTACACTTCCAATATGCCTAGGTATATTGTTTATAGAGGTAACACAATACCATTTACACCATCTATTATGTTGAACTCTTTACCAAACGACAAAATTTTGGACTAGTCCAAATTGAAAGCATTTGCAGATGACAAAATAAATGTGAATTGAAATATACTTTTGGAAGGGTTGAAAACATTGTGGGAAAAAGAGAAAATGCTGGTTACCAAAAGGCTTCTTTCTCAGGGTCGTTAAAAGTCGGGATTGTATGGTAAAGGGTTAAGATACAGTTTTATGACATGCATAATATGTAAGGTAGCATGATGCATTAAATAATAAAGGTGGCTTGTGCCTTTCAAAATATAACTGATTTACATCAGATGTTCAAAATGACATCCATTTTGCTGTTGAAGGGCATGAAGTCTGTTCATGAAATTCGATCTAGCATGTGGTCAGGGTCACTTCTGAAGGTGTTGATGCCTTAAAGTGATCTGTTGTCTCAGGCTGGATTTTATGCAAGAAAACCTCTCAGAAAAAAGGTTCCTTGAGGTTACATTTAGCAGCAACGTTTTGAGAAAAAAGAAAATCCAATCATGTTTGCCACATTTAACCTGTTTGCTGAAAATGGTCACTCTGTTTTATAGATCACTCTCGATTAAAATATGCTTTCCACCCATTTCAATACACTACGGGCTGTCCTTGGTGTTGTACCATCTTGGTATCTTCCTCTTGCACAAAATACTTTAATCACAAAGTGCTGGCATAAACTTTTGCTTCAAGGGAAGAGCTTCAAACATCTTTCCTTGTGACTGTTGCGTCTTCAATATGGTCTTTAACAAAGAAATGCCCAATTACAACACTCATACCCAAAGCACCCCATACAATGTACACTCCACCCTCAGACAACAGATAAAATAATTAGGCATCAATAGTTCATAATATGAGCCTAATCACAACCATTATCCATGAAACCAATTTCATGAACAGATGGAATGCCCTGCAATGCCAAAAAGGATGTCAATTTGAACATTTGATATAAATTGACATATGTTTTGAAAGACACCAGCTTCCTGTATCGTTTAATGACACCTTATAGACTGCATGTCATAAATCTGTATTCTTAAACTTGTTAAATGGTATAAATTTTATTGTATTACCTTTATAAACAATATACTGTATAGTACACATCTCAGAAAGTGTAACACATTTGAAATACCATATACAATGCAGAATGCCACTACAGTCACTTACAAAATAAAAAGTGCTATTACAGTCAGAATGACTATAAGGTTGAAAGGAATAAAGAAAGTCACCTTGACCAATCTCAGTCTTGTTTCCCCCGAGGTGCACTTTTGTTTTATCTGTTGAATCTTCCCCAGACTGCCTTGTTCCATCTTTGGTTTTTTCTCTACAAATCTCATCTCTTTTACCTTCTTCTTCTTTTTGAATGTGATCTAGTTTTTCTTTCACATCTAAGTATTCATTCAGCAACTTTTGATAATCCTCTTCTGTTTTTTCTTCTTTGGCATGTCTCAGTCTCCTCTTGTTCCATACTTATCAAACTTGTTAAGGTTCCATTAACATGTGAATTGAACTTGAAAAAAAAATAATCATTTACAAAAATCATCTTTATTAATTCTTTAACAAACGACAAATTTTTGGACTGGACCAAATTCCAAACATTAATTTTGTAGATGACAAAATAAAATGTTGCTAAACTGATGATTTATGTCTTTGATATGGTAGAAAACATTGTTGGAAAAGGGGAGAATGCTGGCTACCAGCATTTTCTCCTTTTCCCACAATGTTTTAAAAAGTCTTCTCTTTAGGCATCATTAAAAGTCAGGATCTTGTGGTAAAGGGTTAAGTACACGTATGATGTAATAATAAACAAAATACCAACTTGTTACATGTTTTCATATTAACATAGAAAATATTTCAAGCTGTTGCTGTATAATGTACCAAATACTTTCAGTCTGAAAAGAAAACAAGAGGGCCATTGGCCCTAAGGCACTCACCTGAGTGCTTTGTTTGTAATGGAGTTTAACACCATTTTAACAGCTCAGGTCATGGCAGTCAGTGATGCACCCATGTATTTCCTGGCTTTCTCACACCAGTACGGACACAACTTTCTTTCCAAAGCCACTGACTACTTTTCTCACATGCATAAGCGGTGGATTGATAAAGCTGAAGAGATCCTACTTGTAATGATGTAAAACACATGAGTGTTCGTGACCTACTTTTCGACCTACCTGACCTATTTTTGAACTTGTCAGAGATATCATCAAAAAAAACATCCTGATGATATTTCATGAGTATAAAACGGAAAATGTTACCTCCAGACTGCACACAAGATTTTTCTAAGATTTGTCCCAGTGACCTACTTTTGACCCAACATGACCGTATTTTGAACTTGTCTGATTTATCATCAAGACAAACATTCAGGCCAATCTTCATTAGCTTGGTCTGAAAACATGTGGCCTCTAGAGTGCTCACATGTTTCTTGTAAGATTTGGCTCAGTAACCTTTCTTTTTGACCTGACATGACCCAATGATGAACTTGTGCTAGATTTCATAGGCACAAACATTCTGACCAAGTTTCATGGGTATCAGGATGAAAATGTTGCCTCTCTACAGTGCACACACAGTTTTTCTTACTTTTTACCCCAACATGACACAATTTCAAACATGTCAGAGATATCATCAAGACAAACATTCTAAGTTTCATGAGTTTCTGGCTGAAAATGTGGCCTCTAGAGTGCACACAAGTATTTTCTAAGATGAGTCCCAGTAACCTGCTTTTTTACCCTACATTACCCAGTTTTGAACTTGACCCAGATACCATCAAGACAAACGATCTGACCAAGTTTCACAAGTATTAGACCAAAAATGTGGCTCTGGAGTGCACACAATGTTTTACTAAAATTTGATCTGGTGACCTTCTTCTTGACCCTACCAGATCCATTTTCGAACTTGTCCAAGATGTCATCTAGACAAACAGTTTGACCAAGTTTCATAAGTATTAGACTAAAAGCATTTGCACAGACATCAAAATAAATGCAACTCAAAAACTGAAGTATCTTTTGGGAAAGGTAGGAAGCATTGTGGGAAACTTTGAAAACTTTTGTTACCTACATTTTCTCCTTTTGCCAAGATGTTTACTATAGCTTTCTTTCTAAGGGTAATCAAAATTCAGGATTGTGTCGTAAAGGGTTAAAAGCCAGTGGAGCGATACAGGGCCATCGCGGCAGATCAGGGCTCTCTTGTTCATAATAGGGGATAGGTTGAACCCCGCCCCCCAAGAAAAAATGGCTGGATCGGCGTATGTGATGTATGGATATTGTTCAACATCTTTACTCGCCCATGCCCACCATTTTGCTCAACATTTGTACCCAATAATGATCGTACTTTGAATGATATAAAAATTATTAAGTTGATAAAAGTAACCTATGAAACATATATCTGCATCTCATTTCACACAAAAAGATACCTTAAACTGTCCTTATAAATAAAAATAACTTTAACTTTATTCAGGCCCAAGAAAATTATAATACTTTACATATTTCTGGTTGGTACTAGAAATTGGATTAATAAATCTTATCTTTATTTTAAAAAGGAATTCTGAGTGAAATTCATTAACCATAATGTTCTTATTGATTGCTTAGGTCAACAAGGTTTTAACCTGAGCCTCCTTGAACATATTGTGTGGGGGGGGGGAGGAAAGAGGGGGTCCTCTTTGAAATGCAAAATTTTAGAAATCAATTGTTAACTTCACATCTTTATTGCAATATTAATAATAAATCCAACAACAACAACAATAAATTGTTGAATAAAGACTTTTAAATTTTCCATTTTGATTCCTGAATGTTTTTGGTTTGACACTTGAAAAATTAGATTTGACTCCTAAAATTTTAGGGTCAAGTGGTCAATGACTCCCGATTTTCAGAGGCAAGCTCATTGACCCAATTTCGAACTTGTCCAAGATTTCATTAAGATAAACATTCTAAGTTTCATGAGTACTGGACTAAAAGGTGGCCTCTAAAGTGCACACAAGGTTTTTCTAAAATCTGACCTTGTGACCAACTTTTTGACCTGACATGACCAATTTTGATCTTGTCCGAGATATTATTGACGAAAACATTCTGACCAAGTTTCATGAGTACCTGGCAGAAAATCATCCTCGTTAACCCAGTTCCGATGTATTCCGCAAACTACATTCATCGCCCCTGGGTTATCTCGCTTATGTTTTCTCGTTCTCATGAATTATTCATGAGGCATTTTGATTGGTAATCTCAGTTTTTCAGTGAGAAAATTTAATCTATTTTTATCCACCACATGCCATCATTTCTGTTTTTGCCTCGTCTACTACCAATCAAATCGATGAATGTAGTTTACGGAATACATGGGAACTGGGTCAACGAGGATGACGTCACCCCTGCTACAAACCCCTAAGGACTGCAACAGCATGCTGTATTTACGAATATTTGCCTTTCTATACAAGGATTTATAACATCTGCCCCAGATTGTCGTAAGGCAAATGCCACAGAAGGAAGCCCACCGACCACCATATTCGTTGATAAATATGTGCGTTTTACCCGGTTTATTGATATTAACAGAAGAAATGTGATTATCCTCCACTACAAAAGATTATCGTTATGTTATTGACAATTCGATTGGCTGTTGGGAGTAATTCGCAATCTTATGAATATTCATAGAAACAACAGTTAATCAATTGAATGTCCCAGGAGTGATGAATGGTAATACTTCACACCTGGGTTAACAAGGGTGGCAGAAAATGTAGCCTCTAGGGTGCAAACAAGGTAATTGTTGACATCTGGATGACGCAAGATGCACGACGGATACAGCACTATCACAAAAGCTCACCTTGAGCACTTTGTGCTCAGGTGAGGTAGAAACGTTTCCCTACACCTCTTTTCCTTTTTAATAATCAGAGTGAGTGATGACTCCTTATTTCGCTTTAAAATTGGCTCTTAACCCAAACGACAAATTTTGGACTGGTCCAAATTGAAAGAGTTTGCAGATGACAATGTTAAATTTGATGAAAATGGCAGAAAGTTCTCAAAAAGGGTAGGAAACACTGTGGGAAAAGGAGAAATTGCTCGTTAAGAGCAATTTCTCCTTTTCCCACAGTGTTTTCAAAAGACTTGTACTGCAGACACGTGAAAACCAGGGCTTGTTTGGGAAAGGGTTAACATTTCGAAGTGGCTCAAACTTTTTTCCATTTGGCGAAAATGGTGGCGCAAGAAAGTACAAAGCCGGGGGAACCTACCGCTGACTGGGAGGCTTGCTTTGATATTATTTCTTTTATTGTGTCTGTGCAAACCCCCCCCCCCCCATGTCAGTCATTCATAGCATCTGGAATGAAAGTTGATCATACTGGCATCTCTATGCGGCAATATATATTTTTTTCTGCGAATAATATGGGCACAGATCGTTTGATAAATGATTAATCTTTATGAAAATGCCAAATTAATTAAAAAATGTAACTGTTACCCCCTCGTAATTCCATGGTTATGAAATGTAAATATTCACTGACCTACTTCCATGGAAATCGAAACTAGGCTTGACATTTACTGCGCATGTCCGACATTCATTTCAGCTTCAAGTACAATAAAGTTCTTTTTTCCACAATTGATTGGCTTTCTGTTTTATCAGCTTGAGTATCAAAAATAAAACTAAAATATACTACATGTATTTCATTTACAATTCACATGGAGTCATACTTAGTACTTAAATTACTGATCATATGGTGCCAGAGCTTTGGCTAGCCTCTGAAAATCGGGAGTAAGTGACCCCTTGACCCTAAAATTTTAGGGTAATAAATCTAATTTTTCAAGAGTCGAACCAAACAATTGATTGATTGATTGTATGGGTTTAACACCATTTTCAACATTATTTCAGTTATATCCCAGTGGCCAGTGCAGCTATCGATGCTTTCCTGGAGTTTCTTTTATCAGTACTTTGCACAATATTCTTTCCAAGCCACTGGCTGTTTTCCCACATTACCATCATCGAAACAATGGTCAGCAGTGAGAGGGGAATGAATCCTGTCGCGATGACTATCATCAATCCTTGGAAAGAAATTGGCCAAGCGGGGGATCGAACCAGCGACCTCCTATTCTCAAGTCCTGTGCGCTACCGACTGAACTACCGGGGCTTGGTCAAACCAAAAACAATTCAAGAGTCAAAATGGAAAATTTAAGAGTCTTTAGTCAACAATTTATTGTTGTTCGATTTATTATTAATACTGCAATAAAGATGTGAAGTTGATAACTGATTTTTAAAATTTTACATTCATACATTTCCCGTGGTTAATAAATTTCACTCTGTATTCCTTTTTAAAACTTTGCTGGAATGAAGATAAGATTTATTTATCCAATTTCTAGTACCAGCCAGAAATACGTAAAGTATAATTTTCTTGGGCCAGAATAATTGAAGTTATTTCTATTCATTAGGCCAGTTTAAGGTATCTTTTTATGTGAAATGAGATGCAGATATATGTTTCATAGGTTACTTTTTTCAACTTACTGTTTTTAATGAAATTTAAAGTATGATCATTATTGGGTACAAATGTTGAGCAAAATGGTGGACATTGGCGAGTGAAGATGTTTCACAATATCCATGCATCAAAGGTTAAGCTTCAAAAGGATACACCAATATTGAATCTATTGCCCTGTCTATCACTTTTAGCAAGGTTAGTGCCAGCTGTCAACCTATGATTATCAAAGGTAACAAGTCAATTATCACCTTCTGTACACACTTGGCTGATTATATGCAGCAGTTTAATTGATGTTTAATACCATTCTGATGATTTTCACACCTTTAAAATGATTATCTTTTGATATGATTGTTGATTTTTGGGGGTCAAAATGAGCCCTTGTTCAGAATTTTCTGTACGTCAAAAAAGGATATTCGAAGATTTTTGTGCATCAAAACCCGGGTTTAGGTGTTTAACTAAAGCCCTGGATGCTATTTTTTCGATTCAAATTGAATGTGCACTTAACTGAATTTATAATTAGTGTTTGTTTACAAACTAACCAGATTGTGTATGTCAAATTAAAGGTACATTGTAAAATACAAAGAGATTGATGAAAACTGTGAATTAATCTGGTGTCAACATACAGTTAAAACCATTTATCAAATGATCCACTTCCATTTTAATAGCTGGCAAGCAGTATAAAGACACATACATCTGGCTAAAAAAACCACTGGTAGGATTTTGAAATTTCCAGATGTACCGTATTCTAAGAGGGGCTGATATGAAGGGTGTGGAGAAACAATAGCATGGACCAACAAGGGAGGCAACTCTAAATATGTTATCTTTCTTGCGCCAAACAAAATGGTTCAAGATTCTCGCCCTTTGGGTTGGGTTGAATTACGCCATTTACAGTATTTTCTCAAATAATTTCTCTTGAGTAAAGCTTGTTTGATTGTAGCCAACACATTGTGGAACACGTGCACTTTACTCTTAAACAGAGGCGAACTTGTTTGCCTGTTAAAAATCACAATTGAAAAAAGAAAATAAGTTTTTTTAAAGGAAAGAGATAGAGAAGGTGCATGTTTGTAAGACTGGCGTAATTTTGTTCCCCAATCCCATTTTTCATCATTACACAGCCAAGATTGCCTTTAAATGGACATACCGTATGTGTGTGGTTTTTTACCTTTTTCCTATTCTGGTGAAACCGGAAGTAGAATTTTTCAAAATGGTGGCACCCATGTTTTCTTTCTGTTGAACAAAATTTGGTTTGTTTTTATGCAATAAATCACACTGCAGTTATTGCAAAATGTCAGTGAACAATCACAAATTACCGGTACATAAAAGTGAAAAGAAAATGTATTTCATTTATCTTTGTTGTCTTATAAAATGAAATATTGGTTTCATAGGCTAATATAAAGCAGATCAGACAGACATGCATCTGGTAGTCCAGCTGAAGCACTTCTTTCTAAATTTATAAGCAAGCCTTAAAGTAATGAATATGAAGCAAATGGTCTTTGAAAACATTGTGGGAAAAGTAATTTCCCCCTCTTTCCAGAGTTCTTAGTGTGACTATTCTTTCAGATTCATACTTTTTTGGGCCTTCGTAGGTACAGCTAATCACCAATTCAATGTTTGTTAAATACCAGTAAATACAATTCATGTAAAGAAATGAAATTACCTCCGAGATAGAAAAGTGTAAATCTAGGAATGCAATGATTTAAGCCTTTACCACACAACAAAATTTTAGACTAGTCCAAATTGAAAGCATTTGCAGATGACGAAACAAAAAAGGCTGAAAAAATGAAATTTGTTTTGGGAAGGGTAGAAAGCATTGTGGGAAAAGGAGAAAATGCTGGTTACCAGCATTTTCTCCTTTTCCCACAATGGTTTCAAAAGGCTTCTTTCTCAGGTTCATTAAAAGTTGGGATTGTATGGTAAAGGGTTAAATCAGATTTTAGACACATCAAAGTTCTGTAAATCCTTGATTGGTTACATTTCATTTGTGTTAAGTTTTTCATAAAGTCATATCTCTGCTTCCATTTCAACATCAAGGTTTTTTCATCACAATACTATTGTGGCTCTATGGTGTACTAAGTCTGAAACAAATGGCCACAGACATGGCCTACTTTTATCTGTTCCATGTGTGTTTTAATCCACCCAATTAAGGGGAAAACCAAGCTTGAAATTCTTTGCAGGGGCCCTTTCCTTCCCCTCCCATCTCCTGGCATAGGTTCATGGATGAATAAAACAGCAGTAAATGTACATTTACTATAGTTTTATAAACTTTGATAGAGCAAGAAAATATGAAGAAGGAAAATATGAAGAAGGATAAGAAAGAGACAGGGCACATGTGGAAGTCTGATTTTATTTTCAGTTAACCCTTTACCACACAATCCTGACTTTTAACAACCCTGTAAAACAAGCCTTTTGAAAACATTGTGGGAAAAGGAGAAAATGCTGGTAACCAGCATTTTCTCCTTTTCCCACAATGTTTCCTACTCTTCCCAAAACAAGTTTCAATTTTTGAATCACATTTATTTTGTCTGCAAGTGCTTTCAATTTGGACCAGTCTAAAACTTTGTCGTTTGGTAAAGAGTTAATTGATCCCATAGAAGGTCATTGTGTGAATTCAGTGCCTGGTTTACAATTTTAAAAAAATTGAATAAAAATCTAGCATTGACTTTCAAGCATTATTTCTGGGTATTTTTTGTAAAGTATAAGTAGTAGGACTGGCTGGTGTAAAAGAAAAAGAACTGAATTTGATTTGGCTAGTTTTATGAGGTGAAATTTACCACTTTTTTCTGTGAAAATACTTAACAATGCATGGCAACAGACTACATTAAAAACTCGTAAAAAATAAACTCCTGGCACGATATGGTAAGTTTTAAGTGTTTTGAATTTCTCAAATCCTACCTGTGATATGTGGAAGGTTTCAGTTTTCTATCCCACTTTATAAAAAATCATTGTTCCATGCTAGAAACAATCACAAAATAACATCAGAGTAACCCTTCAGACGGGGGGAACCCCAACTACTACTTAACCAAAGGATACATTTTGACGAGGGTGACTGAAAGTTTGAGTACTGCTGCTGCTGCTCACTATAACCAAGTACAGTCATACTTGAGATATTATGGGTGTTCAGAAAATGTTCTGTCAGATGTCTGGATGGTTTTGCCTTTATGTCCATCAAAGATGGTAAAATGTTTCTTGGATTCGGTAGCTGTCTTGTTCCTGTTCTGTTGAAAGTTCCAGAAGTATCATTTCTACTAAATTTGGCGTTCCCAACCGCAGGTTTGGAGCGATGTTTACTTCCAAGCATCGGTGAATAGATCCCTTTGTTTTCGTCAAGTCGGTAACTGTCCTCATTCCGACCGCGCCCCGACCGCTTGCGGTAATATCCTTGTCTAGAATTTTGGTCCTCATCGTCCGATATCTCCCCTTCTTCTTTATTTGAGTCCTTCATTTCACTCGTTTTGTTGAATCCATCCATTATATCGAAATTACGACTTGTTTTACTAAAGTTATCTTGTTGCATTTTCACTTCACTAGCAGCCAAATTTTTGAGTCACATTAGTTAGCAGGCAATTTCATTTTAAATGAAAAACTATGAGAAATACACGTCTACGAGAGATATCACTGTATTTTTCCCGAAAAGAATATAGATTTATGAGTTTTTCTTGAAGAGAAAGTTTCATTACTCAAATGGCAAATCTGTATTGCGGTGAATCAGAATTGTAGGTAGTATCAAACTTTGCCTATCTTCATTTGATTCTAATTATCTCGATCCAATTTCTTTCTCTTAATTATTGTTTTATTTGTAAATATGTGCAGTGTTTTTCACATTTTCCATCAGGTGTTATAACCTCTTCTTTTCGTGACTGTGCAGAGTGTGAGCTGGTGACGAAGGACAGACATGCGTGTCTATACATTGTATCGTAGTAAATGTATACTTGATCTTTTTTTTTTTTGGGGGGGGGGGCCCTCTCCGCCTCCCCCATTTTTGTCATGTTTTATGTTTTATTGCCCTGTGAAAGTCAGAACATGAATATAAATGGTACAATATCACTTCCGAGAAAAGTATGATAGACCAGTGGAAAAGGGAAGATACTTGTATCAATACAATCATAAATATGAAATTTTCAATATACGGCTGGGTGGGGATTAAAACCAACGTAAACGAATTTAGCCAGTTTGTTAAGCAGTACAGTCGATGCACTGGATAACAAGTGGATAAATTTGTATTTTGTAGGCCATCTACAGTAATAATTGGGAAATATTTCTGACCTCAGTTGGACAAACTAAAACGAAATGATATATCTCTTCAACAGCATTCATATTACAATGTGTTGATACTCTTTCATTACGTGGAATACCATAGCCCTATCCAGCCTCTATAGCCAAGTTGTGATCAGAGCATCTCAATTTACATAGTGCCTGTCTGTGCTTTGTATTAGAAACACAGGCTAAATATTGTCCAAATAAATTATTTTTAAAAAGTACATAAGAAATTAGTTTGCTGGACGCTTGTATTTCTCCAAAATGCTGTTGTAGATTCGCAGTTTCAAAGCAGATATATGAGCACTATTCACATCAGTACTACGCCACAGGTATTGAAAACCAAGGTTACATAATAACTGTTTAATATTACCATCCCATGTTTTACAGAAATTTGGATCATCGTCATAAGTACATCTATACAAAAGTTTAAACATCAAGCTGTCCGGAGACTAGACTATTTTGAACCAGTAATTAATAATTCTAACTTTTCGTATAACGTATGAAGGAAAACGACCAAACTCTCCATAAATGGCCGGGGTTGAAACGCTCCGATTTAGCTGGAGAAGATTTCTCATAAATCTTAAATACATGTATACTTTCTCTACATCAGGTGACTTATGAAAACCCCATACTTCAGAGCCATAAAATAATATTGGACTTATCATAGAATCAAATAACTTAAGCTTATCCCCGGCGTCAAATTCCACTTTATCAAATAGAGCGTACAAAGAATAAATTGCTCTATTGGCTTGTTTTGATAGATACTTTTGTGCTTGGTAAAAACTTCCGTTACACGATAAGTTTACACCTAAGAAGGAAAATTTGGAAACATTGTTCAAATGTCTACCATTATAATAAAATTGTACATTTGCCTGTCGAAATCCCGTTTTAAAAATCATCCCTACCGTTTTCTCAACATTGACGCTAATGCCCCATTTGTCACAATAATCATGTAATTGATTTAAAAGACTTTGTAGACCCTCTGGGGTATATAATAACAAAACTGTATCGTCTGCAAAGAGCAGTATAAAAATCTTTAAGTCCTCTATTGTAAAAGCACCTTCGCATTGTATCATGATTTTTTCCATACATGTCGTAATATTGATAATAATAATAAATATGTGAATAAAATTAACAGAAACGGTGACAAAGGTTCACCTCGCTTAACATCTGCATTAATTGCGAAGAAATCCGAATAGCTACCATCTGACCGGACGCAAGACTCCACTGTATGATAAATGGCCCTTAACATCTTTACAAGTTTGGTAGATGCACTATACGTAAGTATTTTTTGCCATATACCATTTCTCTAAACTAAATCAAATGCCTTTTGAAAATCAACAAAGGAGCAGTACAGTTTTCTTTCTTTTTTTTTTTGCTTAATAACTTTATTTACAGTTGAACTAAGAATAAAAATGAGATCGACTGTACTACGCTTTTGACGAAAACCGTATTGACAGTCATGTAAAATATTGTTATTTTCTGCCCATTTGCGTAAACGGTTATCAAGCACTATGGAAAATATTTTCGAAACGATACTAGTTAAGTTATCCCTGTGTAGTTATTGGCCTCACTTAAATCACCCTTTTTAGGAAAGGGAAAAGATACTAGTTAAAGTTATCCCTCTGTAGTTATTGGCCTCACTTAAATCACCCTTTTTAGGAATGGGAACAATGATACCCTTTGTCCAGCTACTTGGTTATAAACTGTTTATATACATAAAATTGAATAATGACACAGTGCAGGGCTCAAAAAGTTGTACACTCAATAAACATTTCTGGTAATAAATTGTCAAACCCCGCGCTTTTTGCCCCTTTTTTAGAGAATTAATGGCTGATTTAACCTCTTCAGGAGTAAAATCATTATCAAGCGCCGAAACACTAATGTTTCCAGAGTCACTGTCATTCAAAAAGGATTCAGTATCGGGGTTTATGAAAATATCACCAGAAAACAGGTTTTTGAAATGTTTATACATGGACGAAATGTCGACTTTTGGGCATCTTAAGATATCATTTTTTCAATTTCTCTCCAAATTTTTTGCGGACTATCGCGTGACAAATTGTGCAGGGTACGCTTCTTTTCAGCTTGGTATTTGAATGTTTTGCAAGTTTATGACATTACGATAGTTATTGCGACAAATTATCATCATTTCTCTATTTCTAGAGGATTTGCATTTTTTATATGCACGACATGAAGCACGAAATTCACAACGAGCTATTTCACAAGCGCCGTTAAACCACGGACTATCGGATTTTCGACTAAGATTGTTTACACTGGGACCAGTAGCGCCCTTTTTAAAATATGGTTAACGCATAATTATAGATAAGATCAGACAGCTCTTCAATACCCATATCTAAATTCAATTCCTCTTGAGCAATTATCTCAATAATGGAGTTTACATCACGCATTTGTGAAAATAATAGATTATAGGAGTCCTGAGCAAGCTCTTAATACCTTTGTTATCATACTGCGAATAACTTTGTGCACTGGAGTTGACGCTATTATTCCCAATATGATACACATTAAGAATTAATTGAATAGGTGTATGAGATGAACAAGACTGAAAATCGTGTACAATGAAATGGCTAATACATGGAAACAAATTACAAGGGAATACAACATAGTCGATTAGGCTACAGCCCAAAGTGGACACAACTGCAGAAGTTTTATTCCCGATGCGTTACTGTTTTATTTAAGCTACATCTGTGCAGTTTGTCGTTCGGTAACATACAAGTTTCATTATTTTCAAAATATTCCTCTAAAACGGACACGTCCTCTAAATAGATTAATCTCTCACCACATCGAACGGTTAAATCACTAATAATGCAAAAATTGCCACAACCGGAATACCTTAGACACTTTTCCTATAGGATCTGAAAATAATCTGTGTCAATTAAATCAAAATAGCGTGAGCTACTTGGCGGAACATAGACATAACAAATATACAATTCATCAGTAATACTGAAAAAAAAAAATCGTGCTTTAGCTGCGCAGTAATCAGTCCGTTCTCATCCTTTTCCACAATGTTTATTCCTTTTAATGATGACTTATAAAAAAGGCCTACACCACCATGGCCTCGTTCACATTATTTTGTAAACTCTCGTGTCTAGCAACGAGGACATTTTCGTAACCATGTAAATAAAAATCGTCATAACTTTTTTTTCCCAGGTTTCAGTACAAAAATAAGGTCATTATTTAGAACAACACTGAAGAAATCCGAATCCATGCACTTACACAGTTCGATAAACCCCTCAACGTTCCATGAAGTAATACTAAGTTTTGCTAAACACGGTCGCTCTTATCCGTCGCAACGTACAGTTTATTGTCAATATATAGCTTGTCGCGCACCAAAAACGCTCAGCTTCCCTTGTTGCGTGCCGTAGTCATGACTGGGAAAAGTTCCTGGACCCCAGGGTGGGATTGCTCCGAAACGCTGTACTGTGACCCACGCAGATTGACTGATTTTAGGGATTCTGTAACCTTCATTTTTAATCGGTCGGTAGACCGATTAGAGAGATGGCAAGCTTCGGAAACCCGTCCGCTCAGGGCAAACTGATGTAACTGCAACTCGTAACAGCTTTTACTTACAGCGTTTTAACGCCTATACCTGCTGTGATGACCTTATTACAAATACTACTTTTGACCCAGATAAGCGCACTTCTGACCAAGATAAGCGCAGGAATAGTAATTAGCGGTAAACAGGCGTGAAGTAATGTCAAGTAATCCCAAAATAACTTTTAAATTACGTAATAAACGGCGGTTATAATTTGTATAGTATTGAAGTACATGTATGTCATAATTACAGTACCATCGAAATCTCTAGCCAGCAAGAACTGGAGCAGTTTCCTTTCAACACGATTATAGGAAATAGGCTCAGTGATTAGCATCAACTTTATGAATGAAACGAGTGCGAATCAAGGGTATCGGGTGATGTGAACACATCTTCTAGTCGTCTGCTGTCCCTATCATTCGGCAAGTTGCGAGTGATCCGTTGATAGTTATACGAAGTTACGGGATCGACCGAGTTGTGACGAGTGCTCTTCGTACATGTAGCAGGTGTTGAACAGAAGATAGGTCATTTTGGTCTTGAGAGAAATAAAATCGCAACAGAAAGGAGTTTGTAAGGAAACATTGCTTTAAAAGAATTTGAAAATTTAGATTGCTCTGTCTAAAAGAAAACTGATGTAAATGCAACTCGTAACAGCCGTAAGTTTAAAATAGTAACCGACCGTTGGTCGTTTAATGCAGGGATCGTATATGTGTGGCGAAGCGTGTGAAGCTGTGGGGACAAAGGGTATAGAAGTGTGTAAAGGTTATGGCCCTCGCAGAGAGGCCATTACGTAAACATTTTCGGAATGGACTGGCGATTCACCGCTTACAACCTTAGTACCCAGACTGTCCATTCACAATACTGACTGATTACACATCTTTCAGCGTATGATGTATTAACCCTTAGGCTGGTAAGTGCGACTCACTGACCTATTTGCGAATAGTATAGATGAAGATCAGACTGCGCATAACGTGCAGTCTGATCTTGGATCTATACTGTCCAATAAGGAGATATTTCTTTTTCCAAAAAAGAATAAGTTTGACTTAGAATTATTCGAGTTTTACTACCAGTTTGAAATTTCATTTCAATGTTTTAGCAGGATAAGGGTTAAATTGTTTTCACGTCCCCTCTTCCTCTCCTTCCAGCCATGGGACTACCATTTTACACAGTCACTTACATGTTTTTTCTTGGTGAGTTTCTACAGGCTGGAATCAGTCTGTCAACCCTTGACCAAACAATCCTGTGGGTTGTGAAAATTTATTTGGAGAAACTGTATGTATTCAGCACGTTCTCTTTTTTCGACAGCGTTTTTCACCCATTTGAAAGATTTTCAAAATTTTGTCATATAGAACATTTTCATCGATGATAAAAAACCCTGAAACTGTAACACAAATAAGCTCACTTACTGTTATATTCTCCATATTTGAATCAACGGACCAGGGAAAAAGTCTTTGCAGAGAGTGCAGATTCAGACCAGACTGCTCAGAACAACCAGTCGGATCTTGGATCTCTCATCCACTTTTCCGAGTTATTCTACTCAAGACAGCAATATTTAGGCTGCTTTTCCAAGCTTAACATGTCTATTTTAACAATTTAGCGCTCTAAGCGTGCAAATGTCAGCAACATGTTTGTCCATCAGCTATTCCATTGAATGCTTAAATAACACAATCTCGTGACACTGATATATAGTTGCTAATAATGCAACAGCTAATTTTATAAGTCTCTGGTACAGGTGAAATCGTTTGTATTACTCCTTTTACCCCATTATATTCATAGTATGTGTCAGTTTGAATCTATTAGTATAGTCTTCTTTTTGGGATTCTTTTTTTTAAGGCTTACGTTGTTTTAAATATGGACGGATCTACAGTTAATCCATTACTGGACTAATCGTTACGAACTAACTATTGGTACATGTAATACAAAAGAAAAAATATTTGAAACTAAAACTAATCTGTATGAGTGATGTAAAGAGAAAACCAACATTTCGGAAAAAGCAAGAGATAACTTGCTAGAAATTTATTTAGTGCGCCGGTTTCCCCAATTTTTCCAAAGCAATCAACTGCAGGTCGATAGAAGCCGTATTTGTACAGTAATAGGTTAAACTTTTTATTTACTGTTTACCGAATGACAAAATTGTAGACTTGTCTAAACTGAAATCATTTTCATAAAACAAATAAAATGTGGTAAAAAGATGGAATTTGTCTTTAAAAGGGTCAAAAGGGGAAATGCTGGTAATCAGCATTTTTACCTTTTCCCTCAACGTTCTCAAAAGCCTTCTACCCCAGGATCGTTACAACTCGGGATTGTGAGCTAAAGTTAGATTAAGTATAACTTTTCCCCACAGAGAAATTTCAAAACGACACTTTTTCCCCGCTATGTTTCATGAGTCTACAAGGGCTTACAGGTACTTTATCGCAAATTTCGGTCGCGATGAAAGCGTAACAGCTAGCCTGCAAGCTTCAATATGATGTGACACGTCAGGAAACGGTGTTAAAGTAGTCAGGAAACAAGAATATGTGAACTGTCGCCATAAAATACTTTTGATATGGCATTAGTCACCACATATTGGAATCTAAAAGCTGAAGAGTGGAAAGGGGTAGCAAATGAACTTTTTCTAACTTTGAATCTTGATAGTTTTAAACCGAATCTAAACATTCTCATAGATATCAAAAGTCTGGTCCTGTGTTAGATCTGTAAATGGGATACTGTCATGATTAAACAACCCGGGTGTATATTTTTGGTCCACAAATTATGTGGATACATGTATATCCTAAAGATAGCAGGGGGTCCGTCTGACGATAACATTACGTAAAACAGTAACGATACCCGATAGGCGGCTTATCGAACATCGAGGCTCGGCTATCATCGGGAAACTCCGGCACAATCCGAACAATCACGAAAAAAGTAAAAAATAGGATAGGGGCATTAAAAAACTGTAAAAAGAACCAAAAGTTTATTTTTTAAATGAATAAAATATATACCAACTTAAAGGGAAATAAATTAGCTTTCTGACCTCACTTGAGATAATTTTGGCATTTCAACACAAGAAAAGAAAATTCAACAAATATTTCATTTTTTAACTTCGGAAAATGCAATTTCCCTCTATTTTCTATATCGAGGGGTGAATGCGAAACTATTCTATCTGTATTTTGGAAAATATTAAAGGAGATGGGAAAAAAAAAACTTAATTCCGTGAAAAGAGTTGTTAGATCGTCTTGTTTAATTATGTTCTGATGAATTCATGCTCTCAGCTCAACACAACATATCTAAACAAGATGATCTAACTATTCTTTTCACAGAAATGAGAAGCGTTTTTCCCTCTCCTGTAAAATTTTTCAAAACGCAGATGGAATAGTTTCGTATTCACCCCTCGATATAAACCATACCTGCAATTTTAAAGTTAAAAAAGGACCAAAAGTTTCTTTTATGATATTTATAAAACTTAGTTCATTTGAAAGAGGATAAATTGAATTTTCTTACCTCACTTGAGAAATTTTTTTTTCTGAAGATTGATGAAGTTATAAACGTTTATCTACCAGGGACCTTCATAATTCTAAATTACAGGTAAAAGGGCAGATATCGATTTTTACATGTCCGCGAAAGTTGGCTATGATTGGTCGATTCTCATCCTTTCCACATTTCAGATAAAGAGATCAAGGCTACCGCAGTTATGCTCTTGCTGATTAGAATGACTCAAATACAGTGACCTTTGTTGGCTATGGACAAGTTAAGTCGCTTTTGAAGACAATAAAAGATAAAGATCAGACTGTCCTTTGAACGCAATGCAATTCAACATCACAGACGTCCATCGATATCTTAGATCTAATTGTCTGTTTATTTGGAATGTATATGAAAAAAAAAAAAAAAAAACGACCATGAGATTGTAGCCTAAAGTTTGATATTGTTTTCCTGACTGTAAAAGGCTAGTCGAATAACTGAGTGTTTTAACTCTTAACCAAACTATCCTTTTTTAATGCCCATGAGAAAGAAGTTGAAAACATTGTGAGAAAACGGGCAAATGCAGGTTACCATTTTCTCCTTTTCCCATCTTTCTTTTACCCTTTCAACGATTCAAATCATCATTTGGTCTACATTTAATTCGTCATGTGCAAATGCTTTTGACTTGGACAAGTCTAAAATTTTATCATTTTGTAAAGGTTGGACGGTTAGGGAGCTATTGGTTATCTACATTCTTTGAAAGTGTAATGTAGGAGAAATTTGCCAGCAGACGTTTGGACTGGACGATTTGGCCCGCTAAAAATAGGTAGGACAGTTTGTCAAGATGAATACGATGTCTTGTTAAAAATAGAAAAATGAAAGGCCCACAAGCAGCCAAAAGTAAATAATTCCAAAGTTATAATGCAGGCATATTTTATACGGCTTTTATATGTTACATTACATTTACCAAAGTTGCCAAAGTTACAGAAAAGAATATATGTATTTTTTCACTCTTTTAAAGGGTTGGTAGGTACTGCTGTTCATGATGAGTGATATCTAAAACATGATTATGTAGCATTTATAGACTTTGAAAAGGCCTTCGACTCTGTTGACCGACCTATATTATATGATATTTTACACAAAAATGGAGTTACAGGCACCCTCTTTACTGCTATTCAGGCGATTTATAACAATGTTAAGGCTTGTGTCAAATCTGCTGAAGGAATTAGTGACGTATTTCTATGTCCAATCGGTTTAAGACAAGGCTGTTCGTTAAGCCCAATTTTATTCTCGCTTTTTATCAATGAATTGTATAATAAATTAAAGACAAGTGACGTCAGAGGAATTCAACTTTTTCCAGACTTAACTGAAATCTTCCTCTTAATGTTTGCTGATGACATTGGCCTAATATCTGATACAGTCACTGGTCTACAAAAGCAGCTAAATATTTTGCATGAATATTGTAGAGAATTCAAGCTCAAAGTAAACATTAATAAAACTAAAATTATGGTCTTTAAAAGGGGTGGTGGGTTATCAAAAAAGGAACATTGGTCGTATGGAGGTAATTTACTTGAGGTAGTGAAAGGTTTTACGTATGTAGGAATGTATTTCACCAACAGACTGTCTTTATTCCAAATGGCTGAAAGCTCTACGCTTAAGGCCAAAAAGGTGCTGAATTATCTGTTCAGTTCATTTAGTAAACTATCATTTTTGCCTGCTAAAACTTTTTTTAAGGTATTTGACGCTAAAATTTATCCAGTCATGCTATATGGGGCTGAATTATGGGGACTCCAATATATGCATTGCGTAGAACAATTGCAAATTTATGCTTGTAAACGTTTATTAAGTGTTAAGACAAACTCTTGTAATCTTTCTATACTTGGTGATACTGGCAGATTCCCTGTACAAATTATATCTTCAAAAAGATGCATTAAATATTGGTTACGAATTCTCAAAATGCCAAGGACTCGATATGTAAAATTGTGTTATGAAATGTTGTTGCATTTAGACAATCTAGGTTATTCAAATTGGGTTACTACAGTTAGATTAAATTTATCTAGTAATGGGTATGGTTATGTTTGGGAAAATCAACATGTTGCAAACGAAAAACTTTTTCTATACTATTACACTGAACGCCTTAAGGACCAATACATTCAAAAATGGAGGGCAGGTTGTATTGATAATGTTAAACTATCAAATTATCAGGGCTATAAAGAATCCATTTGTTGTGAACCGTACATAGAATTAATCAATATAGATAAATTTAGGTCTTGCTTAGCGAATTTTAGGAGCGGATCTCATTCCTTAATGTCTGAAAAGGGTAGATATTATGGTGTTCCCAGAGAATTCAGATTTTGTGTCTATTGTGATGGTATCGTTGAGGATGAAATACATTTTCTATTAGTCTGTCCGTTATACTCAAATCTTCGTGAAATGTACATTGATGTTAGGTTTACTAGTAGTGCTAATACATGGTCTTTCCTCAGAATTATGTCATGTAGAAATGAGATAGTTATTAGAAATTTAGCAATGTTTCTGTATTATGCATTTAAAAGAAGGTCTGAATACATCAAAAGCCATGAATTTTAAGTTTTTCAAGAGCTGGAATACGTGAAATACTTCTATTTAATTTAATTATTTATTTGCTAGTGCTGGTCCTGTTGTCAAATCAAATTGTAAAGTATTTTTCATATGGATGTTTTCTGAACACTTCCCACATTACTGGATTGAAATTTAATTCTTTACCAAACGTCAAAATTATATACTGGTCCAAATTGAAAGCATTTGCAGACGAAAGCATAAATGCCACTGAAAATCTGTAATTTGGTTTGGGACGGGTAGAAGACATGTTGGGAAAAGGAGAAAATGCTGGTTACCAGCGTTTTCTCCTTTTTTCTACAATGTTTTCTAAATGCTTCTTTCTCAGGGTCGTCAAAAGTAGGGATTGTGTAGTAATGGGTTGACCAGTTATTTACTTTATTTGCAAGTAATTCGCATGTACTATTTCTCTCTGCATATGTACTGTGTTGATATTTGTAATTGCTATTATCATTTGTATATGGGCCGGTGGCCTAAAATTACAATAAACTATTGAATTGAATTGAAAACTTGATAATGGGTATTGCTGATCAGAATTGTCACATATTTTTTACGTTCTATTGCTGTCGGCTGGCAAACATAGCCTATATTTTAACCAATCGTTAAACTACTAATTTGTAAAAGACAGTTTAAAAAAGTGTGATCCTACGAGGCTCATTTGTAACGGTGTAGGACTTTTTGTCCCATACATAGTTCAAACATCTACCATTTGATTTGTGATTTCAAACCACTGTAGTTATTCAGTGTCGACCGATTACAGCACTTTGATTTATTTGGTCACTTTAAATTTAACAACTACTAGCCGGGTTTTATTTGTTACTCTGCCCCCCATCATGTGAGCTCTGTCTGTGCTAATGTTCTCTTTTTGTTAGTTATTTTTAGGACTTTCTCACAAAAATAAAAAATATTTCCTCACAGTTTTCAAAATTACGGGCAGTAGAACTCGTAGGATTGTTTGCACTGCTGACGCCGGATATGTCATGGATCGAACTGTTAGATTCAGGCAGCCCGAACCGAAAAAAATCATGTTATCCCTCATAGATCGACACTTTAGATCAATAATATCCTCTTTAAGAGAAAGCTTTTCTTGCTCAGTTTTCACTTTTTCACTTTGAAGGTCAGAAATTTTAGATTCCAAAACTCTGACTTTCCCAGAAGTATTTATAACACTAGTTGACATTCCATCGTACTTATCACTGATAAAATTCTGACTTGCTTCCAGTTCACTTAGTTTTTGGTCAAATGAATCTAGCTTAGATATAATTGAGTTCGCTTTTGTACTTATCTGGTCTAGCTGGCCGAGTTTACTGTTCATATTTTTTAACCGACTGTCTAGAATCTCAAGACGGAACAAAATTGTCTGCAATAATAGGTCGTTGTTCCCTTTTGTAGTTTGACCGAAATGGGGAGAAGAGTGGGAATAGACCGGTGATATAGGATTCATGCTCATAAATGTTTGTGGTATAGATACACGGGAGGTAACGTATACGACTGATTAGCATGATTAACTGTGTGACCGGTCGGCAAACAAGTGTTGACTTGAGCTCATTGGAGAGATCAGACCTCTCCAACAGTGGTGAGTTTAAAAGGCAGACCGCCACAGAAATCGCTGTCTAAATCCATTTGTTTTTGCGAAATTGTTCTGGTACACAGTCTATTTCGCTATGGTTTTATAAATAAACCGAAATTAAAAAAAAAAAAACTGAAATAGGAAATAAACGTGTTTTTTTTTATGACAGATTTCCAAAACGATTTATTATACTATATTGATTGTAAATGACCTCTCCAGTAATTGCAATTTTCCATTAAACAAATAAATCTAAGCAAAATGAAAAAAAAAAAATCGTTAAGAGAGGAGAAAGAACACCGCGGGAAAAGATCACGTGACTTGATACTATCTGGAGAATTTGTACCCTCGAGAACTCGTACCCTAATCTCGAGAGTACGATTTCTCTGGAGAAGTCGTGCCCAACAAATAGATATAAATAGGTTGGTCAGTAAGTTTTATTTTTCAAAACTGACTAGACTCTAGCATTTTTCTCAGTTTTATACAAAAAATTCCATGGATTTATAATGATATAGATTTGATGAAATAACACACAGAGTTGCTTCTAGGATGCGGGATTCCGAGAATCCCGCGAAAATCAACTTATGACCGCAAAAAAAGTCGTGCCCCTTCGCCCTACGTACCGCACACATCAAAAGAGTCCGTGGTCCTTTGGTTTTGGGCGGATTGCGTAGGCTGACATGGTCGATACTTTTCTCAGAGCATGGCTCATTTATCTAGTTTCATAAAATTTTTAACGTTTAGACAAACAACCTCTGCATTTTACATGTCTACAGCAGACAACTTTTCAAGATATTGTGGGAAGAGGAGAAGCTGCTAGTTACTGCAATTTCTCCTTTTGTCACAATGGTTTCTATCATATCAAAGCACCATCTTCCACATTAATTATCATAGTTTGAGTTGTCGTCTGCATGCTTTTTCTGTTTGGGACAGTCCAAAAATTGCTGTTTGTTAAAAGATTAAAAAATGTTACATTTATTTTCAACATGTCTAGTATTATGTATAGGCCACCTTTATTTATTGTCATCAGGTAAGGTTCTTGCCTATTCAATGGAATTAGCAAATTGTATCAAATTTTAATTGAATGATTTTTCCTTTCCAAAACTATTTTGGCTTATCTGAGCACACATTACATGCATTCATTAGAGGTTTGTTCCTTTTGAAAATGAGCCAAATTGGAACATCATCTTGAGTTTTGTGTCCTTGAATTTTGAAAAAATATGCATTTCTGAACATATTAATAGCATATGGCCTACAATTTCTTCAAATCTTTACCAAACTCGCGTTGTTAGATATTTATGAGAGCTTGGTTCCTTTCAAAATTGAGCCAAAATCGGGTCATGGAGTCACAAATGACATGCTCTTGAATTAAAAAAAAAAAAACTTTTTAGCTTGTGAACAGCTTCATTTTACTTCCAATCTTCACAAAACCCACACAGTTTATAGATATTCATGGGAGCTGGATTCTTTTGCAAACCGTCGGATTACTGGGTCAGAAATTCCTTGCCCTTAAATTTAAAAAAATGCATTTTGAGCTTGTCAAGAGCTTACCGCATGTATTTTTGGAAACTAACATGAAAAAGAATAGCTTTGCTCATATCAGCTCTCAATTTCATTATACTTCCACAGCTCTTTGTAAAAAAATCGAGCCTGTATTCAAATACATGTACCAGTAGAGCTGTTTTTAGTCATTATAGGCCTCTTGTTCCTAGAATATTATAACAATGTGGAACATGCACTGTTGTGCCTTTACACCAGCAAAATTGAAAAAAAAAAACATGTTTTTTCTCATTCATTTAATGCCTAACTTGTTTGTTTACATCTACCAAAATATATTGCAATCAAAAGCCATTAAACTATTTGAAAACGTTGATGCCGACCTCTCCTGCTTCTTTTTTTAAAGAAGCCAACTTGTACCCTGTTGTGAAGATTTGTCGTTGGTGGTCGCCATCTTGGATTGTCATTTGTTGTCTCCTTTGTTCTTTGTATCTACCGGTGAAATTTCGTCCTCAGTGCATTTTTTTTTTTGTTGTTCTGCTTGCCCATTAATTTTCATTCTGAACATGTCAGAAGAATGTTTAAAACCAAAACTATTCCCCTCATTTTGTGTAACAATCCGTTTATTTAAAAAAAATTCCATTTTCGAAGTTTTTTGTTTTTCGCCATCCTGACAAATTCATGTCTGCCATTTTCGCGCATGCTGGAATGTTTTGGACGTATATACATGTCGTGATTTCTTGTGTTTCTTTGTTTGCTAACCGTGCCAAATTCCCATGAATCTGGCCCTATTGAATACAGTACAATTGTCTCCCCTTTATCTCATGTCTGTGCACTGGAACTCCAGGCATCCATCCACCATGTTTCGGTTAAGAGAATATCACGACAGAAGAAGAGTAGGCCTACGTGTACTTCTCAACCAGAAATATACTCAAAATGTTACACGATCTCTTTTCCTTCCAAGGAGTTTTGTATTTTTCGATATTGCATATATTCTAATTGTCTTAAATTGAGCCAGGCTCCATGAAAAGGGGGCTTAATGCATCTTCGTGACGCATGAGACCAAGCAAGCCATCACAGTATTATAGCCATGTCCATAAAATTCATCCGTTTGTATAACAACCTAATCTATTGAATCATACGGTATACATGTACTGCTGAAACAACTGGAATAAAAATACGAAGTACAGAATTCGGTTGAAGTAGATCATCCTGGATGACATCCAACTCTACATAAGGCGATTTCTGCAGTTTGTGAAAACTATTTACTCACTGTTGCATGAAGGTCACGGCACACTCTTGCTAGTGTTTGATGTATTTCGCCTGCACAAGGTCAGAGCCAAACAATGCCTTGTGAACGAAAAATTTCATGTTAACAGCGACTCCACTGAGGATCTAACCCAGAAACTCTCAATCAAAAAAGGAATCCAACAATACATTAGCACCGAGCCTCGGACGACCTTGCCGATGTTGCTATTCAACAACTGTATCATTTTATAAGAAAACAAATACATGTAATACTTTTAAACGTTACATCTGTACCCTATTGCTTTACATCAGTAATTAGACAAGACCAAGTGAGCCTTGGATTAACCCTTAGGCTGCTAAGCGCGACTCAAGGACCTTTTAGCGGACAGTCTAGATCAAGATCAGACTGCACAGAACGTGCTGTCTGATCTGGATCTTCACTGTCCGTTAGGGAGATATTTCCCCCCAAAATGACTTTGAAATAACAACGTTTGGGTTTTTACTATCGACTTGAAAGTTTAATGTCATTTGTTTAGCAGGATAAGGGTTAAAGAAAGGACTAGCGATGCAGATGTACATTCGTATTCTGGAATTATCTTCACGTAGTTACAGTAGATGGATGTATTACTAGAAGTATACAGAACACATTTAGATTGATTGATTGATTGATTGATTGATTGATTGATTGGTCGGTCGGTCGGTAGATTGATTGATTGAACGGTGTATTACAGCGCTTTAACATTATTTCAGTCATATCACACACACGCGTATGTCCAGGGTTTCACCAGTGCTAGGCTAGGGCTTTGAAATGTCTTGTGCAAGGATACTCCCTCGAAAGACATGATTAGGCTCACAATAGTCGGGTTTTTGCTACTTTGATTTAAAAAAAAATAGTATACTGCACAGTCTAATGGTTAAATTCGATGATCATCGGTCATGTATAACATGGATCCGTGGAAATCGATATTCGACCAATCAGGTCATCGCATTTATTTGGCCCGATGTGCAGCCTTGCTGTCTGCTATTTCGGCTCACAAACAAGCGACTGATAATGGTGGAGAAGTGCGATTTTATGTGTGTTTACAACGCTTGAATTTTAGCAAAAAGTTTAAAAGATGTGCTTTGCGATCGTGTACTGCTTACGTGAGATATACGATGTGGATTATGATTATGACTGACAATGGGACATGAGCAAGGAGTTTGATCAACGCTATATTACGCAATGCATTAATTAATTTTTTTTTCCCTGAAACTCTCCGAAAAAAAACTTAAACTGTTTTACAGTGGAAAACAAAGGTAAAATATATGAAATACTAATAAAGAGAAAGTACGTTCAATCAAATAGTTAATCTTGTTTAATAACATCTGCACATCCAAAAAGGGGCACGTGTCATCAATGTTTAAGTTTGACGTTAACATTAACCCTTGGTGCGTAAAGAATGCTGAATGTGTAGATACAGATCAGAGTGCAAAAAAATTCAGTTTATTCTTGGATTCAAACCATCTGCTACTTAAATTGAGTACATTTACGTGTATTTCTTACTGAAGGTACATGTAGATTTCAATTATGAAACAGAGTAAGTTCTGTTGTGTACAGTTTTGGAAGTTTAGCTCAAAAGGCAACTTATGTTAATTAAATCAGCTTTTGCCTTAGCCATAGAGTAATGCAAATAACCCAGCGAGCTCTACTACTAACCGTAATATTGAAAACTGTGAGGAAAAAGTGCTCGATTTTTGTGAGAAAGTCTTAAAAGTAACAAATCCGAGAGAAAGTATTAGCATAGACAGAGCACACAGGATGGGAGGGAAAATAGCCAATAAAACTCGTCCAGTGGTGGTAAAATTTAAAGATACCAATTCAAAAATGAGAGTGAAAGATGCCTTGAAAACGGTCAATCTACGCGGCTCGCAGTACAATGTTTCGGAGAAATTTCCTCCTGAGGTCCAGGCAAGACGCAAGGAACTTTTCCCTGTGTTGACTGCGTCTCGTAACAAGGGTAGCAGAGCAGTTTTGGTGCGCGACAAACTTTACATCGACAATAAACTGTATGTTGCGAAGGATAACAATAACCGTGATTAGCAAAATGGAGAAAAGTATAAACTGAGTATTATTTCATGGAATGTAGAAGGGTTATCTAACTGTCTGAACGATTCGGATTTCCTTAATGTTGTTCAAAATAATGATCTTATTTTCTGTTCTGAAACCTGGGAAAAGGGTTATGATGATTTTTGTTTACAGGGTTATGAAAGTGTCCTCGTTCCTAGACCCGAAAGTTTAGTAAACATTGTGAAACGAGGCCATGGTGGTGTAGGTCTTTTTAATAAGTCTTCATTAAAGGAAGGGATAAACATTGTGGAAAAGGATGAGAAGGGTCTGATTATTGTGCAGCTAAAGCATGACTTTTTCAGTATTACTGACGATATGTATATTTGTTTTGCTTATGTTCCCCCGAGCAGTTCACGTTATTTTGATTTGAATGACAGATTATTTTCAGATTCTTGAGGAAAAATGCCTAAGGTATTCCGACTACGGCAATTTTTGTATTATTGGCGATTTAAATGCACGTTGTGGCGAAAGATCAGACTATTTAGAGGATTTGACCGTTTTGGAGGGATATTTTGAAAACAATGAAACTTGTTCGTTACCCAATGACAAACTCCATAGATATAGTTTAGATAAAACAGTAAACGCGTCGGGTATAAAACTTTTACAGTTGTGTAAAAACACTAATTTGAGAATAGTTAACGGTCGCGTAGGGGACGATTCGGCCGTTGGCAATTATACATATATGTCTACTTTGGGTTCTAGCCTAATCGACTATGTTGTATTCCCTTGTGACTTATTTCCATGTATCGGTAATTTCATTGTACACGATTTCCAATCTTGTTCATCTCATACACCTATACAATTAATTTTAAATCTGTTTCATATTGAGAACAATAGTGTCTATTCTAGCGCCCATAAGTATTCGCAATGCGATTACAAAGGTATAAAATGGAAGCCCGAACTTGCTCAGGATTATTACAATCTTTTATTTTCACAAGTATGTGACGTTAACTCCATTATTGAAAAAATTACTCGTGAGGAGCTGAATGTAGATAAGGGTATCGATGAGCTGTCTAATCTTATCTATAATTGCGCATTTACCATATTTGGTAAAAAGGGCGGTACTGGCCCTTGTATAAACAGTCGGAAACTCAATAGCCCGTGGTTTAACGGGGCTTGTGAAATAGCTCGCCGCGAACTTCGTTTTTCATGTCGTGCTTACAAAAAATGTAAATCCTCTCGGAATAGAGAAGTGATGTTAACTTGTCGCAATAATTATCGTAATGTTAAAAAGATTGCAAAACGTAAATACAACTATGAAAAGAAGCGTACCTTGCATAATTTGTGACGCGAAAGTCCACAAAAATTTTGGAACGAAATTAAGAAAATGAGATCTCGCGACATGAGTCCAAAAGCCGACATTTCGTCTATGTATCAACATTTTAAAAACTTATTTTCTAACGACAACTTTTTCACGAACCCTTCCACTGAATCTTTCTTATATGACAGGGACTCTGAAACTATTAGTGTTCCGGCGCTTGATAATGACTTTACCCAGGAAGAAGTAACGTCAGCTATTAATTCTTTAAAAAAGGGAAAAAGCGCAGGGTTCGATAATTTACTACCGGAAATGTTTATCGAGTGTAAAACATTCATGAGTCCTATTTTGTGCAATTTATTCAATTTCATATATACAAATAGTTTATATCCACTAAGCTGGACTAAGGGTATCATAGTTCCCGTCCCTAAAAAGGGAGATTTGAGTGATGCAAATAATTATAGAGGTATAACTTTAACCAGTATCTTTTCAAAAATATTTTCTATAATGCTTGATAACCGTTTACGAAAATGGGCAGAATCTAATGATATTATTCATGATTGTCAATACGGCTTTCGTCAAAAGCGTAGTACAGTTGATCTCGTTTTCATTCTTAGTTCAATTGTAAACAAAGTAATTAAGCAAGAGAGGAGAAAGCTGTATTGCTCTTTTGTCGATTTTCAGAAGGCATTTGACTTAGTTTACAGAAACGGCATTTGGCAAAAACTACTTACTTACGGTGCATCTACCAAAATTGTGAAGATGTTAAGGGCTATTTATCATATAGTAGAGTCTTGCGTACGGTCGAATGGTACATATTCAGAATTCTTCGCGAGTAATTCAGGTGTCAAGCAAGGCGAACCCTTATCACCATTTCTGTTCATTTTATTCATAAACGATATGTATGAAAACATCGTGATACAAGATAATGATGCATTTACCATAGAGGACTTAAAGATTTTTATACTGCTATTTGCTGATGACACAGTTTTGTTATCATATACCCCGGAAGGTTTACAAAGTCTTTTAAATCAATTACATAGTTATTGTGTTAAATGGGGCATTAGCGTCAATGTTGAGAAAACGGTAGTTATGATATTTAAAACGGGACCTCGACAAGAAAATATACAGTTTTATTATAACGGTAAACGCTTGAATAATGTTTCCAAATTTTCATATTTAGGCGTAACCTTATCGAGCAATGGTAGTTTTTATCAAGCACAAAAGTCTTTATCAGAACAAGCCAATAGAGCAATTTGTTTCTTTGTACGCTCTGTTTAACAAAGTAGACTTTGATATTAAGGATAAACTTAAGTTGTTTGATTCTATGATAAGCCCTATATTGTTTTATAATTCTGAGGTGTAGGGTTTTCATAAGTCACCTGACAAAGAAAAAATATATTTGAAATTTATGAGAAATATTCTTCGGCTAAACCGTAGTGTTTAAACTGCGGCTATTTATGGAGAATTGGGCCGTTTTCCTTTATACGTTATGCGTAAAGTTAGAATTATAAATTACTGGTTTAAAGTTACCCAGTCTCCAGACAGTTTAATGTCTAAGATTTTGTTTGGGTGTACTAATGATAATGATACAAATTTTTGTAAAACATGGGCTGGTAATATTAAGCAATTACTGTACAATCTCGGTTTTCAATACTTGTGGCGCAACACTGATGTAAATAATGCACATATATCTGCTGTAACACAGCGAATATATGATCAATATTTACAACAGCATTTTGGTGAAATCCAAGCGTCCAGCAAACTTGATTCATATTTACTTTTTAAAAATGATTTTCTATTTGAGCACTATTTAGCATGTGTTTCAAATTCAAAACGTAGACAGGCGTTATGTAAATTGAGATGCTCAGACCACAATTTAGCAATAGAGGTTGGACGTCGTCATGGTATTCCACGTAAAGAAAGAATATGTACAAAATGTAATGTGAATGTCGTTGAGGACGAGTATCACTTTGTTTTAGTTTGTCCGCTTTATCGACAACTTAGATTGGAAATATTACCAAAGTATTACTGTAGATGGCCTACAAAAAACAAATTTATTCGTTTATTAACCAGTACATCGACTGTATTGCTTAACAAACTGGCTAAATTTGTTTATATTGCTTTTGATCTACGTCAGACCATAAATTGATTTATTTAACATATTTGTAATAATACAATTACCTTTTCTCTTCTTTTTCCAAATGTACATTATACTTTTCTCGTAATTGATAATATATCATGCATATTCATGTTCTGCCTTTGCATAAGGCAATAAAACACAATGTTTTTCGCCAAATAAAGGATTTTGACTTGACTTGACTTGACATATTTAGGTGGATTAGCACATCTGCCATTTCAAAGGGTATGTCGGTAAACTGTTAACTGATAAGATGTGTGTTTGATTGCCGCTGTAATCCACTCGACCACCCGTTGTCTTCAGTATATCAAAAGATAAAACAAACTACCGCCAATGATATTAACAAGTTTGTTAATTGACAGCAAACTTTACACATTTTTTTAAAATCGTCAGGCAACCATTTTCCCTTAACTTGAAATTTAAACATTTCTCAGACTTCCGCCTCTCTGTTGAATGAGACAATCTATAAATATTTCAAAATGCTTGTACTATAGTGTAATGTATTATCGAATAAGATGTTGAGACAACCTAAAAAGCCTCACAAAAATATTAAGCATCTTTAATTCTATTATTTTTAAGCAAAACTGCTGAGGATTACGAGTTGTTTCATTCTTTCTTGTAGAAGTTTAAAACTTTGCTGGCGCATGTATCACATTGTCCGTAGTCCCTGAAATTCACACTTTTTGTACAAATCCTCGTGTAAATAAGTTCAAGTATCTATATATTTCTTGCCGAGAATCCATCATCGGCAGAAACATATGAAAAAGATTATTTTTTCCGGAAGTTAATCGAAAGAAACAGGCATGACAGCACGATTTAAGTAGCCTTTCTGCTATACTGTATATGTATTTACTGCGTTTGTTTGTGAGCCCTTAACCAAGGAAGTCGGTTTATCTCATCGCCACAGATCCATGTAAGCCCAAGGCCATAGGAATCGTATACCAAAATTTCAACCCCATCCAAGCATTTACGGAAAAACCCGAATCACGCACTTACGGATCAAGCGCGACGTCAGCGCTTTGTTACGGCTGCCGCCCTGCAGAGTGACCTGCAGAATGCCACTGGCGTAAGAATTTCTACGCAAACAATCAGAAACCGTCTTCATAGAACTGGCATGGGGGCCAGACGACCAGCAATCCGCATTCCGTTGACGCGAAACCACATCCAGGCACGTCTCCAATGGGCGAGCGCTCACGTCAGATGGACGTTGAATGACTGGACGCCAGTACTGTTCACTGACGAATCCAGATTTTGTGTGGACTTCACTGATAGACGAGTCCGGGTATGGAGATCGTCCAATGAGCGTTTCACACCCGTATGCGTTGCTAACCATGACCGGTTTGGCGGGGGCTCAGTCATGGTGTGGGCGGGTATTAGCATGCAGGGAAAACCGGACCTGTATATCGTTCTAAACGGCACATTGACGGCTGCACAATACATCAATGAGATCTTAGATGTGTATGTTCGCCCATACGCCGGTACTATAGGCCCTGATTTCATTTTGATGGACGGCAATGCCCGTCCACACAGGGCACGGGTCACCAACGAGTACCTGCAGACAGCAACTATAGAGAGAATGGACTGGCCAGCAAGGTCCCCAGACTGTAGAAACTCACCAAGAAAAAACATGTGACTGTGTAAAATGGTAGCGCCATGGCTGGAAGGAGAGGAAGAGGGGCTATGAAAACAATTTAACCCTTATCCCGCTAAAACACTGAAATGAAATTTCAAACTGGTGGTAAAACCCGAATAATTCTATGTCAAACTTACTCTTTTTTGGAAAAAGAAATATCTCCTTATCGGACAGTATAGATCCAAGATCAGACTGCACGTTCTGTGCAGTCTGATCTTGATCTATACTATCCTCAAAAAGGTCAGTGATTCGCACTTAGCAGCCTAAGGGTTAATATATCATACGCTGAAAGATGCGTAATCATTCAGTATTGTGAATGGACAGTGGGTACTAAGGTTGCAAGCGGTGAATCGCCAGTCCATTCTGAAAATGTTCACGTAATGGCCTCTCCGCGAGGGCCATAACCTTTACACAACTCTACACCCTTTGTCCCCACAACTTCACATGCTTCGCCTCACATATACGATCCCTGAATTAAACGACCAACGGCCGGTTACTATTTTAAACTTACGGCTGTTACGAGTTGCATTTACATCAGTTTTTTCTTAGGCAGAGCAATCTAAATTTTCAAATTCTTTTAAAGCAATGTTTCCTTACAAACTCCTTTCTGTTGCGATTTTATTCCTCTCAAGACCAAAATGACCTATCATCTTTTCAACACCTGCTACATATACGGAGAGCACTCGTCACAACTCGGTCGATCCCGTAACTACGTATAACTATCAACGGATCACTCGAAATTTACCGAATGATATGGACAGCAGACGACTACAAGATGTGTTCACATCACCCGATACACTTGATTCGCACTCGTTTCATTCATAAAGTTGCTGCTAATCACTGACACTATTTCTTATAATCGTGTTGAAAGTAAACTGCTCCAGTTTTTGCTGGCCAGAGATTTTCGTAATACTGTAATTATGACATACTTCAACGCTAAACAAATTGTAATCGCCGTTTATTACATAATTTAAAAGTTATTATGGGATTACTTGACAATACTTCACGCCTGTTTACCGCTAATTACTATTCCTGCGCTTATCTGGGTCAAAAGTGCTTATCTGGGTCAAAAGTAGTTTTTCTAATAAGGTCATCAAAGCAGGTATAAGCGTTAAAACGCTGTAAGTAAAAGCTGTTTCGAGTAGCCGTTGCATCAGTTTACCCTGAGCGGACGGGTTTCCGAAGTTTGCCATCTCTCTAATCGGTCTACCGACCGATTAAAAACTGATGATTACCGAATATAACCATTAGACTGCGCGATATACTCCTGTAAATATGTGAAGATAATTCCAGAATACACAGTGACCGTCTGCATCGCTAGTCCTTTCTTTAACCCTTATCCTGCTAAATAAGTGAAATGAAAGTTTCAAGCCGATAGTAAAAACCCAAACGTTGTGTCTTCAGAGTTATTTGGGGGGATATTTCCTAATCGGAAAGTGTAGATCCCCGTTGTGTGTGGTCTGATCTTGATCTAGACTGACCGAAAAATGTCGTTGAGGCGCACTTAGAAACCTAAGGATTAATCCAAGTCTCACTTAGTCTTGTCTAATCAGTGATATAAAACAATAGAGTACAGATATAACGTAAAAAGCTAAAAATATGATTTGTTATCCTATAAAATGATATAATTGTTGAATAGCAACTTCGACAGGGTCTTCCGAAGCTCGGTGCTCATGTATTGTTGGATTTCTTTCTTAAGTAAGAGATCCTGGGTTCGATCTTCAGTGGAATCACCGTTAAGTTGCGTTAACATGAAATCTTTACTTTCGCCAGGCATTGTATGGCTCTAACTTTGTGCTGGCGAAACACATAAAGCACTTGCAAAAGTGTGCCGTGACCTTCATGCAACAGTGAGAAAATAGGTTTCACAAGCTGCATAAATCGCTTTATTTTGATTTAGATGTCATCCAGGATGATTTTATTCAACCGAATCGAGTACTTTGCCAATCCGTATTTTTAGCCTGGGCTTGGCAAGCCAAGCCCAAGGCTATAGTAATCGTATACCAAAATTTCAACCCCATCCACATGATTCGAGCAGTTACGAGTAAAAGTGAAAAGTACCGCTTGCAGCGCATCTCACTAAGCTGAAAGAAAAGACCCCCAAATATGATAAAAATATTTGGGTTTGAACATCATAGTTAGGTTTAAAGTTCACAAAGAACTGTGAGAGATACGCGATGTTAATCTAACGAAAGTATTTGACTAAGAATTTCAAGCCCTAATGATCTTATTTACAAATGGAAATTAGTGCGCTGTAACACTGAAGAAACATTGGCAAATCCTCAGATGTAGTTACGGAATCGGCCGAGTAGTGACGAGTGATGTTGCCGAACAATACTCGGAATCTTTCGTCTTTCCTATTTTTTGACACAATGTGCATGCCAAAACGCAGACGATGTGCTCCTTCCCCAAAACAGCTGAACATTTCAAAAACTGACTTATTTTCGCAAAATTACTGTGCTTCTAGTATCTAAAGGTATAAATATGTTTTGATTGGCCCAGTATGTACGATGCCTTATTTCTTCTTATTAGAGTTGTCCCGGTATCCTATGACATCTCAAACCATGACAATTTCGACCCATTTTGGGCATTACAAACTCGGCACACAAAACCGAATATGTAACGTTACACAGGGTATAAAACTTTGTAATATAAGCCATGGACAACCAGTTAAGAAGGCCTAAATGGCGAGCGTGTTATATCAAAGATCAGACTTCCCATTAAGTGCCATCTGATCTTGATTTTTGATCTCGATAATTAATTGCTTGACCTGAGATTAGCATCAGGTGGTAGGCGTTTTATATCGAAGATCATATTTATTACTCGGTACAATCTGATCTTGATCTAAGCTGTCAATACAGGATATTTAACCCTTAGGCTTCTCAGCGCAACTCGATGCTCTTTTACGGATAGTGTAGATTAAGATCTTGGATCTACACGTACATTGTCTGATACGATGAGTTATTTTCTACCAACAACAATTTTGCAATCGCCATGTTACAGCATATATAAGTGGCTTGAAAACTTCATCTATTGTATTGAACAGTTCAATCCTTTACCAAACAATCCCAACTTTTATTGACCCTGAGAAAGAAGCCTTTTGAAAACATTGTGGGAAAAGGGAAAAATGCTGGTAACCAGCATTTCCTCCTTTTCCGATAATGTTTTCTACCTTTCCCGAAAAAGATTTCCATTTTTTAGTCACATTTATTTTGTCGTCTGCAACTGCTTTGAATTTGGACAGGTCTAAAAATTTTGTCGTTTGGTAAAGAGTTAAGGGTTAAGAGATAATGGGTACTGAAAGAGTTAGGTTTTTAACACACTGCTTACGGCTCCATATTTTTACTGCTAGTTGTTGCAGACAAATTTGATGTTAATTCATCAATAAAGTTACTGTGTGCAGATGAACCGCTCCTTCCAAAATGATAGGAACATATTTCAAAGCTGATGAATTTTCAAAGGTGTCGGAGTGCAGGGCAATTCAAGACCGTCAATATTAGTACTCATTTGTGTAAATCCACAATGTTACTAAGAATAATGTAGGAAAAATATTTTATCGTCCGATCATGCATTTGGTTCGAGGCTAGTTTGTCCAAAAACTATAGCTTGGCCGTGGGCATGTTCATTCCTGGGCTTTTTCATCCAGGTTTGTTTGTCCCACGTTATTGCACCCTACTTTATTAAAATGAATTTTAAGTGAAACATGAATTTAAAAAATCAAGTAACATCATACATCTACAATCAGGAAGATTTTTTTCTTTAATTAATGTCTGTGAATCACTGGTTTTCTTAGAGTTTTCACCATTAGCAATGGGGGAACAATCTCGCCATCATTGGCTACTTCTAAATACAAAGATTACCAATCGTCAAAATTCAGAATTAAGGTAATATAAAAGCTCAGTGCTTAAGTGAGAGAGGATTGAATTGTGTCGTAATGACTACCATCAATCATCGAAAAGAAATTGGCTGAGCTAAGGATTCAAACCAGTGACCCCCCTGGTCTCAAGTCTGGTACGCTAACGACTGTGCAAATGGGGCTCGACTGCAATAATTGGTTTTAACTTTTTACCAAATGATAAAATTTTAGATTTAACCGAATTGAAAGCTTTCGCAAATGATGGAATTTATCCCAGATAGGGTAGTAAGCATTGTGGGAAAAGGGGAAAATGCTAGTATACATAAAAGCAGCAGTATCTTGAATCGCTTCGAAAATGCAGAAACATGAATTGAACAAGTTAGGAACAGGCCCAGTGTTCTTAAATTTTAAAGAATAAAAAAGAATAGCGAGCGAATTGTTTGTTTACAGAAAAGAGAGCCATTTTCGTTTACCCTAAAAAGGGCCATGTTTTGCTCCAAAAATATTGACCATCAGCAATTCATTTTTATGCACCATGTCTTGGATAAAAGTTAAAAGTAAAACTATAGCAAACACCAATCATCTGAAGACTACATCTCTGGCTAAATCTTCACCACATTTAGCCCTAGTATTTGTCTTTATATTTAATCTTTTACCACACAATTCTGAGTTTTAACGACTGTGATGAAGGAGGGTTTAGAAAATACTGGAGGAGGTGCTCAGGAGAAATTGCTGGTGACCAGTATTTTCTCCTTTTACCACATTCTTTTGCTACACTTTCCAATGTCAGCATTAGCATCACATTCGATTTGTCGTCTGCAGTAGATTTCAATTTGGACAAGTCTAAAATTTTGCTGTTTGATAAGGAGTTAAGATAATTTTGACAATTGCCACAATGGAAATATGAAAATTGGGTTAGCAAGTTTGTTTCCTTAGATTACAGTGGTCACCAGTTTAAATTTTGGTCAGTCTTGGTAAAAATAAATAGGTCACACAAGACAGATTACAATCACTCTTGTTTTTTTTTGGGAGGGTGGGGGGGGGGGGGCAATAAATTAGAATTATCTTAGATGATTTCAAATGTTTGCTCCCCTAGTCACAACACTGACAAATTGTTTATACTTTTGAGACCATATTTTGATTACATAAACTGAGTTCATATTCACCAACTGTTCTTAAAAACGTTCTTTGTCTTATTCTCCAAGATTTTCAAAATTTGGAAGTAAAACACTACTTCTAATTGGCTAAACCAGAAAATTCAGGAGAATAAGACTGATAAAGTTCTTAGGAATGGTAAGTAAATAGAGATCCTGATCTGTCCATCTGTCTTAATAGTATGCCATGCAAATTTCCATTTGTGTTTAAAGCCAAGCCAAGACAGGTGGTTCAGTCTATTAAATACAAGGCTTGAAAGCCTGGTTTGCTGAGCTCTGCCTATTTCTTTCAGACAATTGATGATAGTCATGGGAAGAGGATTCAACCCCTTTCACTGCTGTATATTTTTTCATCTATGTTTATGTGGTAAAGTAGCCGGTGGCTTAAAAAGTACAAGTTAAACCATTTCTAGGAAGGCATGTATAGGTGCACTGGCCTTTGCAACATAATTGAAATAATGTTGAAAATAGTGTTAAACCATAGAAGCAAGTTTTTATCCAAATTTACTGAAAATTGTTGGGCCAAAATTTTGTTTCGATAGTCTTTCTGACATTACAGTACCGATAGGTCCATTTGTATACATTTCAAAAGCAGTATAAGCATGGAAAATCCTAAAAGGATATCAATCAGGTTACCCTCCCGCCAACTGTCAATGAAACTTGGTCAAAATGTTAGATTTCACTGTGTTTTAGGGTAGCTTTGGCTTTAAATTTAAATTGGGCAGAATATTTGTAATTTTAAACCAACGTTTCCCTAAAACACAGTGAAATCTAACATTGAAATTCGCCAGAATATTTGAGTCCAGCCCCTGTAGCTCAGTCGGTAGCGTACAGGACTTGAGAGCAGGGGGTCGCTGGTTCGATCCCCGGCTGGGCCAATTTCTTTCCAAGGATTGATGATAGTCAGTGCGACAGGATTCATTCCTCTCTCACCGCTGATCATTGTTTTGACGATGGTTATGTGGAAAAGCAGCAAGTGGCTTGGAAAGAATATTGTGCGTAGTACTGGTAAAAGAAACTCAAGGAAAGCATGGATAGGTGCACAGGCTGCCATGAAATAACTGAAATAATGTTGAAAAGGGTGTTTAACACTATAAATCAATCAATCAATCAGAATATAAATAAATATTTCAGACAAGTTTAAAATGAATCATATTGGGTCAAAAAGTAGGTCACTGGGGAAAATCGTAGGAAAACCTTGTTTGCACTCAGAGATAAAATTTTCAGTCAGATACTCTTGAAAATTGGTTGAAATTTTGTGTTAATGACATCTCGTACAAGTTTGATATTAGTTTGTGTAGTATCAAAAAGTAGGTCACTTTTATGAATCAGAAAAAATGTTGTGTGCATCATGTAGGCCACATTTATCAGCAGTAGGCCTATTCCTTTTTGCATGCTGCTCATTTTGATTGGTTGCATGAGCCTTTACAAATTTATGTTTTTCCATTCTGTTGTCAACTCTACAGACTATCAGTGTGAGACAATGTAGAGATATTTTTATTAGTCTGTACAAATGTGATCTAGAAGTTTCAAGCCTGTACAAATGTGATAGAAATTTTGAGCTTCTGGGCCTCTTCTTTCTTCTTCTTCACCCCTTCAGATGCACAGGCTTTCAGTGCCTTTGGCGCTTTGATTTTCCAATTGTTACAACAGTCTTTCTGAAAGTTGTCCAGTTCTTACTGGACATTCGGTCTGGTAAAAAATATCTTTTACCAGACCGAACTTTTTTTTTTTTTACAAGACCGAATATCAATAGATTGAAATGTCTACATGAAAAGTTTTAAGAATTTATTATAGAATAGCAATCAGCTTTAAATAGTACTGAAACTTCAATTAGATAAAAGCAAAATCACAGAGTGCTTTTAATATGGGCTAATTTCATGAGTTTTGATATTCCGTGTCTAAATTTTAGATTTTTTTTAATGAGAATTCAGAAGTTTTAGTCATCTTGATAACATGACAAACTTACTTCTCTCTCCCCCCTCCCACCACCACTTTACCAGTGGTCAAGATGATGGTGAATATTTTGACTTCAACATTTGAACCATTCCACAGTAATCTCTATGTTTCCTGTGTTGTGAATACTCATTAGAATCATCACAATGATACAATTTCAGCAAGTCCTAACAACAAACCCAGGTCAGTAGGAAAACTTAGATAGGCAAGTTAATACTCTTATCTGGATACTCAAGGTAAACTGAATTGAAATTAGGTGCATAATCATGTTTTACTTGAATCTTTGGCATACAATTCATCATCATAAATCACTACACGTATTTCATAGAGACAAAAAATGTTGCTTCCGTTAAAGCCTGTTTTTGTTCAGTCTTGGTTCTTTGTATGAATGCCCTACTCATTTGTCTTTTAAGGCCGTGTCACACAGCCGTTGACGTAAAAATTTCGCACGATTTACGCATAAAAATTGAAAAATCTGGATTTATACGCGGCGATAATAGAAAAAATGGTGGTTATACGTGAAATTTTGACAGATGAATCACGCAAGAACGACGCAGAAACTACGTATAAACTACGCATGAAACACGAATAAACTGCGCAAAGAACACGCATATCCACGGAAAAGCCAATTTTCTAGATAATGAAACACGCATAATCACGAAAGAAATTCGTATGATTTACGCATGATTCCCGCAAAGCACGGATGAATAGCGCATGCTCCGCGTACAGATCGCATATGTATCACGCATGAATCGCGCATGTTCCGCGCATGCTTCGCTGGGTATTTCTATCGCGTCTGTATAAATTTGCCACCTTCGCTGCATTTCTTCACAAACCATTGAAAACCGCTGACAAGTGAACATCTACATTGTATCAGGATCCTTTCAAGAAGGCGTGATTATTCCGGCGAAGAAACGTGCACAGTCGTCGAGTTCGAGCCCAGGGAAGGCAGGGAGGAAGAGGAAGGCCCAAGTTCCTGTGCCAAGATCTTCAATCCCCCCTCCCTATGATCTTCCCGAAGCTACTGGTGGTGGTCAAGGCACCTATGGTAATGCTGCCCCACAAGCTCCTGCTGGTTTTGGTGCACCCCCACAAGCTCTTGCTGGTATTGATGCTCCCCCACAAACTCCTGCTGGTATTGATGCTCCCCCACATGCTCCTGCTGGTGTTGATGCTACCCCACAAGCTCCTTGTGCCGATAGTGATGCTCCCAAACAAGCTCCTGATGCTGATGCTCTTCAACAGGATCCTGGTGCCGATGGTAATGCTCCCAAACAAGATCCTGTCGATGATGCTGGACCCTCCCAACCAACCAGAGCTAAGGGCAAGGGCAAGTCGAAAGGCAAAGCCAAGGCCAAGGGTGTTTCAGCTGCTCAACGTCAGGACAACAGTCTCTCACAAGAGCAAGAAGAGGACCTCGTGGAGTGGATGAGGGAGTACGATGCTGTTTGGCGACGTGGGCATCACATGTACAAGGCAAGGAAGCAGCTGTGGACCACCAAAGCTACAGATCTGGGGGTGTCGGGTGACCATCTTGAAGGCTGGTGGAAGTCCGTAAAGGATTGGTTTGTGAGGCTGATGAAGAGACAATCCGGGCAGGCCACCAAGAAGCTGACAGACAGGGAGAAATGGATCCTCGACAGGATTGCCTTCTACACTCCCCAGCTGAAGTCGAATGAGGGGGAGAATGCACCCATGAAAGTGATCCAGCGCCAGGAGCCTCAGCCTCAGCCTCAGTCTCCAGCAGAATCTGACTCCGACTCTGAGCTGCCTTCACGACAGCCATCCCAAGCCACACAGTCGCCACAGCCTGGGCAGTTATCACAGCAACTAGACGACCTAGAGGGGATGGAGACCCTGGCTGCCACTCAGGGGCGTCAGGAGTCCGAGTCCAGATACACTACCAGAAGCAGCAGGAGGAAGAGAAAGAGGACTGAGACAACTGAAGAGGAGTGGATGCACGAGCTCAGAGACAGCATCAGGGCCAACACTGCTATGATGGCCCAACTTGTCCAACAAAGGCCGACTGACTCTGGGAGGGAGCCATTCATCACCTACGTCCAGGACTCCCTGAGGTCTCTTCCAGAGGAAAAGTATCAGCTCGTCAGGGGAAAGATAACAGCAGTTCTCCACAACATCACCCCGACAGCTACTGCAACCACAGACAGACCGTCTCAGTCCCAGTCTGATCCTCCTCAAGCTGCAGTCCAGTACCAGCCTCAACCACCTCAACAGCAGCCTCCATCTCGTCAAGCGCCCTTCATGCAGCAGCCACCAACTCCACAGACTGCCTTCAACCAACCACAGGCTGCCTTCGTGCAGCAGCCACTAGTTCAACAGCCTGCCTTCAACCAACCACAGGCTCCCTTCATGCAGCAGCCACCAGCTCAACAGCCTGCCTTCAACCAACCACAGGCTTCATACCAGCAATTCCAGCAGCAGCAGATAACATCTAGACTAAGTGACTCATCCTTCTACCTTGCAACTTCCACCAGCACCCCTTCTCCACAAAAGACGGACAACTCCATGACCTATATGGTGATGAAGGCAATACAAGAAGATGACGAAGAGTGGAAGTGGTGCTATTACACGAACAGTGATTACCACAAACAGTGCTTTTTCACACGAACAGTGATCGCCACAGACAATGCTTTATGAAACGAACTGTGATTACCACAGACAGTGCTTTATTATTTTTTTTTAAAAACAGTGATTACCACAGACAGTGGTTTATTTGTTTTACGCGGACAGTGATTACCACATATAGTGCTTTATTTCTTTTAAAACGAACAGTAGTTACCACAGCGTGCTTTATTTTTTACACGGACATTGATTACCACAGATAGTGCTTTATTTTTTTACACGGACAGTGATTACGATATGCATTGCTTTTTCTCACATATAGTGATTACCACAGACAGTTTTTTTTTGTTTTTTGTCATGTGCATTTAGTTTGTTGTATAGTTATACTGATATACAGTATTACATTGATGTTCAATAGTTTATTGATGAACATTGATTAGTTGTTAGGAAAGACAACATTTGATGTGTATGATTGTGACATAAAGTTTCTGGATGAAAAGGTGAATACATCATTGTTTTTAAAGGTAGTAGCCCACATTTGCATACTATTGTTCAGGATTTTGAAAAGAAATAAGCTCATTGAATAAGAGAAGACCCTTAAGATCCCTCTGGTCTGGGTCTACAATGTCTTCTTCTTTATCCTTCATATTGACATGTGTTAACAAATGAGCGAATGCTAAATGTAAGTGTTGGATGTAGCAAACAGTGCGGACCCTGATCAAAAGGCTCAACCAGCCCTCTGGTCTGGGTCTATGCTGTCGTCTTCATCCTTCATATTGGTATGTGATAACAAATGGGCTAATGCTATAACATACAATTTCCAACAAGTGCAATATTTATCGCATTACTAGTACATAAACATCAAATAACATCCTGGTCAGAGGGTTAAGCAGTCTAAACTTCATCCACCATCCTGTCCTGCCATGGCACAGATCCAGCAGGGGAGTTGATCCAGTGCTTCAGGAGGTTCCTCTGTCTCTTCCCTTCCTTTGAGGCTCTGTTTGGGGCTCTGACGTCACGGGTGTCCTCTAGGTTGAGTCCAGCTCTCCTTGTTCCTGGCTGTATCTGTCCATCTGGGCCCTGGTTGTCAATCAGCCTGTTCTGGAGGACGGGGTACCGTGTGCGCATGACGTTGTGAAGGAGGATGCAGGCCCTAACAATGAGCCTCACTGTTTCCACATCATGGCACATGGTGGTGAGAAGCACCTGAAAACGATTGGCAAGAATGCCAAACGCATTTTCAACCACTCTTCTGGCACGAGAGAGCCTGTAATTGATTCTCTCTTCCCTCGTCAGGTTCCTGGCACTGTAAGGCTTCATTAGGTAGGTCCTTAGGGAAAAGGCATCATCACCTACTAGGAAGTAGGGCACATCTTGATTGTCATTGGGGAGTGGATCGGGACGTGGCCAGCCCATGATGTCATTATTCTCCAGCCCATCTTTCAGATCACTGTTGTTGTAGATATGCGCATCAGAGGAAGAACCTTTCCCAGAAACATCTGCCCACACAAACTTGTAATCTGAGGAGACCATGGCGAACAATATGATACTAAAGAATCCCTTGTAGTTGTAGTATTCTGACCCAGAATCAGGTGGAGCCTTGCATGCCACGTGCTTCCCGTCAATGGCCCCGATCGTATGGGGAAAGTTCCAACGCTTGTACCATTCATCAGCCATTTGTCTCCAGCCTTCATCAGTGGTTTGTAGCGTCATCTGCTCGTCAAGGTATTCTTCCAAGATGGCCTGACAGACTTCTCAAACTACCAAGCTGATAGTGTTGTGCGGCACCCTCCATGCATACTGCATGTCCTTATACTTGGCACCAGCGGCGAGGTGGCGTAGGGTCAGTGCCACTTTCAGTCCAGGATCAAGGGCTGGTAGCCAGTTGGTGGTCTGTTTCGTTATTCTTGGGGTCAGCCTGTCCACGATCTTCACGATCTCGTCGAACATTGCAGGTTGCATCCGCATGAAGTTATGAAAGGATCTTTGATCTTCATTTCTCATCTCCAACATCAATCTGTCGTAGATCCCAAGTTCGAATCTTCTTCCAATCCAAGGCCTTACCCAGGCGACTCTGTATCTTCTCCCACGCCTTCTTCTCCTCCTCTGGTTCAGGATCTGCTGGAGCTGGACCAGTTGGTTGTTGTGCTGCTGAAGGAGGAAGGCAAGAACTTCTCTGCGTTGGGGGCTCATGGTCTCCTCTCTTGGATGTCATACGACAGAGATGTGAACTCATGGACGGCTTCATGGAGACTGATGCAGCGGTCTGAAATCGGTCGGTTTATATACCCTGTCCCCATAAGCATTTCTTGCGTGAAGCATGTGTGATTCCAGCGTAAATCTAGCGTATTTCATCTGTTTTTATAAGCGATCCATGCGTAATGTGTGTAGTTCTTAGCGGTATACGCGAAATATAAGTGATACATCTGCGATACATGAGTGTTATATCCGTGAAACGTTCGTTAAACATACGCCGACATACGTGGAACGGTCGTGAAAATTGCCAACTTTGCGTAACAATCTCGTATGTATCGCGCACATGCGCGTATGAATTACGCACGAATTACATAAGAACTACGTAAAAACTATGTAAATTACGCATAGATCGCGTAAATCCAAACAGTCGCAAAATTTTGTGCAGCTCAAAACCGTTTTTGCGTATGTCCACGTATGCTCACCCTGGACTCCACTCGCTGCACACAGAGACGAATGAAATGTGCATGAAAAACGTATGAATTACGTATATCGCGCATGTATTGCGTATCTCCTCGTATGCCTCAAATTTTATACGTATTTTATGTGTAATTTATGCGTAAGTGCTGTGTGACAAGGCCATTACACTTGTTTCAGTACTGTTAGCTGCAGGATAAGCAACACCCACCATCTCTTCGTCTTAGTTATGTAGATTGTCCAATTTCTTTTTTTTTTTTTTTTTTAATGAAGCTCATCAAACAATTTTCTTTGGTGACTTTAAAGAAATTTTAATTCCTGAATTAAATTCTATGTGGTGTGTACGCAAATCTGCCGTTTAAAACCATTATCACGGCTAAATAAGACAGTCTAATGGATCATCGGACAAAGTTAATTTGACATTTGTTTTGTCATGTGTTTTCGTGTTTTATTTCAAGGACGATTATTCCACGGAAGGTTTTTCTGCGTATTTTGACTTGCATGGAAGGATTATGAAAATTACAATTTTTTTGGTAGATCGAATACAGTCTTTGAAAAGTCCAATTAAAGTTTTAATTGTGGAGAGGAAACCTAGCTCTAGGTTTTAAGATGTTACGAGTTCGAAAATAAATTGTCATCGGCTGTCAGAAAATGTGCGTCATTGCTTTTCATATTGGTAGAAAATTAACTGATCGCACAGTCTGTTTTTACCCCTTTTTGACTCCTAAATTCCGACTTTATATGTCCGAGTATTAATTTGCGGATGTTTTTATAAAATTCTGGAAGTACATGTACGGAAAACGTCTAGTATCATTTTGCCAGGCGCTTTTGGGAATTATAAGGACGTACACGACGTCTACGCCCGCTTAATGAAAGCATGGCTATCATCATTCACCTTTTAATCAAGACCTTTATTTAATGCAATCCCTCGGTTTTCTTTCATGCAGCCGATCCTACGTGTAGAGAAAGGAAATTTCTAGAAATCACCGAAATACATGTAGGGTAATTCGGACACCCGGTTTTTAACAGTCCAATGAAAAATCATCTTACAAATATATGACGTCATATTAATCTTTACGACGACTTTCATATTGGTCTGCTGAAGCTGAGCAGTGTATGGGAAAACCATGTGTCGTTCTAAAATTAGTATTTGACCTTTCAGTGTTATTTATATTTTTTAACACACGCGTGTAAGGAAATTATGCAAACGCTGTCACCGAGTATCGTAAAAGACTATTTTGTTTTTATGTCGGATTTTTTACCGGACAGTCGGTCCTGTAAACTGCAGAATTTTGACGGACCGATCTGACTTTTACCAGACATGTCCGTCGGACCGACGGCGTTTCGGAAAGACTGAATTGTTTTTCGCCTAATTATTAAAACTAGTTCTAACCTCTCTGAAATCGGCAACACTTACGCAAATATTACCGCAGGTTTTTTTTTTTTTCGTAAAGTTACGCAAAAACTTACGCTCGAATCAGTTACGAACTTTTTTAGTGAAACGCAATTACGCATTTTCTTTAGAGTTACGTAAAAACTTACGAAAATTTTGTCCCAAACTACTGTTGCAGACTGTGCTGTGTTACTATAACCTATCTAACATTTGTTACATATCCATGGGATGCGACTGATTTAATACTTTTACACTATTTTTAAACGCGTTTCAAGTTGTTAGAACCAGCTCTTAGCGCATTTGAATTATGTTTTGGCGCAGATCTAGAATCTAGCGCTACATTCATAACTGGTCAAAATTTCATGCAGACAGCGGTTATTTTGAAAATTCTAGCGGGGAGTGGGGGGGAGGGCCGGGCCCCATGACCCTAATGCTGGATCCGCCGATGATGATGACTGGCGTAGAATGATGCATCATGGAGACATATGAAACCCCCTTTTGACAGAGCATGGCTCACTTAAAAAAGTGAAAAATATGATCGGACTAGAACCAAGGCTACTTCTATCTTCTTTCTCATGGTATAATTTTGATATCTTCCGCTTCTCCTTCTTTATAAAAGGATGTTATCTGAGTCATGCTCTGTGAAAAAATGGACTTGTTTAAGTTATTACATGGTAAATAACGCCCGAAGGGTGTTATGTTAAGCCATGTAATAAGGCAATTGCATTTTATTTCTCGATGGCAGCACAAAAATATATGTACCCAACCCTTATAATTGCACTCGCTATTCACTTGAATCAATTTTCGAAAATGAGAGACAAAAAACATTGGGCAAATGCAGTGGTAAACACGAGTTATTTTTCCTTGGTGGCACGCGTCTAAGCACACAATCTAATTTTAGCCTTGCAGCATTTTTTTTTTTTTTCAGTCGGAGACGGCCATTACGCCGCTTCGAAATCAATGATTTTTGAAACAAAATAGAAATTTCTGATACTCTAGTTGGAAAATCTTGTCTTTTTGAAACAAAATAGAAATTTCTGATACTCTAGTTGGAAAATCTTGTCAAGTATATAAACTTGAGGCTGAGCAGACGACGCGTTCATTCGACTGACATTTTTGAGTCGCCTGGTTGCGTAGCAACCAGGCTCTCATTGTTATCATCCTGATCTATGGGGTGACGTAGGCATACCTCCGGCCTTGTACTGCTTCCTGTCCCAAGTTCCGGTTTACGAGATAAAACATAGTTTTCTAATTATTCGGTAAACAACCCAGTTTCTGTTGTAAATAACTTGCAGCTGTGCCTTTGTGATAAAGAATATGTCTATAAAGACTGAGCTATTTAACTGTTCAAACCTTTGAAACAACCATTTCGTCCGCAAGTGTACGCCATAGCCAATCGCTTACACAGATATCATCTTTAAGAATAGCACATTATGTATGTATCTAAAAATAGCTGTCGTGAACTAAACAAATTAAGGGACACGCTGAAACATACTCTTCGACGGCAGCGTCTTTACAACGGCACGCTTCTATTTGTTGCCAATTCTCAGTGAAAATGATAATTACCCATTTGAAGTACAGTCTTAATCTTAAAATCTGTCCCTAATTGTAAGTCTTATTTCAATTCAACACTCAACCTATGATCGGAAAGAGAAAGGCGATACCGAGTTAACATGGAAGCTTTCAATGGAGATTTTTCTCAACAGTAGGATTTTTTTTTTTGGACAAATTTATAACGGCTTGGAACGGTTGCGTTGCCTTCTTAGACATTCTTACATGTTGCTTCTTCAGAGCTTTTTATTCTATAGTTTAAATACTTTGCACACCCGTATTCTAGGTGGACAAGCAGAGATCGTACATGCAGTATGCAGTGCGCACGAATCTAGGCTGTACCAAGTCATCGCTTAACAGGTGCTTTCTGCTTTCTGTAGCTGTGCGACAAATATAGATCTTATAATCATGTGACGTATAACGTCATTTGCACCACGGAATTCTCTATAAATTTATGAATCAGTCACTGAACGGGCCTTTATTTTCAACGTACACCGACCTAGCGCTTCACCGATCCATGCAAAGAGAGTGTTTTAAATTACACTGTGTTTGATTAATTGTTTTTCGTTTTTTTTTTAAAAGAGGCGAATTTGTCAAAGTCTGCTGTTGTTTTTTTCTTAATGTGCGATTAACGTAGGTCTGGTCTATATGAAACAACAATTTATTAGTGCGGGTGTCAGAACGCAAGGTGCTTTCGTAACTGCCAAAATCTTAATTCACACAGGAATTCGACTTGAAACGACGCGGTCCTAATAACCAGCAATCTGAGAACTTGACTTTTTACTCCACTATATTTCAGATATAATAGAACAGATCAATGTTAACCCACTCGAACAACAAGTTCTTTATTGGGGTGTTTGTAATCTTGTAAAGGGTTGTTGTAAAGGGTAATAGAGCGAATCGCAAACATTTAGTTTACACCAAAGCAATATGTATGTAGATCTCTACAATTTGCAATTGGTGTGGAAGCAGTACTAGTTCCTGGGACGTTATAAAATGCAAACAAAGTTAAAAGGCTGATGATCATGCTATTGGGTTATATTGTTTTTTCTTGAGCTGTAGCAGCCACATTCTTACAGTCTACTGTGGAGAAAACTTGAACCCGGACAACAACAACAACAAAATATTTCCAAGGGACAGGTACATGTAGATTACTGAGTCAAATATTTGTGTGTGATCCAGAGGCTACATTTCAGTCCAATGATCATGAAATGCCCGGCTGTTTGTCTTAATAATATTTTTGACAAAGCTGAATGTAGGTCACCGGGGGTTAAAAGAAAAAGGTTGTCATTAGGTCAAATCAGAAGAAACCGTAATAGATCTAGTGCTTTAGAATCCATTTATGTTCAGTCTGATACTCACGGAACTTTGTCAGACTGCTTAGATTAGATATGGGTGAGTTGCAAAAGGGCATTTTTGGTTTAAAAGTATGTCAGTAGATCATATACCAGAATACAAAGTTCAAGTGAGTTCCATACTAATGTTGTCTAAATGGTCCTCTTGTAAAATTGTTCAAGTGGTTCTGCACTGTTTTCGTAAACTTCACAGAAGCTTTAGAACTGACTAGTAACATTTCAAAATTACCGCCTCTGAAACTGTATAAGCAATTATACCCAAATTTCATATCTAGCATCCTGTATTTGGAAAGAACAATTATTCAAATTAACCGATGTATGTATAACCACATGGTCCATTTCTAGAAATTTGTGTCATGCAAAAACAACTTGCTCTAAATCTGGAGAGAAAATGTATATCCTATCCTACTGAAATTATTTATAATGTTTGTTTTAGCAATATGTGTAAGAATTAAGATATACATGTAAGTTAAGTCGCCCAGATTCTGCGCTAGAAAAACATTTTTATCAACCTAGAAGCCTAATTTTTGTACACATTCTTTACAGGCATTATTAAGCTAGGGAGGAACTGTAAATATTGATGGAACTTAGATAGATATTATGCCCCGCCGAATTTCGGATGGTGGGGGATATAGTTTTCATGTTGTCTGTCCGGTAGTCCGTTCGTCCGTCCGATCTTCCGTCCATCCAGACAGATATATTCTAAAATCGTTAACGAAAGTTAATGAAACTTTATACATGTGTTCCTCCGATATACTTTTTTTAAATGTAATGCATTGTCATGGAAAAAGGAGGCTTGGTGTCTTCCGGTCTGCTTTTTGTTTTGTTGTTGTTTTGTTTTTGTTTGGTTTTTTGTTTTTGTTTTTGTTTTAATGCTGTGTCATGGAAAAAGGGGGTTTGATGTATATTTCCATTCTGGACCAATATCTCTTTAACTACTGGACAAATTTTATGAAACTTCATTTTTATATTGTTTATCACAAGTACAGACAATCAGTATTTACTTTTAATTTAATGAAATGCCGTGTCATGGAAAAAGGGGGCTTAATGTATATTTTTACCAATTACAAAAAAGGCCACGTTTACATGCAAAACACAATACCTCTCATAATTATGTTTCATCAAAAAAAAAAAGTTCTTTTTTTTTCGGTGGTGGATATCATTTCAATGAAATGCCTTGTTTTTATATTGATTGTACCTTTTGAAAACCATTATTTAAATGAAGTCAACGGGGGTAAGAGACTTTGAACTTTTTAAACCTGTTTCTGGTGCCTAAATTACCACATATTTTTTTCATGTAAATTTTAATATTGATGTTTGTAATTTTTAGGATGACAACTTAGAAATATGCTTACGTATAATAGTGTCTTATGGTTAAGTTATTTTGTATCTTGAATGCTTTTAACAGATTTGAACAAGAAAGGGTGAAAACCTCTGACCCATTACCCTCCAGGGAACTCTCAGGACTATTGCTTTACTGGAGACTGAAGAAGTTAGGTGCTGCATGAATTATAATTTACAAGCTGAACAACCCAGAGGAAGAAGCCGTTTGAAAAAATTGTGGGAAAAGGAGAAAATGCTGGTATCCAGCATTTTCTCCTTTTCCCACGATGTTTTCTGCCCTATGGGAGGAAAATTGCACCATTTGAGCCACACTGAAATTGTTGTCTGCAAATGCGTTCAATTTGGACAAGGCTAAAATTTTGTCGTCTGGTAACGGGTTAAAGAGGTGTGTTATTTAAACAACCTAGCATTTACCGGAGACTTTAAAAGTTGGCTGCTGCATGAATTATAATTTAGAAGTCAGTTTTAAGCGGTTGTGTTATTTAACCCTTATCCTGCTACATAAAAGAAATGAAACTTTCAAGCCAACAGTAAAACCCCAAGTTGTCCTATTTCTGGAGAAAAGATATCTCCCTATCAAACAGTGTAGATCCAAGATCAGACTGCAGTTTGATCTTAATCTACACTGTCCGCAAAAGGTCAGTGAGTTGCCCGTAGCAGAATAGGGGTTAAACAACCTAGCATTACAATTGATAAATATCTGGTATTAGGACTAGGCTAATTCTGTTCTAGGAAATTCTGAATTTCAAACATAATTAGCTGTGACAAATATCTCAGCCTATCATATGGCTAGCCCTGAGGTTCAGTATTAGAAGAAATGCGTGTAGAATCATCATAGCCAACTTTTACGGCCATGCCTCATCAGCAATGTCGCGTGTCAACAAGAGGATAAAGATTGGTAACCAGCATTTTCTCCATTGCCCACAATGTTTTCTAGCCTTTCAAAGACAAATGCCACAGTCTCAGGACCCAGATGTCATGAGCAACATAATTTGTCGCCTGTAAAAGCTTTCAATTTTGACAATTCTAAAATTTTGTTGTTTGTTAAAAGGGTTCAGGCATGTACTGAAAGTTCTGACCAGCCTGACCTTTGTCTATACTATTGTCCAAAGGCATCATCAAATGTTCTTAGTGCTCTTAGTTTGTGCCCCATGCTAAACAATTTAAAGGCAAATCACATCATTTAGTCCCATTGCTAGAGGAAAGCGGTTGAATCTTTGCAGGTATCAGAGTTTTCTCCTTTTTCCACAATGTTTTGTACCCTACCAAACAGAAATTTCCAATTTTGAGTCATGGCACATGTTATTTTGTTGTCTGCCAATGTTTTCAATAATACACACCCAAATCTTGCTGTTTCAAAGTTGATTTCACCGGAAAGAAAATATCATATCGGATGAGTAGATCAACAACCAGACTGCATGTTTTGTGCAGTCTGATCTTGATCTACACTGTCCACAAAAGCGCCCCGAGTTGTGCTTGGCAGCTTACGGGTTAATGTTTATTCAACTTGATTGATAGTGTTTGGTAACTTGCATTTTCTCCTCTTCCCACAATGTTTTCCACCCTTTCAAAGATATTTTATTCTTTTTGAACCACGTTAACCCTTATCCTGCTAAGTAAGTGAAATGAAACTTTCAAGCCAAGAGTAAAAACCCACACTTTGCTATTTCAAAGGTATTTTTTGTTGAAAGATGTCTCCTGATCGGTGACATGTTCTCTGCAGTCTGATCTTGATCTTGATCTACACTGTCCGCAAAGTCATTGAGTGGTGCTTAGCAGCGTAAGGGTTAAATTGTCTTCTGCAAGTGCTTTGGATTTAGACAAGTATAAAATTTTGTCTTTTGGAAAAGACTTTATCTTTTACTGAGGAATGCCATGTTTCAAGGACCTTGGAAATAAAGACTTTTGAAAACATTGTGGGAAAAAAGAGGATAGTGCTGAGAACCAGCATCTTCTCTTTTTGATACATGTTTCAATCCTTTAAAAGAAAAATGCTTTTGTTTGTATAAAGAATTTATCTCTTGTCTGAAAGTGCTTTCAATTTGGAGGACTTTAAGATTTTGTCTTTTGTTGAAGATTTAAGAGATTTTATCTCGGTTTAAGTTTATCTGATTTCAATGAAATTTCATCACTTTGCTTGTCCTTAATTCTTTACCAAACAGTGTTAAGTTTTAATGACCTGAGGAAGACAGTATTTGGAAATACTGTGCGAAAAGGAGTGATTGCTGGTAACCAGCATTTTCTTCTTTTCTCACAAGGTTTTCTACCTAACAAAGAGATGCCCTATCATTGAGCAAAGTCCAGCTTGTTGTTTGCAAGTTCTTTCCCTATGGGTAGGTCTAAACTTTTGTCATTAGGTACAAACTAAACTAGGTAAAACAAGTTACAGAGTTGACCAGGGTACTTATTCACAAACCATTCTTAAGAATACACCTAGCCTTATTCTCCAGAATTGTCTAAATCTTAAAGTAACACAACTATTGACTGGCTAACCCATTTGGTTCAGCCAATCAGAAGTTGTATTACTACCAAATTTAGAAAATCTTGAAGACTAAGAATATTCTTCAGAATGGTTGGTGAATAAGGACCCAGATGTCATGAGCAACACTTGTATTAAGTTTCAAGGTCCTAGATTAAACGGCTTTTGAGTTAGTGCATGGAATCGATTTTCAAACAAAATTAACCCGACCTTGACCTTTGACCCAAAAACAATAGGGCATCTCCTTGGGTCATGAGCAACACTTGTATAAAGTTTCAGGGTCATAGATCAAATGGCTTTTAAGTTAGAGCACGGAAACAAAAAGATGGACAGGCTGACAATGGACAGATGGACAGACAGACAGATATGGTGAAACCAGTATATACCCCTCTACTTTGTAGGTGAGGGGTATAAAAATGTTCCTGTGGGTCCAAGTAAAGATTGGCAGATTACCTTGCATTCAAGCAAAGCTAAACAATCAAGCCATTAAGTTTCAGGGCTTGCAATCAATGTGTCGTGAATGAATCCCAGCCCGGTTAACTCTTTACCAAACGACAAAATTTTAGACTTGTCCAAACTGAAAGCATTTGCAGACAACAAATTAAAAGTCACAAAAATGACTTCATTTCATTCTCTGGGGAGTAGAAAACATTGTGGGAAAAGGAGAAAATGCTGGTTATCAGCATTTCCTCCTTTTCTCATTATGTTTTCAAAAGGCTTTTTCTTAAAGGTCGTTAAAACTTGGGATTGTGTGGTAAAGGGTTAACTTTTGACCAGATGATGAAGTTTTAGACATGCCCTAATTCAAAACATTCGCAGATGACCGACTAAGTGTGCTGGGAATTACGAGATTTGTCTTTGAAAGTGTAGAAAATATAGTGGGTAAAAGAGCAAATGCTGGGTACCAGCATTTTCTTCTTTTCCCACAATGTTTTCCAAGGTATTCTGCCTTACGGTTGTTAAAATTTGGGATAGTGTGGTAAAGTAAAACTCTTTGGGAGTATTGATAGTAGTCAATTATTTATCTCTCTCACAGCTAAACTTTTTTTCCAACAGAGTTTATGTCAGAAAGTGGCTAGAGTCCAATAGCTCAGGCCATAATGTACAGGGTTTGATATCAGGGTATGGCTGGTTCCAATCCCCAGGTCTGCCAATTTCTTTCAGAGAACTGATGATAGTCATTGCTACAGTATTTGTTTCCTCTCATCACCGATCATTGCTTCTATAATGGTTAGGAGAGAAGGCAGCGAGTGGCTTTGGAGGAAAATATACGGAATATTGGGAGGAATATATACAGAATATTATGTTGTAGTAACTTTCCTGGTGCTTGTATTTAATTCGAGCAGCATGAGAAAATTTGATATTGCGTGAGACCGAAGGTCGAACGAAATGTCAAAATTTTCTTATGCAGCGAGAAGTAAATACAAGCATCAGGAAAGTTACTACAAAATAATATTCCTTTTATTATATATCGACAACTTTCAACGGCAAAATTTTGCAGTTCTTGACATTTTATTCTTTTTTTTTTTTTTTTTTAAATTGGTAAACAAAATAAACAATGGTGTAGTAGCTAGTAACCTCTTTTTTATGAATGGCGGATAAATGTGATGGCATGAATTTTGACCAATCAAATCACAAATCATTACATATGATTTCCGCGGGTGAGTTACGTCATCAATACCATACATGTATTTGGAATTGTATTTCACAGTATAGATAGATTTTTTTTCTGTCATGTGTTATTTTTCCCGCGTGTGACGCATGTATTTGAGCCAGAAAAATTTCAGGTATATAATAATGTACAAAGTACTTGTTGTAGAAACTCAAGAAATGCATGCAGTGGTGGACTAAAGTCTGTGATGTGACTGAAATAATGATGAAAACAGCATTAAACACCTAATAAACAAATCTTACTCTCAAGATAACCTGTATCATTTGAAAGCACAAATATCGTCTATGAAATTGCCGCTTTATGCTTCTCTATATTCCCTCATAATTTAATCCTTTACCTAAACAATCCCATTTTTTTACGACCCTGAGGTAGGAGATTCTTGAAAACATAGTAGGAAAAGAAGAAAATAATGGTTATCAGCATTTTCTCCTTTTTCAAAATCTTTTCTACCCTTCACAAGAAAAATCCCATTGATGGAGCTACATTTGATATGTCGTCTGCAAATGCTTACAATTTGGACAAGTCTAAAACTTCTTATCATCTGATAAGGAGTTAACCCTTTACTACACAATGTCACCTTTTAACGACCCTGGGAAAGAAGCCTTTTGAAAACATTGTGGGAAAAGGAGAAAAAGCTGGTAACCAGCATTTTCTCCCTTTCCCACAATGTTTTCTACCCTATCAAAGAAAAATTGCACCATTTGAGCCACACTGAAATTGTCGTCTGCAAACGCTTTCAGCTTGGACAAGGCTTAAATTTTGTCGTCTGGTAAAAGGTGAGAGTTATCGTTAAGGAGTAATCGTCTGATAAGGAGTTAAGCAAGGGAGACTGGCATTTTTTCTTTTCTCACAATGTTTTTTACACGTTTCAAAGAGTAGTCCCATGATATGATATGACTAAATTAATAGCACAGACAAATCATTTTGAAAGTGTTTGTTGCTGAGCCCCACTTTCAACATCATATGTTATATCATACTAGCCAGTGAACCTATCTATGCTTTCCTAGAATTTGTTTTACCAGTGCTTCGGATGATATTCTTCCAAAGCAACTGGCTGCTTTCCTACCTAATCATTGTCGAAATAATGATCAGGGATGAGGGAGGAATGAAACATTGTGGAAAAGGGAGAAACCACTGATAACCAGCGTTTTTTCCCTTTCCAACAATATCTTCTTCCCCTTGAAAGACAAATTCCATCATTTGAGTCACATTTACTTTGTAGTCTGCAAATTTGTTGTCTCATAGAAGCTTCAAGTCAATCTGTGTAATGAAGGGAAAAACAAACATAAAATCAAGACATGTTCACTGTAGAAAAAGCCACTTCTGCTTTGACTATTTACTAAACAATCCCAAGTTCAAATGACTCTGTGGCAGAGGACTTTTCAAAACATTGTAGGAAAAGGAAAGAATGCTGTTAGCCAGCATTTTCTCCTATTCCACAATGCCTTTAGCTCTTTCAAAGATAAATCCCATGACATAAACTATTGATTTGTCTGCCACAAATTCTTTCAACTTGTATAAGTGTACTGTTATGTTGTTTGGTAAAGGACAAATTAGAAAATTAAGCACTAATTTTTCACATTATTATATCAATTTATCAAGTGGTAGTTCACCCACAACCATATAAGCCATCTTCTTCACTGTCAGTATCGCTCACTGTTTCGGCACTTCTTATGAATTTCTTCATTTTCTTTTCATTGTAAGGGTTACACCTGTGTTTTTGTCTAGTCTGTATCAAGTTTACTACATGGTAGACAGCCTCGTCAATGTCACTTGGGTCTTTAACATATTCAACTTCACTGCGAATTTCTTCATCTTTAAGACCATCAAGGAATCTTCTCAGTAAATCTTCTCTTCTTGTTTGGTAGTTTCTACCCCTGTGAGCTTTATCATAAAGACGCTTTAGTTCTGCTGCATATTCTTCTGCTGTCTCATTCTGTTTTTGATCTCGGTGACTGAACTGCGCTGCAAAAGTCTTTGGCGTCTCAATTACCCTAAACCTGCAATCAAGCTCAGAAATTAAAGCATTATAATCATTCAAAACATCTTGTCTAAGTTGGGTAAACACAAATTCCCCAGCACTACCTTGTAATTTTGGCAATATTTCATCTAACTTCTCTTCATTGTCCCACCCTTGACGATGTGCCACTGCTTCAAAGCGGTTAATCCATACTTTCCAGTCATCTTTGCCGTGAAATGCTGGTATCTTCATCGAACTAGAATGGACTGTTGTGGCCCTTCTTTCTGTACTTCTCATATGTGGAGAAAAACTGTTATCAATTTGAGGTAGGTGCTGTTGTTCAGGGAAATCATACTGTCTCTGTCTGAAAAATCTTGGTCTATGTAAGTCTGTTTCACTCTGGTTTCTTCTTTCACCATTATGGCAATATCTACGCGGCATGATCTGGGGCTGCACTTGTTCATCTACTCTTTGTCGGTTTTCATTTTGGTTAAAGTTGACCTGGTACTGTTCTGTGTTCATTGAATGGTTACCATTTATTCTGGAAAGTGCATCTGTTACATCCTTCAGTATACCAGACATCTTGGACTGCATGTCAACCATCTGCTGGACTGCCTCACCTATGTTGTAGGTACTCACATTAGAGTGTCTGTGGTCTTGTACTTGAACACTTGGGTTGCCAGCTGCCTCATCATTACCTTGTGGGCTTCTGTTTTGCTGGAAACTACTCAAGGGGCTGGTGTTCATTGGTCTACTAAGTGCTGCCTGATCTTGATCTATACTAGAAGGTGACTTGAAAAATACCTCTGTTTCTTGCTCTGAATCTGTTTCTGACATTCTGCTGGAGGGTTTCTATCTCTAGGGATGTTTAATCCCGCACCTCTGCCACCATAAAATATGTCGCGAGCTCGAGTGTGTAGATTTTTCGCAACAGTTACCGATACAGATCAAAGTAGGACTCCGAAATAAAAATTAAACTAAAGCCGACTCCAAAAAAAATGATAAAACCCAAATAAGGAAAATTACAGGAAGGTTTGAATAAACGCAATAAGGCAGGAGTAGAGTTAAATTAATTTATTTAACTGAACACAGTCTATCTAAAGTATGTACTTGAACATAATTTTCTTTTACCAAATTGCAGAGTTTCATAGATCTAGGTATAGCCTTATACAAGTTTTCAAAAGGTTTGGTAGAGTGGGGGGGGGGGGGGGGGGGGGAAAGATGATTGACAGTGGTAAGTCAATACAAAAATAAAATAAAGTTGAATTCTTGAATCAACAAAAATTATCTAATCAAAGTTTAAGAAAATTCTAAGTCAGAACGCATGTTAAACTTCTCGAAGTTCTTCTGCAATAATAAAGTTTTAAAATCATAATCCTAAACCTTAGCTTTCTTGTTCACAAATCCCTGCGTTCTAATTCATGTCTGCTTGTCTTATTTCAACAATGACAACTTAAATAAAAATAAATAAAAACAAAAATGCAGAAATAATGCAAATGTTTACCAGGTGAAGTTTCAGAATGGAGTCCTTCAATCTCAAGAAAACAGCGGTTTTTATACTGTTGTTCCCGCAGAACGCTCTGCGAGAATTCCAGCATCAAAACCGTCGGGAAGATTGCACGCGCTTTTCGGGAAAGCAAAATGTAAACAAATGTTATTTCTACAACTGTCCCTATACTTGAATGAAAAGTTACCGAGAAACATTGCATACGGCAACTAAAATGATTAATCGACAATACCTATCGGTAAACGATTCAAATTAAAAGCTTTTTCTAGCTAAAGCATGAAAAAATATACGATGAATTACAAAAACAATACTAACAACAGATATTCCGAACGACAGTTGAGCTGCATTCACGCGAGACCGTATCTTAATAACTTAATCCCGTCATGCTCCGCAAGGTTCCGGGTCAAGTCGGCCTCGGGTCAAGTCGGCCCGAGTCAACTCGGCCGGGTCAACTCGGCCCGTATCAATTCGGACCGTATCAACTCGGCCCGTTTATATTCTGTTTTATATATATATTTTATATTCTGTTCTGTTCTGTTCTATATTAAATGATATCTGGGCGTGTGCTGGTAGCCAGTATATACGAAAAAATATATGAAGAATACTTATTTGTTATATATTCGCCTTTTTACGCCACGTTCATCCGTTTTTGTCGTTCATTTTTGAAATTGACGGATTAACATGCGGCGTCTTGAATCATTTCTTACCGTTGCAATTAAAGTTAAACGGGTTTTCTTTATTGAATAACTAACAACAATTGCTGATAATTCTTTAATTGTCGCATTGTTTTTTCAAGTGTGAAATCTTTACTTACAGAGATTAGCCAATGTCTTTAATCAACTTCATTAAGGACATGTTTGCTTAATCATTCAATTAGAAGAATATTTCCAATAATTAGTTTCCAAAAATAATTATATCAAAGTCGGTACGAAATACGCTTTTTGTTTACAGGTTTCTTTGTGGCACCGACATGAAGTGTATAAAATGTTCCAGTTTTGCTTTTTATCATCATACCAGCCGATATAGCTCAGTAGGTAGAGCGTAGGACTTGTGAACACAATGTCCTACAGATTGTGGGTTCGTATCCCCGGCTGGCCAACTAAAAAATTACTAATAGTCTTTCGGATGAGACATTAAACCGAGGTCCCGTGTGACGGTGCTATACGCCGAGCACGTTAAAGAACCAGGCGAAGCTCTCAGTAGTTTCGACCTGTATCCTTGCACTATCCCCCGTAACAACTAACCGTCTTCTGGGGGCGTCGCTCAGATGGGAAACCGGTAGCGACGATAAATAAACGGAAATAACCAACCAACTTTTATCATCATTATCATTTGTGTCATTTATGTTATCACGTTAAACGGTCAAATTCAATAAGAGGTTGCAATTCATGAATTTTAATGTCGCGCTTATATTAGATAATTGGCTTTGTAGCAGTTATGCATCTGATGTTATGTACGTGGCAGCCAAACAGTATAAAAACGTCATGCAAAAGTTGTAAATGATTGCATGAATACTTTTGTCAGAAATTCTGTTTGTAATCCATAAAATGACAGGTTCGTTACTGTCGTGATTCTGTAAATTCCCCCGCAAGTCTTAGCTAAGGAATATTTATGACGCAATCGAGTAACGGCGTGTTCTATAAATTTTTGTACGTATTACCTAGCCATCTTGTTTGTTCCTACGAATATACTCAGTATATTTTGTACATTTTTAAGAAATATCGTTTGTCCGCAAAGTCGGAGAAAGGTTAGTTACCAGCGAAAGTGTATGGAAGAATGCATCAACTTAAATGGATGATTGCTTTTTATTTTGGTTCATTACATTAACTTGACTGATTTTTCAGATATGAATAGCGAGTCTCAGTCTTGGTGCAAAGTCTTGAGTACATTTTTAAACATTAAGTTTGCAAGTATGTAGACACGACTTCAAACGGAAAGGTTTGTTACTTTAATTTTTTCAAGTAATTAAGGATACTGGGTATCTTTGAAGATGATCACTTCTTCTTTAAGAACCTTGAACTGTATGACCGAGGATGGTTTGCAGATAACCTACTTTGTCAACAATGAGTTGAGTCAAAGCTCTCATATGAAAGGTTTGTTACGAAAGGTTTGTTACCTTATGAAAAAAAATCTGCATATTATGGAAGCTGCAAACTACAGGAAGATCTCTCTTAGAACGTGACGTCATTATGATAAAATATGTCATCATTTCGTGGAATTTATCATTGATTTCTGGGAAGTAAACGCCATGCTGTTTCCAAGATAAACATAGCTTCTGCTTAAAGGAGGAAAATTTGTTGGTAAGTTATTTGTTTTTAATACCAAAAGTATAAATGAGAAACAAATTTGTTTACTATTTTAAAACAGATTTACCTAGATACACATTTTGTTTTTAACCATTTAAAATTGAGGTTAGAAAAGATAAAAGGTTCGTTACCAAAGGTAACAAACCTTTCGGATTGATGCAGAATCGTTTTTTTATCGGAAAAAAAAAAACAGATTTCCAGATCTTTACCAATTAGATCTATTTCTTGTTTATCATAGATGTCTATCTTAATCATATATTTTTGCTTATATCTAATTTCAATTTACTTGCTCGGAGTTTTGTAATATATTTCCCATCATACTTTCTTTGTATAAAGCTTGATTTTCCCCATATGTATAGATTGCAGCCATTTTAATTTATAATTCGAATTAAAGTGTACCGAAAATTGAAAAATAAACTAAGTGTTTACAGGTGAGTTTATGAATTTGGTGTTTTTCTATCAATAATGACCCTATATATTTTGGTAACGAACCTTTCATTAATTTATTTCAGAGCAAAGATGGTAAAATCTCGAGCTGAGATCCAACGCCAATACAGAGAACGCCTTAAACAGAATAAAGAGGCATATGAGGTATATCTGTTGAAGGCAAGACAAAGGAAACAAAAGAATTATGTTCCAGCAGACAAGCTATCAAGAAGAGAGAAGCTGAGAAGGAATCTAAAGAATAAAGAGTACCTTCAGAGGCATAGGCTTAAAAAGCGGCTTGTTCAAGCTGATGCCGAACTCTCAGACATACCAGAAACTAGTGGGTACGAAAGTGCCTCAACATCTGAGATGACACCAGGTCCTACTATTGTAAAGATGTCATTTCCAAAGCGCGGAGCTGGGGCACGAATGAGAGTGATAAATGCTCTAAATGAAAAGAGAAATGAGTGCAAGAGATTAAAAGAGAGCTATTCAGAGCTGAAGAGAAAGTACAACACAAAGTTAAGAGCAGTACAGAGAATGAAATTGAAATTACGTGTTCAAGCATCAAATGCCGAAATGTCAGCAAAAGGTGCGTATATGTCTCCAAGAACCAAAACAAAACAGCAACTCATTAAAGCAGGACTAAACACAAGGCAAGTATCGATGGTAAAAAAACAACTTCTTCTCGGAAACACAGTATTAAATGAAATAGGTTCAGGTAAGGTTTCAAAAGGAGATCGCCCTATATCGGTCGTCAGATCATTTTCAAAAAAGCTTTTGAGGAAGTACAGATTAATCCGGAAGTTGAGCCAACACACTGGTATGAGTAGAAAAACGCTTACTTTGACCGCAGCAACCAAACTGAAAAGAAGACGAGAAATTGAAAAAAACAAGGAGTCGGTAATTGAATTCTTAAGCAGAGATGACGTTTCCAGACAGAACCCAGGTAAGAAAGATAAAATGAAATGCAGTGGAGAAACCCAGCAGACAAGAACACTAAATGACTACCTGAAAAATTTGCACAAAAAATATTTGAGCGAAAACCCAAATATGAAACTGTCCCTTACCTCATTCTCTAGAATTAGACCATCCTACATTAAACTCACATCTTTTACATCGAGAAGTAGCTGTTTATGTACTAAACATCAGAACATGGCATTATGCATTAAAGCACTCAGAGAAAATGGGCTTGACATCCCCTTGAATCCGGAAACATTCATTTCGGAAGATAAGCACAAGGAAACTGTAACTGAAGACGCGCCAGATAGCATCAAATATGGCCAATGGAAGAGAGTACCAGTGGAAGAAAAGGGTCGAACAAAAATGGTCACAAAAATTGTTGAAAGCGATCTTCCTAAGCAGGAGTTTCTTCAGATCTTTGAAAAGCAAGCTGATGAGTTTGACAAACATGTCAAAAGGGTTAAACGTCAGTATGGTGAAATAAAAAGGTTAAAAGAAAGTCTAGGTATAGATGAAGTCATTCTACGCATGGACTTTGCTGAGAATTATTTGTGTAAAAGTATGGATGAGGTGCAATCAGCATACTGGTCACAAACAGCAGTCACACTTCACCCTATTGTAATTTATTTTAGAAAAGAAGGTGAATCAAATCTGAAGCATCAAAGTATTGTAATAATTTCTGATGAGTTGGGCCATAACTCAACCACAGTAAAAGCCTTTATCAATTCTGTCATACCTGAGGTCAATGCGCTCGTTCCTGACGTTAAGACGATTCACTACTGGACAGACAGTCCTACCAGTCAGTATCGTAACAAATACATTTTCCAAACCATAGCAAACCATGAAAATTTGTATGGGATGAGAGCTGTTTGGAATTTCTTCGAGGCCTGCCATGGGAAAGGCCCATGTGACGGACTTGGAGGAATTACCAAACGCCTTGCAGATGAAGCTGTCAGGACTGGCAAGACAACAATTCAAAATGCACTTGGATTTTTTCAATGGACACAGTCGTCAGCTTGCACAATGTCTAATGTCCGATTCATTTTTATTTCTTCTGATGAATGCCAAAGCATAGCTAAAGATGACAAATGCCCTGATTTAAAAGCTGTGAGAGGTACATTGAAATTACATGCAATAGTTGGCAAGTCAAATAATTCGATCTTAGTGAGTGAAGTAAGCTGCTATTGTGACCAGTGTATTGCAGGAGATTATAGTTGTCCTCAGTGGCGGCTAGAAACACTTATGTCACCACAGCAAGGTAAACATTTAAACAATGATAACGAATAAGAATCTGTCAATGAAACTTTCCAAAATATTGAAGAACATTTTGAGGTTGGAAATTTTGTTGCTGCCAAGTACAGCAAAAAATGGTATATAGGTCAAATTGTAGAGGTCGATGTTGAGGATGAAGAGATCGAGGTTAATTTTATGAAAAGTTCAAAAAATCTCTTTCAGTGGCCTAAAACAGAAGACAAACTATGGATAGGGTTTTCTGATGTAATCTGTAAGATACCTGAGCCATTACCAACAGGGAAAACAAAGCGTATGTTTAAACTTAATGAGTTTGCTATGAATAGAATCTTGACTGCTGTCATGGAGAATCTCTGCTAAAGCAGAATATTTGGTGAAAAAGTGATGCACTCGTAATGCGTTGTCATATTTTTCGAAGAATCAACCTGTCTTTCATGAAGCATTGGGGGGGGGGGGGGTTTTAGTAATACGCGCTTTCATGTAGCAATGGAGAAAATGGCTCTTATCATTACATTTGAGGAAAAATCAGGCCTGTTTTAGCTCCAGATTTCTCTTAACTGCTGATCATAGCAAATGAATTGCACCAGGTAGCGTTTTATTGAGTAAACGTTTATTTCAGTTTGAAATTCAAAGTAACGGTTGTCGAGTAGAAAAGTAGTCCGGTTCTGTACTAAGGATGCCCAAGATAGATAGATGTGTATTTGTAGAATGCCATCTAATGAGCAATTTAACTTTTCTGATGAAGTTTTCTGCATTCAGACAGTTGTTTAACCCATTACCACATGATCCAGAATTTTAATGAACCCAAGAGGAGAAAGCTTTGGATAACATTGGCGGAAAAGAAGAACATGCTGGTAACCAGCATATTCTTCTTTTTCTATAATGTTTTCTACCCTTCGTGATACAAATTTCATCATTTATGAAGTATAAAATTTGACGTTTTCGATTGCTTTCAAATTTGATCAATCTAAAATTTTGTCGTATGGTAAAGGGTTAAAACGGAAAGAGTGTTTCTTCTCAGCATTGATAATTCATTAATCTCTTAAAGAAATTCGTACCCGGTGCTTCAAGAAGATTGATGAATTGTCAAACGACAATTTTCAGAAGTAATAAAAATTAGAAAGGTTTGTTACTTTCAGCAAAACCGAATATTTGTACATCTGTAAGGATATAGTAACAACAGGTGTTTTTCAGTCAAAAATGATCATCCATGAATTTCCTGAGATAGTTCGAACCTTCGAGAAAATTTATGAACTATCAATATAACAATTTTTGATAGTGATGAAACTTTAGAAAGGTTCGTTACCTAGAGAAATCCGAATATCGGTACATCTGTCAACTTTTGGAACACGCATCAGAATGTATGTAAATGTTGCATTGCAGATGTAATGTGGTAAAATAGGTTAAACATGTTTTTTGTACACGTTTTTTTTTATGAAAGGTTTGTTATGTTTGCTAGTTAGTTTGTTTATTGTAAATAATAAAACGTAAGTTCCACTGAAGATTAATAAGACCACTACTCCCTCAGGAATTGCATGAGGCTTGAGGCGGGAACATGATTTATGTGGTTTCTTGTTACTAGTTTGAAAACTGTGAATTAATCAAAATGGTTTGTAAAAAATCTGAAGACAGATGATAAATCTGATTTAATTCTTTTATAAATCTTATATAAATGTTACCTTAAGGCAATGACAATTGATATTTTTCCATGTTTTGTGGTGGTTTTGTATCGTTTCTTTGACTTCCAGTTATATCAGCACTGAATAAAAGGTTTCTGTTGTTAATATGTTGTCCAATTGTTTTATATACAAATTGTAACAAACCTTTCCGATGATTTCATGTAGGCTGCTTGTAACATGAGAAAAAATATGTTCCCAATCTTTGATGATGAAGATACTTTGCAAAACATTTCTCGAAGGTTTAATATAAGTTATGTTAAAAGGAAAATGCCAATAAGCAAACGTCTATTTTCATCAAATCTACAATTTGGAATTGCAACTTTTTATTGAATTTGACCGTAAATCATGTTTGAATTGTGCATTGAGTGTAAGAAGTCTGTTTCTGGACGTAGGCATGCTGTTACGTGTGATGCTTGCGAACGTTGGCAGCATCGTCTGTGCAACACAGGTGAGTGAGATCGAGTTATTTTGTTATGTTAAATGTCTTTTATATGAGTCTAGTCATAGCTTATTTGAAGAATTGTCGTTTTGGTTCTTAAAATCTATATTCAACGTTTATTGCTTTGTTAGGACAATTTAAAGTGCTAAATTATGATTTTATTTCTATGGCAAATAAATCATTTTTTGTTTCAGACATTTAATTCTGTCAATTTTGATGTTGATACCCGATAGAGATGAGCAACAAATTAAAGCTTATTTAACCCTTTACCAAACAATCCTTGGTTTTTACGACCCCGAGATAGATGCCTTTTGAAAACTTTGTGAGAAAAGGAGAAAAAGTCCTTCCAATTTGGACCAGGGTCGTCAAAAGTAGAGATTGGAAGTAAGGACTTATAGGAAAATACGGTGATATCAGTAGAAATGATTTTTGGTGAAAAAACGCTCAGTCGCTTTCGTATGTCCTCTCATTATCTAGAAATTGAGGTAGGCAGGTACTCTAATATACCACAAAATGACCGTAAGTGCAAAGTATGTTCTAATCACTTTTTATGTTCTTGCCATATTTTTCATATTTTTTGCCGAATAAATGAATGACTGAATTATTTCAGGTATTTCTCTCGCTGACTACCGAGCTGCAGTAAAAAAGGAGAGGGAGATACACTTTCTATGTAGAGACTGCTGCAACAGCATCCCAACGCTTTATCCAGAAGATGATGAGGTAATCGTTACTTTAATGCAATTTTATTGTATTATGAGCCGCTTCAGGAAACCCCCGTTTTCGCTTATATTTGAATATGCGTATTATTTCAGGCTCGTATTCTTTCAGGCTGACAAGTTCGCTTTTCAAGCTGCCTGGGAATGGTCGTCAAATGAGGGAAAACATAGTAACGTAGAAAAAAAAAAAAAACTATTGGAAAAAAAATACGTTTTTTTGGTCGATTTACATTTGGAGATGCAATGTTCTTTCTCATTTTAGCATGCGTAACAAAAGCTAAGCGCGACTCACTGACCTTTAGCGGACAGCGTAGATCAAGATCAGACTGCACAGAACAAGCAGTCTGATCTTGGATCTATGCTGTCCGATAAGTCGGCGAAGAAATAATTCCAACCGTTTATTCTCCTAATTATGTTTTTTCATGTGCTTATACCTCCTTTCATCATGTATTTAACCAGGAACCTAGATACGAAGCTGAGTCTGACAGTATCGGCATTCCTGTTGCTGAATCGACGTTGGCGTTATGGGGTGACCCGCAAGTTCTCCAAGTCAATGTAAGTTTGATTTGTTATTTATTTCAATTTTCGTACATCATGTTAAAATGTTCGGTATGTGTATACACCCTTAAGATCCCGTTTCTTATGTAGGTGCCACTAGACCTTACGGAATCCGCAGACGATGATATACAACCACCCGTCCTAGAGAGAAGTACTCCTCCATCTGTTGACAATGTGTCATCCCTGGACGACAGCCTGTACCAGCACTCGCCCACTTTAGAACGCAGTGCGCCGTTTCCAAACGACACAGTAGACGACGATGGCGACTATCGTTTACAGGACGACACTGTTCTATCGAATGCAACATACGTGGTTCGGAGGGAAGACGAGCAACCAATGGATGTGACGGAAGTGTCTTTCGACATCTCCAACAGAATCGTCAACGATACGCTCCCTATCCAAGAAGAGTAAGTTTGCTGGTTTTATCGTGCTTATCATTGTTAGGGGTATTGGTGTTAACCAGCTGTCCGATGTATGGTCTTAATTTGATTTTTCATCTTCATTATGCTTATGATTTTATATTTCAGACCGGTTGTTCAGGAGCCGCTCTTGACTGAGACAATCATAGACGATCGTCCGTTAGAATTCAAGATAGTGGAAAAGGGAAGCCAGCGTGGTCGTCAACTATTAGTGGACAGTCACGGATACTCCTATGGTGTTAAGGTAAGTGATTCTGTCGCAAAAACATAGAATGCTGTCCATTACATTTTGCACATAGCTAAGCAGGATGGCATACTATTACACAGATAGGAAACCCTCAATGTACGATTTTTTTAAAAAAAAAGAAACACGATTTTGCGATATAACGTCTGTATGTATCCATGGTTTCACTTTTCAGGCTCGGTACACGTCATCTGTCATTTGGAGATGTAGCGTGAGAACGTCTGCTATCAAGTGTCCGGTGACGGTTAAACAGGTCGGAGATCGCTTCATGATTGGTGCTATCCAACACATTCATCCCGCAGATGCAGGCCGACTTCTGAAGGCAGAGGTTTCAGCAAAGGTATTAAATTGAAATTACGAGTATACAAGCTACATGACAGCCAATCATTATATCTAGAGCGGTTCCTTTCTACAATGCATTATTACTGCAATCTTTGTCTAAATAGTATTAAGTACTAAAATGATTGACGTGAGCCATATTTTCAATATATCGGTTATCTTATTGCTTGAAATAGATATTCACGGTCACTGACAAACAGGATTGTGTCAAAATAATGTAATATATAATGCCCTTTTCTTACAATTAACAGGTGAAGCAAGATGCCGCGACAAACGTTTTTCGACCAGCAATGGATATTGTAGACGATGCTATGCTAGATAGGGTAAACAACGACGACTTTGTCCTACCGAACAAGTCGCAACTGAAACGGGTGGCAAACAGGTTCCGTGCCAAGAAGAGACCACAGGAGCCGAGGGGCTTTGATTTCGAGGTATACATGTATAGTAGTATGTGACCTGCTAAAGATACAAACCAATATGTCTTAACAATTTAATTTGGCAAGACCTAATTAGAGCGAAATTGATGATATAAACTTTTACTATAATTTGTGTGAAATATGTTTGGCACAACTGATGATGCTTACATTACTTCCATTTTCAGGTTGATCAAGACTTTCTTCAGTGTGAGGACTTCCTGATAGGCGACGTTCGTGTTGCTGACTTTCGCCATTTTATCTTCGCGACAGAGAAGCAACTGAGTCTACTTTGGGCCGCGAAAAGATGGTACATGGATGGTACCTTCAAGGTTAGTAATTCAAGTTTCGTACATACAGCGGGGGATTAAACAAGAAACGCTTATTGGGTGTATGTCATATGATGTCGCATTCAATAGCGTGAACATAATGTCGCGCATTAAATTAATCATGTCTGCTTCTTTTTTTGAATACGATTACATGGATTGTATCTATTTGACTTTGCGCCTAGCGCCTACAATGAGAATATATGAATTTTGTTTAGATATAACGACACGTTGAAATACAATAAACCATGCTTCTAATCCTTATTTACAGGTGCTCAGCGATCCATGGAAGCGACAGGGACAACTGTTTTCTATCCACGCGTTCGTAGAGAAGGACGGCCAATCTCAGCAGTTTCCACTGGCGTTTGTGGTTATGTCCAGGAAGACGATCGCTGATTACAACGAGGTAATAAACATTGTCAAAGCAATACAAAACCAAGTATTCATTTCTGTCTTGTGTGTACAATTTATTTAAAGGTATTTGATGGAAAGAAGGAATTTTTAATCGTTCTCGCCATATCTTAACATTAGATTTTGATACGACACTTCTGTACAGTGTAGTAACTCCATTATTCTTTTAGGTGTTTCGAGTTCTGGTGGACAAGCTTGGGCAGTTCGATGTTGAAGGTTTTGTGGTTGATTTCGAAGCAGGTTAGTAACATTGGTTCATTGTACTCAATGAAAACGGCTTGCTTTTATGTACATTAAGTTTAATACCATTCAAACATGTTTGTTCTTAATAAATTATAAAATATGCTCTTCTTCTTTGCAGTTGCCTGGCGGGCCCTACGTGATTCATACATGTTCTTAATAAGTTATAACATGCTCTTTTTCATTGCAGCTGCCTGGCGGGCCCTACGTGATTCATTCCCGGGTAAGCCGATCAAGGGGTGCGTCTTCCACTGGAACCAGGCGGTGTGGCGTCACGTCCAGAAGTTCGGACTGTCATCTACGTACCAGCAGCGTGAGGGAGTGTACGACTACATCCGACAACTTATGGCCCTTCCTTTTCTGCCAGCGCGCCACATCCATCCGACGTTTGACTACCTCAAGACGAAGGCCAACAGTGAACCTCTGATGCGACTGGTTGAATACATGAATCGTCAGTGGTTCAGTCATCCCGTCTTTGACGTCCCGTCATGGAGTGTGTTCGAACAGGCTGTCCGCACTAATAACGACGTAGAAGGTAATGACTCTTTAATGTTCGTGTTAAAATAACCATTTACCAAAACAGCAACATTTTAGACTAGTCTAAATTAAAATCACTTGCAGACGACGAAATAAACGTAAACTCAAAAAGTGAAGTTTGTTACCAGTCTTTTCTCCTTTTCCCACAATGTTTGTAAAAGGCTTCTATCTCACGGTCGAAAAATTCAGGGATTGTTTGGTTAGTTGTTGATAAATACTTAGAATTATCTACTACAAATGATATCAACACGGAATACCTATATTGAGATATTGTTAAAACAGTAATATTTGTATCACACGAAACAAAAAAATACTAATACAAATAGGAAACCAAAACATTACGTCAATACACCCATGGAATAAGCGGCCGTGAGAAATACACATTCTTGTTTGTCAACAGTTTCTTTTTTCACTCATAGTATACAAAAATGTATTAAATGCATGTATCTTTTTCAGGTTGGCATCATCGGCTCAACAGCAAGGCGGGCATGAGCGGGCTCGGATTTTACCGACTGGTGCCTCTGCTGAAGCGGGAAGCGACCTTAATGGAAATGACACTCAGGAGCGGCAACCTGCAGCGAGACAACCGGGGTACCTACCGACGCCTTGAGACACGCTTGCAAGAGTACTGGACCAAGTACAAAGACCACGAGATCACAACAACCGCTTTCTTGAAGGCATGCGCTTCCCTGTACGGAGTCCGAATCTCAGCACCAGAAGCCAACCCCGAGTGAAATCGACGCTGGCTGTTCGCACTTTTATTTGTATATATCATGACTCATTTATGTATTTGTATTCATAAGACCATTGAATACAAAAATAAAATGTACAAATAAAAAAAACCAATAAAAATAAAATGGAAATAAAAAAAAAATAAAAAAATTGGGCCATGAAAAAGAGCGCCTCCCCGTGGTGTGGCCTGGATACAAATGGATAAAGATGAAAAAAAAAATCACACCAGGCATTTGAAATTGAAGACTTTATCCATTTGTAACTGAACGCTCTTTCCGCAATATTCTGCCGGGTCAAGTCGGCCTATCACTTATCACTTATTAAAACCTAAAACATATAACACATCTGATACTCCATTTTGCCTAATAAAATGTAAACGGGCCGAGTTGACCCGGCCGAGTTGACCCGAGGCCGAGTTGACTCACGGGCCGAGTTGGTAACAGGCCGAGTTGACCCGTTTCCCTCCGCAACAACAACAATCAATATGGCCGCCTCTAGTAAACAAATCACGTTGTCGAAGAAAGTAAAAACGATTTTGACTAATAATAACCACAAACAATAACGACAGCGGCTTAAATACGAAGTTAACCACAAGTCTGATACATCGGCGAAGTAAAATTACAATCTGAAACGAATTCACAGTTAAACGAGGGGAAATTCACGTAATGCAGATCAAAGTACTATCCACATCAAGAGAATTTCGTACTGAGGCGACTAAGATTTGCAAGCTTAATCGCATTTATGTGTATGCTGGCATGTATTATTCACTACGTCAGCTGCATATATAAGTGCTTATGCTAGCTTTACCATCATAACATCAACAGACAAGAAATATGTTTCACATACAGAGGAAACAGGTTCCTAAAGTAGTAACTGTATTGTCAAGGTTAGATTTTCAGTCTATTGCATTCGCATCAAAGACCAAACAGTCGCAGATGACATAATGCCAATGAAAATAAGATGGAAACTTAAAAATAACCAATCAGGTCGATTTTAAAGATCCCAAAATGCTTCCATTAAGATTAATAACTAATAATGACACTCACATTTATGGGGCATAACAATATTGTTTACAACATAAACCTCGTCATTAGAGCAACATTTGTTTGTTGTCAGCAAGTACTTTCAAAATTTTGGACAGGCCTAAAACTTTGTTGCCTGGTAAAGCGTTGACTCTTTCCCAAACTGAAAATTTTAGATTGATTAATTGTATAATCTTTAATGCCATTTTCAACATTATTTCAGTTATATCCCAGCAGCTATCCATGCTTTAATGGAGTTCCTTTTACTGGTACTATGCATTATATTCTTTCTGAGCCACTGGCTGCTTTCCCACATAACTATTGCTGAAACAATGGTCAATGGTGAGAGAGGAATAAATCCTGTCACAATGACTATCATTAATCCCCGGAAGAAATTGGCCGAGCTGGGGATCAAACTAGTGACCCCCCTGTTCCCAAGTCCTGAATGTACTTAACCAAAATCTGAAATTTGCTTGTGAGAGAGAAGAAAACTTTGTTGGAAAAGGAGAAAATGCTGGTCACAATGAACAGTGTTAAGCAAGATTTCAGGGACTTCCAATTCCTGATGGAATATTTTTGGGTTTTCTGCAAAATACAATCATGTTCTTTTGAAAATATTGTGGCTAAGGGTGTATTCCTTATTTAGCCAAATTCCATTCGACCTAAATAAATGCCAGTAATTCCTATTTTACAAAAATATTCTCATAGGTAATTGCAGCAAATTTGTTTCAGGAGTTTGCTTTATAAACACGGTGGATATTTTAAGTTAGTTTAACCCTTTACCACACATCCCAAATTTTAACCACCCTGTAAGAGAAGGCTATAGGAAAACATTGTGGAAGAAGGAGAAAATGCTGGTAAGCAGCATTTTTTACTTTCCCCACAGTGTCTTCTACTGTATCAAAGACAAAATCATCAATATAGCAACATTTGTTATCTGGAAATGCTTTCAACTTGGACCACTTCATAATTTTGTCATTTTGTAAAGAGTTAACCCTTTACCACACAATCTCAAGTTTTAATGAAAAAAATGCTTTTGCAAACATTGCGTGAATAGAATAAAATGATTGTAACCAGCATTTTCTTCTTTTCCCCAAATGTTTTCTACCCTTTCAAACACAAATCCATTTTTTGAGCCATATTTAAATAAGTTGTCTGCATATGCTAATAATTTGGACAAGCTTAAGAATAGATGTTTGGTAGTCAAAAGACTTTCCAGATATTGCATTTTTATATACTGGTATTACATCAGAGAAAAAAATCACAGTGTAGATTTAAGATCAGATTGCACATTCTGTACAGCCTGATCTTAATCAGAACAGAACATCGTTTAAATTCATGCATTTAGTCACACGATTTCTTCATTTTACTACTTACATTTCCAAATGGTATATAATCAGATACTAAATAAGTGAATAAGTGAAAGGGATATTAAGATACCTAATCCATGTTAAACTTGCCATGTAGATGCTCTGCTGACTTGTGGATTGTTCACATAACTGCTTTAGGCAATGTGTCTGTCATCGTCTTTTCCAAGTACTATCACTTCAAAGCCATGGTATCTTAAATTGATAAAAACAACAAAAAAGGAAAACCTTTTTTTTTTGTGGGGTGGGACTGGGGGGGAAACAGCTAATTGTAGGGAAGGAACACTTTTTCAAGAAAAATTTCACCTTTTTTTACATGTCTGTTTTTCAAAATTTTGTGTGTGTGTGTGTTTTTATCATCTCAATATGTTGCTGTGGAGAGCTGACTGTATGCATTTTCAATGTGTAAGTTTCATTTTATACATTCCACAAGTGTTTCTTGCTAATACATGTGTTTGGGAGTGAGAATGACCTGCTGCTATAGAAAGCTGTGTGCATATCTAACTTGTCAATTACACCTTTGCTACGTAACTTTACCTTTCAAGTAAATATGAAGTAGAGTTTAGTTCTTTTATGTTAATATTTTCATTTTCAATCACAGTTTTTGTTTTTTTTTGTTTTTTTTTTTTTGGTTCATTCTTAAAGTACTGGAAAGTTTTAGTTTATACTCCATATGCAGTTTCATGACTGTTGATTTACAGTTTAAATATTTTTTTTAGAATCTAAGTTTGTATCTAAGGTAATCTTTTGAAGATTCCTTTGCACTTTGCAAATTTGTTGTTTTAGTTCCTTGTGAAAATTGTTGTGCAAATTCCTTCCATTACTCTTAAAATTAAGATTTAATGGAAAATGCTAGCTTCTGATACTTATTGCAATATTTTTGCCAGGGACAGGGGGTATCAGAAACAAACATATCCCAACTGAAATTCCCTACATTTTTTCTTAATCCCTTAATACTTCATTTTCTGATTTCAATTTCTCTTTTTATGATGATATTTTTCTTTTCATGTTATTTCTTTTAATTCTTTTTCAATTTATCAATTCTTTTATTAAGACTTCTTTCAGGTTGTTTCTGTTTATTTATTTATTTATTTTGTTTTTATTTATTTTTTGTTTTTGTTTTGTTATTATTATTTTTTTTTTATACAATTTTTATTCTTTTTATTATATTGTTAGAATTTTCTTTCTTTTCTTTTTTTTTTTTTTTTTTTTTTTATAGTTTCTTAGTTTTTCTTTTTATTTTTAATCATTTTTGTTTACTATGTTATATTTATATTTTTGTTTACTGTTATATATTTTCCCATGGTTTTTTTTCTGTTGATGTTGTTTTTCATTCTTTTTATTTTCTATTTCTCCAGTTTTATTGCTTTCATTTTAAATTCTTTAATTTTTTTGTTTAGTTATTTTTTTCCTTCATTCTTTTCATACTTCTTGTTCTGTTTTTCATTTTTATTTCTCTTTTTATGGGTTTTATTTTTCTTTTCATGTTATCTTACTTTATTCCTTTTTCAAGTTTTTCATTCTTTTAGTAACATTTTTTTTTTTCTTTTTTTTTTTCATCGTTTTTGTTATAATTTTATTTCTCTTTGTAATTTTTTCTCATATTCTTTAAAGTTTTCTTTAATTTTCTTATCATGTTATTTCTTTTTATTCTTTTTAAAGTTTTTCATTCTTTTGATAAGATTTTTTTCAGTTCTTTTATCATTTCGTTATAATTTTCTTTCTTTTCAAGTATTTTCTTATTTCTTCTTTCTTTTGGTCTTTATTCTTTTGTTCTAATCTTTTGTCTTTTTCATTTTTTACACAATTCTTTTTAAAAAACTGTTTACTTTTTTTACATTTGTTTATGTTTTGTTTTTTTCTTGTTTTTTTTTTTTTTTTTTTTTTTTTTTATACAATTTTTGTTCTTTTTATTATATTGTTAGAATTTTCTTTCTTTTCTTTTTTTATAGTTTCTTAGTTTTTCTTTTTCTTTTTAATCAATTTTGTTTACTATATTATAATTTTTTGTTTACTATTATATATTTTCCCATATTTTTTTTTCTGTTGATGTTGTTTTTCATACTTTTTATTTTCTATTTCTTCAGTTTTATTGTTTTCATTTTAAATTCTTTAATTTTTTTGTTTAGTTATTTTTTTCCTTCATTCTTTTCATGCTTCTTTTTCTGTTTTTCATTTTTATTTCTCTTTTTATGGGTTTTATTTTTCTTTTCATGTTATCTTATCTTATTCCTTTTTCAAGTTTTTCATCTTTTAGTAACATTTTTTTCTTTTTTTCATCATTTTTGTTATAATTTTATTTCTCTTTGTAATTTTTTCTCATATTCTTTAAATTTTTCTTTATTTTTATTATCATGTTATTTCTTTTCATTCTTTTTAAAGTTTTTCATTCTTTTGATAAGTTTTTTTTTTCAGTTCTTTTATCATTTCATTATAATTTCTTTCTTTTCTAGTATTTTCTTATTTCTTCTTTCTTTTGGTCTTTATTCTTTCGTTCTAATCTTTTGCCTTTTTCATTTTTTACACATTTAAAAAAAAAAAAAACTGTTTACTTTTTTAGGTTTTGATTTTAGGTTTTGATTTTAATTTCTTATTCTAAATTTTGCCATCTTCAGTTGTTTTTTCACATGTTTGTTTTACAGACTGTTTCTTTCTTTTTTTTTACATGTTTTTAAATCATCTTTGTTTATTATTATCATATTCTAATTGTTTTTACTTTTTTCTGTTGTTGTTGTTTTATCTTTTTTTTTCAATTTGTGTGTTTTTCCCCCAAATTTTTCATTTTTTACGAGTTTTTACCTCTAAGGTTTTTTTTCTTTTTTTTTTTTTTTTTGTTTTTTTGATTTTGTTTTAATTTTTTTTCCTGAATTTTCCATTTCTTTTTTTTTTTTTTTTTTTTTTTTCCCAACTTTCTATTAATAAGATTCTTTTTGGTTTCTGCTTTGATCAATTTATTTTGTTTCCTGTCTTTTGTTTCAAGATTTGTCTAAATGCATTAAACAGAGTAAAACCATTTTTTTTTGTGTGTGTGTTTTGATCCTTTTCATGTACTACCCTGGTGAAATATAACCATGTGTGTAACATTTTAAGGAATAAACCATATTCATGAACAACCCAGCTAAAAATAAAAATCACCCTTTACAGAAGTACGTAACAAATTCATGTCTTGGGGATTAGTTTAGTAAATTGTTTGGTAAGATATGGTATCTGCTTTAAAAGAAGAATTTGCTTTCCAATCTGTCCCCACTGTCAAGATTTCATGTCAGAATTTGCTTTCCAATCTGTCCCCACTGTCAAGATTTTATGTCAGAGTCTCAGTATACTTGTGTAAATGTCCCTAGTATATTATGGAATACTATAAGCCCAGACAAATTGGATGGGAACCAGGTTACTCAAAGCTGAGACAGCTCTGTTTCATGTTGTGTGCTTTTGCTATTTCCAAAGTATGTTTGTAAAGAGATATATTATCCGTGTCCTTGATCTACTATGACCTATACTCCACCAAATGCTTCTCACAAAAACTCAAAAGGATGATTAGAAATAACTACCCCTGATTACCCATTAAAAAGTTGATTTTGAAAAAGTGTTGCAAAAATGAAGATGGAATTTAAGAGATATTTATTGAAAAGTGCTTGAATTATGCTGTTTTTAAAGTTACTGACACAATTTAATGTGTAGTGTACTGGAGTCATCCAGGCTATGAGGTCATGTGAAATAAGCTAATGTTCCTAAGGTTAACAAATGTTTCTAGGCTTGCCAAAATTGTAGAAACCAAGACAGTTGTCATTTATCCTCATATTTGCATTTGAACTTTGAAATAGCACTTGAACTTTGAAATAATCGAGCAACACTTAAAAATTGTGATGTCTTTGTTTTCTAAATGACAATTTGATACATCACAGGAAAAAATAATACATCTATGTGACAAGTTTCCTCAAACAATTATGCCTGTAATATACAAACTTGGACCATGCTGGTAAACTGATGAAAGTATTATTGATTAAAGATCATGGGGATGATCTTGAAAGGTTGCACTATGTATACTTTAGTGTAAATAATTAGCATCTTGATTTTGATCAGTATTTCTAATAAAAACCTAAGCATTTAATGGGGAAATTCTTCTTTCTCAGACATTCCTTCAATGCTCATAGATACTTAAATAGTGAAGGTGACATTGTGTTCAATGCAGTTCAACCCTCTTCCCCTATATCAAACAAACAACAGCAAAAATACTTAAATTCCTAGCAAATACCAAACAACTTCATAAAACAACTTCTGTAGATGAAAGTGTAAAGACCAAGCTTATGAATATGATAGTAATTGTCAGATTTAACCACAAATATAAATATCAGGGCTCTGCTGAAGTATTTGAAATCAGGCATACATTTTTTATCTGAATTCCTGTATTTTTAAACAAGATATCTTTCTGTTCTGATTTAACAGGAAATAATATGATTAAAACATCATTCAAATCATTTGTTGTGTTGGCTTTGTGGCTGGTTCCAGTATTCGAAAGTATTCCATATGCGGATTTGCATGCGTTCCTGAGTTGAAATCAAACAGTGTCAATATATAAATAGAGAGCCAACAGATGAATCTTTTAAAAGCACTAAGTCTTGGATTTCCTCAATATCTGTTTGATATTGTTTCCCCAATTAAATCTAAAGTCTTTTCACAGACAACATCTTTGAGATTTTTTCAAACCAACAGGGATTACATTCATGTGGAAAAAAAATGACTACTTCTCATCATGAAATACAGAATACAACCTAACTATGATAAACATTCTATATTAAAAGGTACATCATTTCTAAAATTGTGTATCTCCTTATATAAAAACAACAAGTGCATGGCATGCGGGTGGCAATGTTCGGCTGAAGTTGCTTGATTTTCAGTGAAAATTCGAAGTCGCAAAAAGGGCATACCTGTGTCAAAATATTGTCGCGAGCTCGAGTGTGTAGATTTTTCGCAACAGTTACCGATACAGATCAAAGTAGGACTCCGAAATAAAAATTAAACTAAAGCCGACTCCAAAAAAAATGATAAAACCCAAATAAGGAAAATTACAGGAAGGTTTGAATAAACGCAATAAGGCAGGAGTAGAGTTAAATTAATTTATTTAACTGAACACAGTCTATCTAAAGTATGTACTTGAACATAATTTTCTTTTACCAAATTGCAGAGTTTCATAGATCTAGGTATAGCCTTATACAAGTTTTCAAAAGGTTTGGTAGAGTGGGGGGGGGGGGGGGGGGGGAAAAGATGATTGACAGTGGTAAGTCAATACAAAAATAAAATAAAGTTGAATTCTTGAATCAACAAAAATTATCTAATCAAAGTTTAAGAAAATTCTAAGTCAGAACGCATGTTAAACTTCTCGAAGTACTTCTGCAATAATAAAGTTTTAAAATCATAATCCTAAACCTTAGCTTTCTTGTTCACAAATCCCTGCGTTCTAATTCATGTCTTGCTTGTCTTATTTTAACAATGACAACTTAAATAAAAATAAATAAAAACAAAAATGCAGAAATAATGCAAATGTTTACCAGGTGAAGTTTCAGAATGGAGTCCTTCAATCTCAAGAAAAAGCGGTTTTTATACTGTTGTTTCCGCAGAACGCTCTGCAAGAATTCCAGCATCAAAACCGTCGGGAAGATTGCACGCGCTTTTCGGGAAAGCAAAATGTAAACAAATGTTATTTCTACAACTGTCCCTATACTTGAATGAAAAGTTACCGAGAAACATTGCATACGGCAACTAAAATGATTAATCGACAATACCTATCGGTAAACGATTCAAATTAAAAGCTTTTTCTAGCTAAAGCATGAAAAAATATACGATGAATTACAAAAACAATACTAACAACAGATATTCCGAACGACAGTTGAGCTGCATTCACGCGAGACCGTATCTTAATAACTTAATCCCGTCATGCTCCGCAACAACAACAATCAATATGGCCGCCTCTAGTAAACAAATCACGTTGTCGAAGAAAGTAAAAACGATTTTGACTAATAATAACCACAAACAATAACGACAGCGGCTTAAATACGAAGTTAACCACAAGTCTGATACATCGGCGAAGTAAAATTACAATCTGAAACGAATTCACAGTTAAACGAGGGGAAATTCACGTAATGCAGATCAAAGTACTATCCACATCAAGAGAATTTCGTACTGAGACGACTTAAGATTTGCAAGCTTAATCGCATTTATGTGTATGCTGGCATGTATTATTCACTACGTCAGCTGCATATATAAGTGCTTATGCTAGCTTTACCATCATAACATCAACAGACAAGAAATATGTTTCACATACAGAGGAAACAGGTTCCTAAAGTAGTAACTGTATTGTCAAGGTTAGATTTTCAGTCTATTGCATTCGCATCAAAGACCAAACAGTCGCAGATGACATAATGCCAATGAAAATAAGATGGAAACTTAAAAATAACCAATCAGGTCGATTTTAAAGATCCCAAAATGCTTCCATTAAGATTAATAACTAATAATGACACTCACATTTATGGGGCATAACATTACCCCCCTCTTAGGTTGGCTAAACTCCTGTTGCCAACAACAACACAAATAAGTAAAACCTAATGTCCATTTTAGAACAAATTACTAAAATATACTTTAACACTGGTGACACAGTCACTGCCTAAGGCTTAAAATGTTTATCACTGAAATTAGTGTTCACTGTACACATTGCACTAGTAAATTGTCACACATGAGTAGCAATAATTCACATATACTTAAAGTCACTTAGATATATGTCACTAAATGCAGAATAAATAAAGTCCTATTTTCATGTGTCTGTGACGACTGTCGTAGTCTTGCGTTGTACCATATCCTACCCACAAAATGCTCGTCTGAGTGGAAAAAGCAAAATGTGGGCTCACTACTGCCTTCATAGTGAGCGACTTCTCCGCACAAAACTGGCCCTGGAAGTAATGTGCGGACCTGCCATAGAGACAGGCGACCCAATTTCCATAAAAGTTCTGGAGTGTAATACAGACAGATTACACTGTACAAGGTTACATCTTACTTTCGGTTGATCTGGCTTACAGGTACCAGGTTTAAAACTTAGTTTGACTTCAGTAAGGGTCTGCTAGTGGTAGTAAGTTGGTTGAGACCCTTGTATCTTCTGTTATTGCGTCTTGGTTGTAAGTCTTGGTCCTGTCTTGACATCTCCATACTAGTAAATTGGTTGGTCTCATTTTCTCTAGGATATTATTTCCTCAGGGTTTAAGTTAACATTATCCCAGCTAGGTCTTCATCTTTGGTCTTTCTTATCTCCTCTACTGTAGCTATCTGTTCTCTTGTAATTGTGACGGTGATCGTGCGGCCTTCTTTCTTCTGACTTTCTTCTCTCCTTCCTATCCTTTGCTGTATCTCTGTTCTCCTTCATCACTCTTAAACTTTGCAAACTTGGCTTTTGGTCCTTCTCATTTGTAGTCTTCTGTCTTACTGCTCTGGTTAGCTCTTTCACTGCCATAGATAAGTCTTTCACACTCTCCCTCAAACTGTGCAGGGTATTGGTGTTGTCTGTTATCCTCTCTTGCAGATTCATGACCCCCGACCTCACTGCATCGGCTATCTGCTTGGTAGTTATTTCCACTGGAGATGGAGATCTTGACCTGGACCTTTTCTCTCTGATGGAATGAGCTGGTGAATCGGCCTTTCGTTTTCTGCTGGTATTCTCGTTCTCCTTTGGCAGCAGCTGCTCTAACAGTTCTTCCTGGTCAATGCTGTCTTCTTTTCCTGTCAACTCTTCTTCAGCTGCTTCACGCTTGGCCAAACTGTCTGTTGTTTCTTCTTTGCCTAGGTCATTCCCTGATCTGAGTTGCTGGTCGTTCTCTCTATGTTCCTTGAGTAGGTCACACAGTACGTCGGGTTGAACCAAGCTTGACAGTTGAGACAAGACTGGGGTCAGCACTTGTCTCAAGTCATCTGTAGAAAGACCTCCAAATTCTGGTGTCGGCGTGGTACTTGTCTGGGTCAATGCCACAGTACTTCCTGCTAAAGGTGGTTGCCTAGGTGTAGTGAGTTGCCCATGTGCACCTACTGTAGCCTGATCTTCAATGCATGTATAACATGGGGTGCCTACAGCTGAAAAAGGAGTAACCTCCCTTGAAATAGACTGATTTGCATTCATTCTCACACTGACGTTTTCTTCGCTTGTCCCATAGTCCCCAAGGGCCTCCTCCACAATCTGGGCCAGGTAGTCTGGTCCTGAAACAGGCGGCATCTGCCTCTTCTGGATGGTGGACTTCCAGTAGTTGTAGGATTCTTCCTTGTCGTACACCAAGTAGTCCCGCGGTCCTATTTTGTAACTGTTGCTGTTGGCCTTCAAACACGTAGTGTCAAGCGGGTCCACTCCTGCCTGCTGGGCCAACACTTGGTGTTTCTTGTAGTGACCAAGGTGCTGTACAAGGTCCTCATGTCATGTACAACGGAACTGACATAAAGAGCAGTAAAATGGTACCTCGTCACGGCGAAGGTGATCTTTCATAATGTGCCCTTCCATACGGTACTTGACATCTATGTACTCCTTCTGGCTTCTGTGTAAGCATCGCAAGCAGAGGTATGCTCTTCCTTTCTTCCTCGCTGCCTTCTCCACCTCCTCGTCTCCTCTAACTGTACTAGCAGTGTTGTAATCTTCCATTATTCGTGATTCCTGCCAAATAGACAAATGAACCTTCATAAGTAACAACTTCTGGCAGCTTCTAAAAAAAAAAAACCACTGCCAATCAAAGTTTGGGACTGGGAAGGGGCGGATTATTTCTGCAGGCAATCTTAAAATCTCTCCTCTATAAGTCGCGGCGTGTTTCTTTATAAGTTCGCATATTTATAACCGTTTACTATGTTGAACTTGGACGCTCGCGGGTTATTTGCATACTTTTAATTCGACCCGTAATTTTTTTCTATGCAGCACTTATATGTATAACATGCTGTGGAAAAGAAGAACAATTTACTCCATCTTCTTTGATAAATCATATAGTCTATTTATTTGAACATTTCTTTAACACCTCAGTTTAATAAATACTACAAACAACTGTGGACTATGCCTTCAAATCTCATCTCTATCTTAATCAGGGATTTTCTCACATCTAACATTCACCACTCTAAGAGACTCGACATTCTACCCCCGACAGGTTTGTACTCTCACTCGCCCATCTCCTATTGCACCAGTAACCGGACTTCTCATGTACCTCTTCCCCCATATACACTCCTGTGCACTGCCATAAGGCTCGTCATGTCTGGCCCCTAATCTCTCATGGTCATCTCAGGTAGTACCTTGCCTCCATGGTCACCCCTAGACCGGCCACTACCCATCTAGACCAATTACTCCTGGGCTCAACCCATGACCTCTCGACCTTACTTTGTACACCACTAACCTCAGCCTGTTCTGTCAATCTAAGTCTCTGATTACCCTTGCAACCTTAAACGTTCACCCTAAACATCTACCTGTCTCACAAATCTCTCTCTTTTTGCTAATATTGCCTTGTGTCTCCCTGCAAATACCCTTTTTTCTTCTCCCTATCATTTTCTCTCTTGTTGCCCCAACCTTGAGAAATAACCCTTCCACTCTTGGTCAAAATTTGCCAAACAACAATTTACAAAATTGCAACCAAATTTGTTAAATAGAGAGAAAACTTCTCTCTTCCAGAAAAACAACCTCATACATGAAAATTTTTCAACACGTAGACTAGATTTTTTTTTTTTTAAAGAAAGGAAAACTATTTCCTTTTAATAAGCATTACAAACTATATTATGAAAAAAAAAAAAAAACTTTAAACTGTAAACATTGAATTGCTTCAGAATTAAGCAATTTATGCATCATTTTTCAAAATTTTTCTCTTTGCACCAGTAACCCATTTTGGTGGATTAACACCCACATACGGTTTGATCTTATCATGGTGGACTAGCTTATCTTTCCCCGTTCTGTCTAGTTGAATTACAAAATTGATGTTATTCATATTCTGTTTCACCAGATAAGGTCCTTCGTATGTTCTCTTAAGCTTATCTGCTATCCCAACCTTACGGTTTTCAGATAGTAGCCAAACCACATCGCCAGCCTTGTAGCTATTGTTGGCCACTCGCGTATCATAGATAGCTTTGTTCCTTTTGGTTGCTTTACTTAAATGGGTCCTTGCTACACTGTGAGCATGCTGCATTCTTGACCTCAAGACATCAACATATTCGCCATATGAAGTTACATCTTCATTGTTGTAGAGGGTTGTACTTCCAAAGACTAGTTCTGAAGGCAACCTCACTTCTCTTCCCATAGTGAGTAAATTTGGTGTTAACCCTGTACTTTCATTTGGGGTCGATCTGTATGCACCTGCCAAACAACCAAGATGTAAATCCCACTCATCTTGCTCTTGGCACAAATAGGCCTTTATCATACGTACTAGGGTACGGTTGAACCTCTCTGTTTGCCCATTGCATTTTGGATTCCGTGGACTAGTTCTCAACTTTTTAACTTCCAACATGCGGCATAGCTCTTTGAAGATGTTACTTTCATAGTTTCTTCCTTGATCGCTCAAAATGGACAAGGGACATCCCCACCGGGAAATAAAGTCATTTAAAATCCTGGTGGCGCATGTCTCTGCAGTCTGATCAGGGACAGCTATAACTTCAACATATTTGCTGAAGAGATCTGTTAGCACCAGAATATATCTATTACCCCTTTTTGTGACAGGTAAGGGACCTATGTAGTCTGTAGCCACTACATCCCATGGTGCTCCAGTCTTCACGGAGCCTAGTGGGGCTCTAGGTTTCTTGTTCGGGACCTTATTTGCAGCACATACATCACACTGTTTGATGTGGAGGTTTACGTCACTTTTCATTTCAAACCAATAAAAACGTTGTAAAATTTTGCCATATGTCTTCTTGCATCCTAGATGACCTGATAGCACTGAGTCATGGAATTGAGTCAAAATTTCTTTCTTCATGGTGTGGGGTACAATGTACTGCATATGGCTTCCACAGTCATTTTTCTTGACATAGTTTTTAAACAGGAGGCCATCTTTCACAGCCAGTACATTCCACTGAATCCAGTAATGTCTAGTAGCCGGACTTGAATTGGCCATGTCAGTTGAGCTTGGCTTCATGTTAGCACTTTTTGCCTTCAGTATTGGTGATATGTCAGGGTCATCTTCCTGAAGCTTCTTCATGTCTTCTGAAGATCGGCCACAGGTCCAAGAAGGCATAACATGGTGACTCTTTTTATGTTGCTTATCATTTTGACCAGAAGTTGATGGTCCTGGCTTGGGATCAGATACTGCACGGATATCTATTGCAGGTAATACAGGATTACTGTCGGCAGAGGGGCAAGCCGCTATAAGCTGCAAGTCCCTTTGGCTCTGAAAGTCAGGGTGTTGCATATCTTGAGCTCTTTTCACACACTTTTTACATGGTCCACATTTAAGTGGCTCTTCCATATCATGCAGTGGACAGTCACAGTCTTTCGGATTTTCACATCTTGAAAGAGCATCACAGTGACCTTGTCTCTTGCCTGCTCGGTATTCTATGGCAAAATCATAATGAGATAGAATCTCTATCCACCTGGCTATTTTGCCTCTGGGTTCTTTCAACTTGAAGAGCCATATCAGTGCTTGATGGTCACTTCTGACTACAAATCTTCTCCCCAATAAGTACTGCCTGAAATACTCTATAAAGTATCGAATGGCCAAAAGTTCTTTTTCTGTGATGCAATAGTTCTTTTCAGCTTTGTTTAATGCCCTACTTGCATAAGATATAACTTTCTCTTTACCACTTTGAATTTGATGCAAGACACCACCAATTCCCATGTCTGATGCATCTACGTCTAGGATGAAATTTCCTCCGCTTTCGAGCGGGTAGCCCATGACTTCTGTTCCTGTGAGATGTCTCTTTAACTGTTCAAAGGAGTCCTGACATGTCTTACTCCATATGAATTCTTTACCCTTCTTTGTTAGTTCCAACATGGGACGAGCAATTCTGGCAAAATCTTTCACAAAGCGCCTGTAATATGAACCTAATGCTACAAATTGTTTAACTTGCTTTGCAGAAGCCGGAACAGGCCAAGCTGCAACTTTAGCTATATTAACCGGATTTGGTCTAACCCCTGAACTTGAGACCATGTGGCCCAGAAAGGTAACCTCCTCCTGGAGCATCTCACACTTTTCAGGTTTCAGCTTTAATCCGGCTGCTTCTAGACGGGCAAGAACCTGTTTTACTCTACTCATATGTTCATTAAAGTCTGACCCAAAAACTATGATGTCATCAATGTAAATCAGACACATCTCCCACTGTAAACCCTGCAACGCAAGCTCCATAGTGCGCTGGAACGTACTTGCTGCGTTGTTGAGACCAAAAGGCATACGTAACATCTCGAAATGCCCAAATTTGCACACAAAAGCGCTCTTTGGAATATCGCTTTCCTTCAGTGGTATCTGAAAATAACCACTTGTAAGGTCGAATGTGCTAAATAGTTTGGATCCGGAAACAGCGTCAAGGCAATCTTGAATTCTAGGCAGTGGGAAGCCATCAGGTTTTACCAGTGAATTTACTCGCCTGTAATCTACGCAAGGTCTAATACTTCCATTTTTCTTCTTTACTAAGACTATCGGGCTAGCCCATGGAGATGTGCTTTTTCTAATTACTCCCTTGGACAAGAGATCTTCAATAGCCTGTTTCTCTTCCTTGGCATAGGCTAAAGGAACTCTTCTAGGGGGCTGTTTAATGGGTTGGGCATCTCCAGTGTTGATTGGATGTTCAGCCAGGTTTGTCAGGCCCAAGTCCCACTCATTCTTTGAGAAGGTGTTTTGAAAATTATTCAAAAGTTCAGCAAGAGCTCTCTTCTCATCGTCACTGCAGTGAAGGGTTGATCTGTTGTATAGCTCCTTTAAATGCTCAGGCACCTTTTGGGGTTTGTTTATTCGGTGTCTCGGTACCTTTGGTGCTTTGATTTCTGTCTTTTTCAATTCAACTCTCCTAACAGAAGCATTGCTAGGTTCATTTCCACTATCTTCTTCTTCTGTTATTGTAGAATGTATTTTCTCTATCTTCTGTGCTTGAGCTATTACAGCATCCTGGTTGATGGACACTGCAGTGGGAAAGGGGTTAAGTACCCTTACTTTGTTTGTCACGCTGCTGTTAATATCTACCAGTGTAGAAGCCATTTTTAACGGATAAGTCTCATTAAAATGTTCTGTAGGCTCAATGATAAAATCTGAAACACAGCTTGTATCGTCTGCTTCCATGCGTTCGATATAAACATCTAGTACAGCTTCACTCTGGGGAGGTATGACGACATGATCTGCTGCTGTTACTTTCCTGATCTTATTTGTAACTCCAGCTTGTATGCATGGGATTTCCTGACCTCTGAGAATGAGGAGAGACTTGCTCAGAAGGATATCTGCTGGTCCCTTCTCATCATCACGGAGTATATCGATACCCAATAACCCTTCATCTTGTATATCCGCAACAATCAGCTCTTTCTCCAGCTCTATAGGTCCTATGGTCATCTGAAATATTGCTTTACCATGTTCATCTAAAGGATAGCCACCAGCACCTTTTAAACAAGCTGACTTCATAAGTTTTGGCCTCTTCTCCTTTGGAATGCTGTTATAAACTTTCTCAGAAATAATTGTTTTGGTTGCTCCAGTATCTGTGGTAAAAACTAGGTCTGTGCCTTCAATAGAGCCTTTCACATATAACCCATCACTGTATGGTTTTCGTCTGCGGATGATGTTCTCCGTTACCCCATTTATGAAACTGTCATTTATTTGGCCACTTTTTACACTTATTGGGGCCTTGCCTTGGCCTTCAGGCTCAGCCCATTGGTGTTTAAAGCTTCTTTTCTCACAGTAGAAGTTTGAGTTATCTCCCTTGCTGTATTAACTTGCTTGCTTGGGCAATCTCTTGCAAAATGGCCAATCTTGTGGCAGTTATAGCATTCTCTTCCTTGTTTTCTGACTGGTCTAGCTTGGGATAAGTTCTTGAGTTGGTCTAAAATAAGTTTGAGAACTTCAGAGGAATCTTGCTCTTTACTCTCTTGTGTCTGATCTTTAATCTTGCTTCCACCTTTAGTGTCTCCCTGTTTGGACTGGGTTTTCCTGTTTGATCGTACTTGGTAAGCGTATTCCTCATCTTCTTCACTGTCAGTATCGCTCACTGTTTCGGCACTTCTTATGAATTTCTTCATTTTCTTTTCATTGTAAGGGTTACACCTGTGTTTTTGTCTAGTCTGTATCAAGTTTACTACATGGTAGACAGCCTCGTCAATGTCACTTGGGTCTTTAACATATTCAACTTCACTGCGAATTTCTTCATCTTTAAGACCATCAAGGAATCTTCTCACTAAATCTTCTCTTCTTGTTTGGTAGTTTCTACCCCTGTGAGCTTTATCATAAAGACGCTTTAGTTCTGCTGCATATTCTTCTGCTGTCTCACTCTGTTTTTGATCTCGGTGACTGAACTGCGCTGCAAAAGTCTTTGGCGTCTCAATTACCCTAAACCTGCAATCAAGCTCAGAAATTAAAGCATTATAATCATTCAAAACATCTTGTCTAAGTTGGGTGAACACAAATTCCCCAGCACTACCTTGTAATTTTGGCAATATTTCATCTAACTTCTCTTCACTGTCCCACCCTTGACGATGTGCCACTGCTTCAAAGCGGTTAATCCATACTTTCCAGTCATCTTTGCCGTGAAATGCTGGTATCTTCATCGAACTAGAATGGACTGTTGTGGCCCTTCTTTCTGTACTTCTCATATGTGGAGAAAAACTGTTATCAATTTGAGGTAGGTGCTGTTGTTCAGGGAAATCATACTGTCTCTGTCTGAAAAATCTTGGTCTATGTAAGTCTGTTTCACTCTGGTTTCTTCTTTCACCATTATGGCAATATCTACGCGGCATGATCTGGGGCTGCACTTGTTCATCTACTCTTTGTCGGTTTTCATTTTGGTTAAAGTTGACCTGGTACTGTTCTGTGTTCATTGAATGGTTACCATTTATTCTGGAAAGTGCATCTGTTACATCCTTCAGTATACCAGACATCTTGGACTGCATGTCAACCATCTGCTGGACTGCCTCACCTATGTTGTAGGTACTCACATTAGAGCGTCTGTGGTCTTGTACTTGAACACTTGGGTTGCCAGCTGCCTCATCATTACCTTGTGGGCTTCTGTTTTGCTGGAAACTACTCAAGGGGCTGGTGTTCATTGGTCTACTAACTGCTGCCTGATCTTGATCTATACTAGAAGGTGACTTGAAAAATACCTCTGTTTCTTGCTCTGAATCTGTTTCTGACATTCTGCTGGAGGGTTTCTATCTCTAGGGATGTTTAATCCCGCACCTCTGCCACCATAAAATATGTCGCGAGCTCGAGTGTGTAGATTTTTCGCAACAGTTACCGATACAGATCAAAGTAGGACTCCGAAATAAAAATTAAACTAAAGCCGACTCCAAAAAAAATGATAAAACCCAAATAAGGAAAATTACTGGAAGGTTTGAATAAACGCAATAAGGCAGGAGTAGAGTTAAATTAATTTATTTAACTGAACACAGTCTATCTAAAGTATGTACTTGAACATAATTTTCTTTTACCAAATTGCAGAGTTTCATAGATCTAGGTATAGCCTTATACAAGTTTTCAAAAGGTTTGGTAGAGTGGGGGGGGGGGGGTGGGGGGGAAAGATGATTGACAGTGGTAAGTCAATACAAAAATAAAATAAAGTTGAATTCTTGAATCAACAAAAATTATCTAATCAAAGTTTAAGAAAATTCTAAGTCAGAACGCATGTTAAACTTCTCGAAGTACTTCTGCAATAATAAAGTTTTAAAATCATAATCCTAAACCTTAGCTTTCTTGTTCACAAATCCCTGCGTTCTAATTCATGTCTTGCTTGTCTTATTTTAACAATGACAACTTAAATAAAAATAAATAAAAACAAAAATGCAGAAATAATGCAAATGTTTACCAGGTGAAGTTTCAGAATGGAGTCCTTCAATCTCAAGAAAACAGCGGTTTTTATACTGTTGTTTCCGCAGAACGCTCTGCGAGAATTCCAGCATCAAAACCGTCGGGAAGATTGCACGCGCTTTTCGGGAAAGCAAAATGTAAACAAATGTTATTTCTACAACTGTCCCTATACTTGAATGAAAAGTTACCGAGAAACATTGCATACGGCAACTAAAATGATTAATCGACAATACCTATCGGTAAACGATTCAAATTAAAAGCTTTTTCTAGCTAAAGCATGAAAAAATATACGATGAATTACAAAAACAATACTAACAACAGATATTCCGAACGACAGTTGAGCTGCATTCACGCGAGACCGTATCTTAATAACTTAATCCCGTCATGCTCCGCAACAACAACAATCAATATGGCCGCCTCTAGTAAACAAATCACGTTGTCGAAGAAAGTAAAAACGATTTTGACTAATAATAACCACAAACAATAACGACAGCGGCTTAAATACGAAGTTAACCACAAGTCTGATACATCGGCGAAGTAAAATTACAATCTGAAACGAATTCACAGTTAAACGAGGGGAAATTCACGTAATGCAGATCAAAGTACTATCCACATCAAGAGAATTTCGTACTGAGACGACTTAAGATTTGCAAGCTTAATCGCATTTATGTGTATGCTGGCATGTATTATTCACTACGTCAGCTGCATATATAAGTGCTTATGCTAGCTTTACCATCATAACATCAACAGACAAGAAATATGTTTCACATACAGAGGAAACAGGTTCCTAAAGTAGTAACTGTATTGTCAAGGTTAGATTTTCAGTCTATTGCATTCGCATCAAAGACCAAACAGTCGCAGATGACATAATGCCAATGAAAATAAGATGGAAACTTAAAAATAACCAATCAGGTCGATTTTAAAGATCCCAAAATGCTTCCATTAAGATTAATAACTAATAATGACACTCACATTTATGGGGCATAACAATATTCTAGTGATTACCTGCCCTAGTTCTATGGGTTCCCCTTTTCATAGTCAACAATTTGTTCAAGTTTGAAGTAAATGTCTTCAGTAATATCAGAGATATTATAAAATGTCAAAGTTTTTGCACGACATTGCAGACGGCGACAGGGCTATGACAATAACTCGACTTTTTTTTAAACAGCCGAGTTAATAATAAATGAATATCTATTTTTGCTTGTGGAAATAAGATCCTTAGCCTACAACATTGTGCAGGGCTCTCAGCAACTTAAATGGAATATGAGGCATACCTAATTGTAGAGTGTGATCTGAAGTCTTAAGTGAGTGGAAAAAAAGAACAGGGTCCACTCTTCTATCAGCACTGGATTTAATTTTAAACTTAAAATTGCCCCAAAGCTGTTTTACAGTCAATGATCCTATTCAACCGGAGCACTTGCCTTCACAGGATGCATTAATAGACAGTCAGATCACACAAAAGCAAAAGCTTCCATACTGAGAAATAGCAAACTTGTTATTATAAATCAAAATGAATGAATGAATAAATGAATGAATGAATGAATGAATGTTGTTTTATGATGCATCAATTGACGGCTTTGGTAATTAAGTGTGCATGTCTGTATTAAGAGATGATAAAGTAGAATGGTTGCACTTAAGAAGATTTGAACAAAATGATGAATTCATGGCAAAAAAATTAAATGAAGTAAGACTGTATAATGCATAAAAGACATTACTGAGTGGCTGGGCAGTCCCTGCCTACTCAAAAAGTTTTCAATCAAAAAGTCAAAATTAAAATTAAAAACATTTGAACAAAGAAAATCTAAAAAAAAAAAAATCCATACACATATTGCAATAACTACATAAATAAATGTACCATTAAGCCCTAAATATCTACTGGATAAAACCCTTGAAGTGCCAAACAAAGTGAACAGGGACCAGATAAAATGTCATTATGAGACTGAATTTTGCAAGCCATGTCTATCCATAGTATGCTGTGTAGATCTAAGAGCAGGCTGCATTGTGCAGTCTGATCTTGATCTGCACTGACCAGGAAAAAAAAAAAAAAAAAAAACTATTGTTGTTAAGGCGCTTTGCAGGCTAAGATCTTTCTCATGAACCTTGCAGAGATTGACACACAAAAAAACTGTTGTGTGGTCTTAACCCATTACCAAACAATCCTGATTTTTATTTTAACAACCTCTGGAAGGGAGGCTTTTGCAAACATCGTGGAAAAAGGAGAAAATGCTGGTTACCAGCATTTTCTCCTTTTTCCTCAATGTTTTCCTACCTTTCAAGGGCAAATCCTATCTTTGTGCCATATTTGGTATGCTGCCTGAAAATGCTTTCATCTTTGACTATAAAACTTTGTTGTTTGGTAAAAAGCTAAGTCTTTTTTGAGTGGACAAAAAAACAGTACTTTTCACAAATAAAAAGGTAAGACAAATGCATTCACATAACTTTTGAAAATGGTCTTAGGAACCGATTAATTATTTTTCAGTTACATGTACTTGGGTTTTGACAAACATGCTCAGAAGAGGTTAACTTTGCAGATGAAACACAGTTGCTGCTCCTGAATAGACCGACAAACCTTTCTGGATTGCCTTGATCCGTCATTGGTAACAGTTTAATCTCTATATTTTTTGTTTGTTCATGATTTAAAACTTTTGAACAAAAGACAAATCTTTCCTGGATCCACCCAGTAATCAACTCTGTCTACATGTATCTTTCTGTGTTTCCTGGATACTAACCAGTCCAATGCATGGATAACCTCTCTGAGCAATGAATTATAAAAATAATTTTGTTTCATAAATGCAATATTTTTCACCTATATCTTTGCCAAAGTAATTAGTTTACTTTATTCAAGCCATTTTCAAAATTTATATGAACAGATTTAACTTACTAATCTAACTATAATTCAAATTCTGCTTTAATTAGATCACTCTTATTATTTGCATGAGAAAATTAGTTTTTTCATATTTTTTTTTTTTTTTTTTTTTAATTACTTTTGGATTTAAGATCCTTAACATCAAACATTGCATGAGTTTTTCTTTTCTTTTGGATTTAAGATCCTTAACATCAAATAGTGCATGAGATAATTCTTTTTTTTATTTATTTATTTATTTATTTTTTTAATATAAGATCCTTAACATCAAACATTACAATGAGATAATAAATTATTTCTTCTTTACTTTTGGATTTAAGGTCCTTAACACCAAACGTTGCATGAGATAATAAATTATTTTCTTTCTTACTTTTGGATCAAAGATCCTTAACACCATAATAATTGCATAGGTTTTGGTTTAAAAAGAACTGCAGGGTTCATTTCAAATTAAATTTGTGTACAAAAAAAGATGCTTTCATAACAGTGCAACAAGAAAGTAACCCTTAAAGCGCCAAATAAACCCAGTTGTCATTTTCATTCTAGAATAAACCAATATAATTGCAAATTCATGGCTACCTTTTGCCTGTTTTAACATAGCGGACAGTGTAGATCAAAGATCAGGCTGCATGTTTTGTGCAGCCCTATCTTGATCTACACTGGCCGCAAAGGCAACTATTTTAGTGAAAGGGTTAAAAAACTGAAATGAACCCTGAAAATTAACTCTTTACCAAGCAACAAATTTGGATTTGTCCGATTTGGAAATATTTCCAGATGACACATTACATGTGACTCAATTAATGGTGCAAATTGTCTTTGTAGAAGGAAAACATTGTGGGAATATAAGAAAATGCTGATTCTCTTTTTCCCACAATGTTTTAAAGGCCTTTTTCCTCAGTGTTGCTACAATGCAGGATCATTTGGTAAAGGGCTAAATAAGGCAAATAGAATTTTTAATAACAGAACAGAAAAATATACTTAAGTAATAAGAAATTACATCCACTTTCATTTTTTATCTGATATACATATAGGATTTAAGATTCTCAACATCACATAAGGTATGCTGACAATACTTTAGTGGCTATTACAACTCCCTTTGGTTTACAAACCCTCAAACATTTAAGTTAATGTGTGTCTGATAGACACACATCATGTAAGGATACTTCAATATGTATCACACCTACCAGTTTGATAGACATGGTGCTGATTTAAAGGATTCATCCATTGTTAACGTTATGCCATTCTGTACTTCTCAAGTAATGAAATACTTTGAATACACAGGCCACAAAATTAAAACTTAAGAAACTCCTTTAAGACTTTTTTTTCTGCTCTACTCTGAAACTGAAGCCTTTGAGCAAAAATTTTCGGAAGTCAAATCTAATTAAGAGCTAGTCAGAATTACAATTTCAAGAGTAATACCCTATGCAAATTTTTGACATACTGGACTCCTTGTAATAAAATTTGTTGTTGTTTCTGATGTTTTTTTTTTTTATTTATTTAAGGACAACAACTATGTAACTCATACTTTATATGATGCAGACTAGCACTGAGGCAACAAACATGTTCTTTACTGATCTGTTACTAGCAGGAAATCAGTTATGTTTAAGTGTTTACCTGATAGGTCTATGATTGGTCTAATTCAAATATTTTGTAAAGTGACAATGAATTATTATGTGATTAAAAAAAATTACCAAATTTCAGCCTCAATAACCGTTTAAAATCATAAGTGATGTAGTTATTGTATCATGTGTGATATAAAGAGTATGCTCAATTATTTCGACTGTCCCATCCACATAGCCCCACTTTAAGATGAATTCTTAGACATATACAATGTGTAAGAACAAATACATTAAACCTATAGAAAGCCACTTTTGAGTTGTTTTGTGAAAAATAGTGTGACCTATAAATGAATGATGACCAACACCGACCTACAAGATCAATGTAAAGTGATTGATCCCTGATACTGTTAGATTATTGAAAGCTGAATGAATTAATAGTCATTTTATGGCACGATGACAGCTCAGGTAATTTAGCGCACATGTATGTATTAAAAGATAATAAAATGCCATTTTTGTGCTTAAAAAGACAAAAATAGTAGGAAAAAGTGTTAAATTAAGAAAGATTATGTGTATTCCGTATTTGCATAAAAGACATTATTGATTGACTTATTGAAAGTTATTGTTCCTACCGTACTTCACCTAATTAATGCGATGGGGCACCATTCAAAACACCAACAGGGCACTCTTAGTCCATAGCCAATTTCCCGAAATTTTCACTGCCATCACTTAGAGTAAGTATGGTACTTTGATCAGAGTTTTAGTCAGAGCCCAGTGCAAAGTGATTGCCATTTTGAAAGACTTCCTGTAATGCAGTAATGCAGAATATTGATTTTATCGCCGATCATGATTCATTTAGACATTTAATAGCATTCACGATTAGTATGGGACACTGAAATTCAATACTTCACCTTTTTAATGTTCTTCCAAGTTAGTTGACAAATTTTATTTTACGGAAAGTTTATAATGTTATTGGAAGTGTATGTGTATTCAGACAGTCAGCTGTTAATGACATTGATTGCTGAAGTAATTAGGATTATGTCGACGCCGTATCTGTAAGTTTGTTTATAAATAATTGGTCATTAGTCGTTTTCATCAGTCTGTGTTTGAAAAGTTTTAGTGAAGTTATCTTGCATTTGGAAGATTGTCACCCCAGTTGTCGATTTTAAGGTTAAGGCTGGGTATGGGTGGGGGTTGTCTGGAAGCGTTTGGAGTAAGAAATAATAGTGTGTGTGGGGGGGGAGGGGGGTGCTACTATTAGGGAGGGAGCGTTGATTAGGTGAATTACGGTATTTTATCAAAGCATCATTGCAAAATAGTACCGGTCATATTGACATAATAATGATAAAAATAAAGTATGCAGTGTGTTTTGTTGATGACTGGGGTGTACCAAGAAGGGGTTGGTCAAGGAGTATTACCAAGTTTTCACTTTATAGTCTTAAAACCACGAGAGATGTTACCAGATATCAGAGGCATTATGTAAAGATATGCATAAACTGATGTCATTGGGGTCAGAATATATTTGGAACTGCTTGAAGATGGTTTGTCTTGGAGACTGATAATGTATCACATGTTTCAACTCAGCAGTCTGAAGGTTTAGTAAGGCATTATTTGTTGGTAAATTTGGTTCTTTAGTACATGGGATTGGTCTGTATTGATTTATTTGGTATATTTGAAATTACTTTAAGAAATAAAACACATGGGTCTGGCAACAATGTAAGTTTAACATTCATGACACTATGCCCATTTTTTTATCAATGCAAACTTCATACTAATATCCATACTAGCTTATGTTTCTGTCAAACTTTGGACCTATATAGCTGATTCCAGGGCTTAGCCTCATAAAATGAGGCAGAATGCTGTACTTTGAGGGCAATGTGTGCCATCTTAGTAAAATGGCTTCATTTGTGTGTGGTTCATATTTTGAAATTACATACAAACTTTCTCAGTTCGCTACCTTTCAACACTTTAGGGCAACCATAATATTATTGTCTTACACCTTTGACTTCATGGCAGATGATCAGTTTCTACCATGTTATATTTGAAATATGACTTTTAGGCAGGTAAAAAACATCAAATTCAAACCTCCATGTTTTGTAATATACATATCACAATTTTTTACAAATTTTTATAAACTTGCCCATCATTAATCTGACAGACTTTGTAGAATTTATCATGCACTTATTTTAACCCTTGATTACCTGATGTTAAGTGACTCTTACCTTAACAAAGTCCAAATCTGGTCATACTGTAAATCTACAAAGATAAAGATAAGTTTATGTAGAATTATCAACAAGTAACATAAGCACCAAGTTGTTCCAGGTGAAAAAAATATTTCAAAATAAATGTGTATATTTAACCCTTTCCCAAACAAGCCCTGGTTTTCACGTGTCTGCAGTACAAGTCTTTTGAAAATACTGTGGGAAAAGGAGAAATTGCTCGCAACGAGCAATTTCTCCTTTTCCCACAGTGTTTTCTACCCTTTGTGAGAACTTTCTGCCATTTTCATCAAATTTAAAATTGTCATCTGCAAACTCTTTCAATTTGGACTAGTCCAAAATTTGTCATTTGGGAAAGGGTTAATAGTGTTACCACACCATCCCAACTTTTAATGACCCTAAGGAAAAAGTCATTTGAAAACATTGTTGGAAAAGGAGAAAATGCTGGTAACCAGTATTTTCTCCTTTTCCCACAACTTTTTCTATTCCTTAACAAATTACATCATACAAGTCACATTCAATTTGTTGTCTGCAAAGGCTTGCAATTTGGACCAGTAAAAAGTTTTGTAGTCTGGTATAGGGTGATTAAAACACTTATTATAATTATACTCTTTGGCTTGCCACAGTATGCTGTAATGGCCTACAGGTGTTTTCCTACCCTAAAACATTTAATTCTGGGCAGCCCAAGAAATTCCCAGAAACATTCCAATGCTTATATGACCTTGAGTAGGATGGATATTGAAAACATTGTTGGATAAAAACAAGAAAAATCTCCTTTTCCCACAACAATTTCTACCTTACAAAAGATGAATACCACTTTTCCAATCACAATTTGTCGTGTGCAAATATTTTCAATTTAGACAGGTTCAAAGTTTTATTGTCTGGTAAAGAATTAAAGCATAATCACCCACGGTTGACTTTGGCCTTGCTGTATACAACAATAAAAAAATAATGTGGCAAAGAAGAAATTGTTGGGAATGACCGAATTATATTGCATTTTGCCACAATATTTCCACTTGTATTTATGTCTCAAACATTATCATCCATATTTCAAGAGGACATTTTTAAAATCCTCTGCCACAAATTTCACCCAAAGAGGTTAAGGTATGTTAGGTTTTCAGTCATCATGTAAGTTCTTGGTTTCTGGATTTTCCTCATTTTTTTTTTATATGGTTCAATCCCTTGATAATACAAAAGAGTTGGATTAAAAAAAATGTTGATTTTATCCAGTAAACACGATACGTAAATTTTCAACTTTAAATGGCTACTTTTCCCTTACTGATTGTCAGATTTTTTCAAAATCAATAGGGTTCAAGCTATTGATTAGATAAACAAACTGTGCAAGTTTCACGAAAATCCGACAAAAATGCAGAATTTATCATGTAAACAAGAAAAAGATGAACAGCCAGAGTGATGGACTGATGGACGACGGAAACCTTGCTATGACATAGGCTCTGCTGGCTTTTAGCCAGTAGAGCGAAAAACTAAAATGGGTAAAAATCTGGCTGAAAACAAGTAAAGATGTATTGGGTTTAGACTATACCCAATATGTAGTCTGATCTGGGATTTACAATGTGTCCACTATATTTTGCAATACATCCTGACCAAGACTGTCTTTAGATTTTTATCTTATAATGACTAATATTTTCAATTAGAAAGAAAAGAAACCTAAATGCTGTATTCAAGGCTTCTTTTAAAAAATATTTCACAGAATAGCAAGTGGTTCAAATCATTATTGGATAAAAAAATTTTAGACTTGCCTAAATTGAAAGTGTTTGGAAAACTACAATTTAAATGTGGCTTAAATAATGTAATTTATCTTAAACTCTTTACCAAACGACTGGTCCAAATTAAAAGCATTGCAGATGACAAATCAAATGCAGCTCAAAAATTAATTTTTTTTTTTTTGTACAGGGTAGAAAACATTGTGGGAAAAGGAGAAAATGCTAGATACCAGCTTTTTCTCCTTTTCCCACAATGTTTTCAAAAGGGTTTTTCTTCAGGGTCGATAATAGTCTGGATTGAGTGGTTAATGATAAACGTGATAGAAAACCTTGTGGAACAAGGAATAAAACGCTGGTAATCAACATTTTCTCCTTTTCACCACACTTCAGGCTTCTTTATTAGGGTCATTAAAACTTGGGATTGTATGGTAAAGGGTTAAATCCAAGATCATGTATTGCCAAAGATGTTTAACTCCTTACCAAACGACAATCTTTTGGACTTCAACTATATTGAAAGCATTTCGCACATGACATAATAAAGGGGACACAAAAATTGAAAACTGTTTTTGGAATGACAGAAAAAATTGTGGAAAAAGCAGAAAATGCTGGTTATCAGCATTTTCTCCTTTTCGCACAATGTTTTCAAAAGGCTTCTTCCAAAGGGTCATTAAAACCCAAGTGTGGTACAGGGTTTAGGGAGGGAAATAACGTCCTATGAACTAGAGCAAATACATGTTTTTGTTTTTAAATAAGCTAGACAAATGCAATCAATACTTATTCTGAAATGAAGAGAGGGAGAAATGCCAATCTGTGTGCTTATGATGGGACATTATCGCAGAATACCTACCTTGATAAAGCATTTAATCCTTTACCAAAGGACAACATTTTAGACTGGTCCAAATTGAAAGCATTTGCAGATGACGATATAAATGTTACCAAAAAATTGAAGTTTGTTTTGGGAGGGTAGAAAACATTGCTGGAAAAGGAGAAAATGCTGGTTACCAGCATTTTCTCCTTTTCCCACAATGTTTTCAAAAGGCTTCTTTCTCAAGGTTGTTAAAAGTCGGGATTGTGTGATAAAGCGTTAAGATCACACTGCATGTTCTGTAGTCTGATATTGAATGAAACTTTTTGCCAAGACTTGTAAAGCTGTCCTTAGTTCTTAAGGGGGACTATTCAGATTTTTAATAATCTCAACAAACTTAAAAAACACTACATCTCTAAATTAACCAATGCAATAGCTGGCAAACAACCATTTAAAAAAAGGATGTATGTAAGAAAAAACATTTTTCTATCTATTCCTTGATAGGCTATATAGAAAAGAGTATTTTGTGGTACTTATCAGTGTTCAACAAAACAAGAAATAAATAATTTGCAGCAAAAACAACTTAAGAAGGCCTCTTTACCTTTTATCACACAATCCTGACTTGGAGTGTACAGATCAAGATCGGACTGCATACAACAAACACACAGTCTGATTTTGGATCAAAACAGTCCAACATAGGGAGATTTTTCTGGCAAAGAGAACCTTGAAATCATGATAAATCTGTTGGATTTTTCTTTTGCTATTAACAGGAAATTTCTCCTTTATTTGTTTAGCAGCTTAAGGATAAACATTCGATAAGAAATTCTGATCTTAATGGATTCACGGTATTGCTTTCTCTAATAGTATGATCCCTACACTAAGCAATTTTTCTACTTTCCACAATGTTCCCCTAAGTAGTAAATGCCGGATGTATAAAAATATATCTCCATGCACTAAAGAATGAAACCATTACAACAAGATGCACATTTTTATGCTCCTTGTGCGAAAGGCTACGATTCCCGCTCACACCAGTGTTTCCATTTTTTCTTTTCTTTTTTTTTTTTTTTTTTTAATTTCTAAGATGTCTGCGATCTCCTAGTTATTCAATGAAAACTTTGTTTCAAAACAAATTTCAAAAAGATATGCATATTAGAGCGACATTTTAAGAAGGAAATCGGGAGGCGGGCGCAAACATAGGCACAAAGACGCTGGCGTTTTACAAATGCGAGGGAAAATTATACGAAAACAATCACAAATTTCAACTACAATGCCAGATCTAGATATACATACACGTACTTTACTTATTCATGGAAAAAAATACAAAGATTACGAAAGAAAAAGAGACTTACTTCATTTTTTTTCCCGGATCAACCTGCTTGGCTCTTTGTTTGAACCTCTATTTTGCCCGACTAAACATTGATTGAGTCCACACTGAGTAACAATCACCTGGGTGGATTAGGAGTCACGTGATAGGGGTCAGCCTAAAATCCAAGTGACCTGTCGGAAACAGGAGCAACGATTGGCCCTTAGGCACCGTGACAATTATAGTTGCCAATGCGGCCGGAATAGGTCGAGATCAGACTGCATAAAATTGCAGTCTGATCATCTACACTGTCCGCTTGCGCAGATATTCTGGGTAGTAAGGCTCAAAATTGCAACCATTTAGGTCTTATTTCTAGAATGAATTAATTAAATGGAAATACGTCCAAAATATTGTAATTTCAGAGTTGTTTTAGCAACAATATGTGACAAAGAAGCGAACAGTATAGATCCAAGGTCAGACTGCACGACTGCCCCTTTCAACAGTATACACTTATATCACGGTCACTCGTATTCATGTCTTTGCTGGGTTTCACCAGTACTAGTTCTACCCTGCCAGGGCACTGTGCACAGTGCGCCTTGTACCCTGCGTTTTCTCCTTTTCCCACAATATTTTAAACCTGTCAAAGCCAAATCTTATAATTTTAGGTACATTTTATTCGCCGTCTGCAAATGATTTAAATTTGGACGCTTCCAAACGTTTGTCGTCGGGTAAAGATTTTAACGCAGGGGTCAGGGACAAAATGACGTCGCGTTCAATTCTATAGGTTTCTGCGGGATTTTGGAAGAGTTGAAAATCCGAGAAAATGATTTATATCCTAAATCTGTTTCTGCCAAATTTCTCCCTGGCCAGTATTGGAAAAAGATAAAAACTCCGAACTTCCTGTCCAAGAAATGTCAATAAGACTCGATGGACATAAGGTTTGACATTGCTATGACAATTGCTTCCGGATGTTTCGTAACAAAGTCTGAACGAACTTAACTCTTTCAGCGCCGTGCTTATTATATAATAATCTGGACCTCAAAGAGCAATCTACTGAATATCTGAACGAATTTTAGCACATAGTCTTGAATAAACGAGCGGAAGGTATATATCTACGATCAGAACGTACGTTCTGTGCAGTCTTATCTTAATCTATTTCGTAGGCGAAAGTTTCTCTATGTGCTGAAAGAATTGCAGACGTTTTTTTTTTTTTTGAGGGGGAAGGGGGTTGGGATGGGGGTCCTTGTACCTTTGAGATTTTTTCCCGTTTTCAATAGTATTTCAGTTGTTATCAGGGCAACATTTTACTTTTCTGATAGTTCTATCAGTTGTAGGCTTGGATTCTGCTCCGCCCCTGCCCTCAGATCATTTTGCCGCCATATTAATCAACTCATTTTCAGGCACGATAAAAATAAATAGACTCGTCTATATTCAAAGCATTTGCAGACAACAACTAATTCGTGGATCAAATCTTTGGATTTAGTTTAACCGGGGGAAAAAATGGTGGAAAAGGACCAAATGCTCATTAGATCTACAAGAAGTCTCTAAATTTGGCACTTTTGTTTTCAAACGCATTGTCTGATAAAGGTAAAAGGAAGGTAAAATATGTAAATAACATCGAAATTCATAAAATTAAGAATGGTAAAAACGCTGGATTAAATTAGCACTCTCATGGCCAAATGAAGCAGTTCGTGATTTTTTATGGGAGGGGGACGGCGGAGAGGGGAAATATACCGCGAGTGCCAATACAGAGACAAGGCTACAGAAGGGCTGAAAAAATACGTTTCCATAGCTAATGAAACTACTTTTTGATTAATGTTCAAAATACAATTCTAGTAAAAAAAAAAAACTTTTTGGTGTCTGAAAACAGGTCCTACACATTTCCAAAGGAAAAGACTTTTTTTAAGACTGAAGAAAATACATTGTCCATTCGAACGGCGAGGCAATTTTTTGGACTCGAAATAGACCCGCTTCCCATATAGAGAGGTAATTTAGAGACACACAATGCGATTTAATTGACTCTTTACCGCGCTTGAAAATTTTAGGGTCATCCAATATGCAAGCAGCTGCAGAGGACAAATTAAATGAGCCTAAAAATGAGGATTTCATCTTTGAAAACTTAAAAGACAATGTAAGTAAAGTAGAAAATGCTGATCACCAGCATTCGTAAAGGGTCAAATCTAAAGAAGAGACTACTTGAGGACCGAAATACATTTCTAGCGCTGAGTTGGAGACCTTACGTGGACTGCAGACTAAATGATCTCCTGAGACTGAAGATGAATTTCCACTGCCAACAATGCGACTTCCTCAGGAAGCAAAAAAACACTTCCATGGTAAAAGAAGGGACATTGTAAAATCTGAAAATACATCTCTACTGCAAACGAAGGGACTTTTAGGGCGTTATCTCCCGCTGGGTAGCATTTTTCAAATACATCATCTTCGAAGAATATGACATGCGCAGCCAACGCTTTTAGGTACTCAAAATACATTCCGTCTGTAAGCAAGGAGACTTTTTGTGGACTGCAAAAATACAATTTCAACCTCCAACGGACAGTACTCGTACATGAAAAGAAGATACCTCTTTAGGGAGAAAAAAAAATGGCACCATACAACTGCCAATGAAGTGATTTGTTAAGGACTTGGAGTATATTTTTATGAATATGAACATTCCCCCTCCCCTCCACACACTTACGCAGATATTTTTTTTTAACATTTTACCAAGTAGATCTTTATTTTTATTATTTCTGGGTTCCGTTTAAGAAATTTCTGATTGTTTCCCTTCTTATTGTTAAGTGTTGTGGACAACTGCAATTGCTACCAATAAGTGTAATTTGCTTCTTTAAATAGATATCATTTTCGCCATTTAAAGTTCATTTCCGTCATTAAATGCAGACGACATTATCGAACGCCATGTTGAAAAGCGTAAATTACACGTACCCAAAATCACTTTACAAAGTTACACATTGCTGCTTCTGGTAAAGACTTTTGTTTCATCGTAAGTGAACGAATTGCAGACTGCAAACCGAAAAGAACTTCTCAACAGACGCGAAAGACGAAATTTAAGAGAAGCAGTTTGTAACGACGATCTTAACTTTGGCGGGAACAGAAATCTCGTGGTTAGTTGCATTGCCTTCATTTTCGTCATTTTTGCTGGGTCTCTCTGCGACACTTAGGCTTGGTTTGTACATGCTTTTTATTTTCTTCATTAGTTGACCCGTATATTAAACAAAATTTTTCTCTACAGTTGGCGTTTTGGTAAATTGACCCGGTTCCTCACGGTCCAACAATGAGGGTACGCAGGGAATAAATTCATTTGTTTTACTTCAATAATCTAGTATCAAGCAAAACAAATAAATTTATTCCCTGTGGGGGGTGGTCCACAAAGTTCTATTGGCGTGGTCAAAATGGGGTGGTTTTATGAAATTTGAATCCTTTTTCTATAGATCAAGATCTAGCTGGCAAAATGTGGTCTGATCTTGATCGTTATCGTCTGATATAAAAAGAAATGAGAAATGCTATAGATCTATTTAGATTTTTTGAATCGCCTGGTTGCGTAACAACCAGGTTCTCATTGTTATCATCCTGATTCATGGGGTGACGTAAGCATGCCTCCGGCCTTGTACTGACTTTCGGTTTGCGAGACGTTGCGTAGTTCATTTGTAATGTTGCATTATCCTCAATGCTTCTATCGTACATAATTTTCAGTTGCTAAATTTTCAGATATATATCGAAGACGTCCCTTACAGCTCAAGTATTCAAATGCGTAAATATTTGAATTAATTGTCTCCTGCTCTAGGATACACGAACACTGAACTTTCACATTGGCATCGAGAATAATCGGTCCGTGGAAAACCGGATTTCCCTTCATACCGGAATTCACCAAATTTCACCTCTTGATGACCGCATTTCACCCAAGTATGACAAATTTTATTGCCATAGTGATAACTTTTGATCTGAAATGAAATTTATTTATGAACAGCATAATTGTATGCTAATTTCCTGGAAAATATCTTATTCTAACAATAATTTGTTAGGGCTTTTTAGAAGAACATGTAACTCCTTTTGAAAAGATTTTTTTTTTTGACATGTGGATAAGCTATATTACATAATAAATTAGCTAAATGAATTTCGGTGAAATGCGGTTCAAAGTGAATTTCGGTTTTTCCATTCACCCGAGAACAATTTGCATATCTGGATGTCGTCTGGCGTGTGCTTTGGAAGCCCCGCTATATATACGGCAACAGTTATTAATAAAACTATTCTTTTTTCATTGGCCAAATTACCTACTTAAAGTGCATTAATTTGGTTCCAGCCCTCATACCCTTTTCTGAATTAAAATCAGTCAATGACGGAAGGAAAAGGCAATGTCGAACGGCATTGGTGCTCGGTCATAGAGGGAAATTGCGTCGGAGGCCAACTTGTTCAACTGTGAGAGATTACTCTCCTAGGAAGATTTAACCAACAAAACTTGACCCAAAATATATTAAGTATACAATAGATAAGGTTGTCTTTTTTCTCAAATTATTTTCAAGCCAAAACATCTTTATATGCCGTTCAAGAAGTGCTGAGATTCATATTACCGGTGTCTATTTATAGCAACAACCTTCACCTTCGCGGGAACAACACAGTTCCCCGACAAGATAATTCCTTGACACATCTGTACACTGTTTCCCGACAATTTCAGACAACTATCATGGCATGTATACATATGCAATTTCTCTTGAACTGCAGGTAGTGTAAACTCGGATCACACTGTATGCAATGTACAGCCTGATCTTCTGACTCTCATCAATTCCGATTATATTTTGAGGAACCTTAGATAGTACTTTTATGATGGGGTATAATTATTTCTTTCAGTTTCTTTTTTACTTAATTTCTGATAACTCTTTAATTTACAAGATTTCATATTTCAGTGATAGATTAACATGTTCTTATAGCTCTGAAATGTCACGTATTTCCAGAAGCTCGAATCATTATATTTTAACGGTTTTGTGTGTGTTTGCCTGATGTAGTTTAGGATAAGACTGCCATCTACGGACGGTGCGGACGCCAACCAGATGATTTTGTTGCCAAATGTTTATAAGATATATAGAATAACAGGTACAAATTATCCAATCACAAAACATGTGTTATCAATAAATATCCTTAATTTTCAATGATTACCAACAATAACTGTTAATGATAGTAAGTAATAGGTACATGTAGTTTGACTTAGAACAAAAGTGTTTGGGAACTGCCTTTAAAAAAAATTGTCGTCCAGGAACTGGCTTGTCAGGGAAAGTTCTATGTTTATTCCACCTTTCCACACATTCGTCACAACTCAGCCGATTCCGTACCTAGTAACCTACATCTAACCTCGTTTGTAACAAAGGGATTTCCATACTGAAATACTCCTTGTCACATGATCTTAAACAGTTGTTATAGTAGCTAACTATGGTTGAGGGTCACAGGAGGCATTTTATTTTTGCATTTTTTCCCCACTAAGAGTAAAAAGCCACGTCCTTTTGATTTTTATTTACTAAAAAATCAACCCCCTCCTCCGAAAAAGGGGGGGGGGGGTGTCAAAATCTGGTTTAATGCCCCTTAAACTTTCAAACAACTAAGCAACAGGCGACTCTCAGGACTATCAGTCCTTTGATTATTGCTATTTTGCTCAGAACGTATGTATACCGTGGACAGGCCTGTTCTCGTGGGGTAGATCAGGCTACCCGTTTTTCATCCCGATTTGATCCGAATTTTCTTGCAAACTATATTTTAAGTGAATGACGCCACCGGTTTATGTGAACCACTGATTTGAATGTAAACAACGGTGTCACAGCTATTAATTTACAAACTGCGATAAAAAAAACAAGGAAATTGACATTTTACTATTAAAGGGACGATCGTTTTAACTGACAAATTTCTTATTAGATCCAGTTACCTTTTTTCTGATCAATATACAGCTGTTTATCGTGCTTTCCTATGTTAAAGTCCTCTCGCCAACCAAGCTTATAATAACACATTCACCATAAAGAAATCAACTTCATTCGCATGTATTATCTTTCTGTTTAAACAGTGCACTAAATTTAACTCAGTGACCTGGGTTTCATAGAAATCAGCCGCTAATGTATCGCATAGCCAACTTTCGCGGACATGCCTTATCAGCAGTCTCGCATACCAATAAATCGATGAAGAAAATCGATATCATACGTAAAGATTCGGGAGTTTCCGGACTTTGGCGAACTTAAACCGTGTATTGATAGCCCGGAGCCATCAAAGATAAGAGACACGTAACATTACGTAACAGTAGCCCTGCTTCAAATTTTAAATCCTTGCCTGGACTGTATATCTGAAGTTTTTTTGTTTTTTTTTTTCGGATTTCAACCTAAACCCTTTGTCTGCTGAAGGATGGTGTAGATCAACATCAGACTGCACAGAATGTGTAGTCTTATCAGACCGCACAAAATCTTGTTTTTACACTGTCAGGTACGGCAAGATTTTTCTTGCGTAAGAGCATTAAATTTGCAATAACTGAGCTTTATTTGTCGGTTTGTAAATAATTCATTCTTCAGTTTAAGGGTTAAGCTTTTATTCTCTGAGACAAAAACTGATCGCAGATGTTCGGCCCTTAACCCTTTACCGAACAATCACAAGTTTAAACGAACCTAAGAAAGACAGCTTTTGAAAACGTTGTGGAAGAAGTAGAAATTGTTTGTTACAAGTTATTTCTCCTTTTCCCATAATGTTTTCTAACCTGTCAGAGAATTTAGCTCAACTTTAAATTTGGAAGTGCTAAAGGATATTGTAGATTAATATCAGAATGCACAGAAGTGTACCCGCCCCCCCCCCCCCCGTTTTTTTTTTTTTTTTTTTTTTTTTTTGAGAAATAGGCAACCCTTTACAAGACGACGAAACTTTGGACTCGACCAGATTGAAATCAGTTGAAGACAAAAGATTTCATGATTGCCAGCATTTTCTCCTTTCCCCTCAATTTTCAAAAACTTTCTACCTCGGGGTCGTTAAAAGTCGGTATTGTGTGGTAAAGGGTTAAACTGCTCAGTGCGACTGAATGCACATTTTGCCAAAATTGCAGATCAATAATAAACTGCACAAAAGAAGCAGTCTGATCTTGAAACCTAATCCGTCCGCATACACTTTTGCCGACAATGTAGACCAATGACAGGCTACACAAAACAAGCAGTCTGACCTTGAACCTAACTAATCCTATGCGTCAAAATCCTTTTAGTTAAAAAATTCTTTATATATTGCAACATCATCAGGTTGCTGAATTCAGCAGAAAATTCGGGGTTGTAGGAAGTACCGGTTTAAACTTTTTGTAAGAAAAAATAATTTGCGTAGCAATTAAAACATGGTTTGACAACACTGGGAGGAAGGCTTTTTTGAAAATATGCGAAAAAGGGGAATTGCTTGTAATCGGCAATGTCTCATTTTCCCACAGTGTTTTCTAGCTTTTCAAAAACAAGTTTCGTTTTGACTCACATTTGTCGTCTTTAATGCTGTTAATTAAAAAACAAACGAAATTTTGTCGAGTGATATGTAGAGTATAAGGTTATATATACATGGGGTAATTTAGTCACTATTTCAAAATTTTACTTTGTGTGTGTTTGTGGTTTTTAACTTTTTGATTTATACAGTTTACACTTTCTATGATTAGGATAAAGATGGGGAAGGAGGTGAAAAGAAAATTCATAGATTGCACATACATGCTCCAGCAATGCATCTCATTGATGCATGATACCAACCAAGGTTATGGTTATGTGGGAAAGCTGCCAGTGGCTTGGGAAGAATATTTTGCGAATTACTGGTAAAGGAAACTTCTGGAAAGCATGAATAGGTGTACTGGCCGCTGCGATATGAGTGAAATAATTTTGAAAATGGCATTAAACATCATACACCAATCAATCAAACCGAGATAGACTATTTACAAAGTTTGATTTCTTTATACGTTCTAAACACTTTTCTAATTCTAAACCTCAGCACTAGCCATATGATAGGCTGAGTTGTTTTGTCGCAGCCAAGCATATGAGTAGTTTCAAAATTCAGAATTTCCAGAACAGTTTTAGCCTAGACATAGTGTTATGAAGTATTCGTCATTCGTAATGCTTAAATAACACAATTTCATGAAACTGACACATGCATGCTGTTGCTAATAATGCAGCCGCTAACTTTATAAGTCACAGGTACAGGAGAAATCATTTGTATTATTCTTTTTTCCCCATTATATTCATAGCATGTGTCAATTTTAAACTATTGGTACAGTTTTTTTTTTTTTTTCCGATTCTTTTTTCAGGTTTGTGTTGTTTGAAATATGGAAGGGTCTACGATTATCTCAATACTGTATAGGCTAATTCTTACAAACGAACAATTAATGCATGTAATACAAACGGAACATTTTTGAAACAAAGGCTAATCTGCTTGACTTTGAGAAAACCAACATTTTGGGAAAAAGCAAGAGATAACTTGCTAAAAATTTAGTGCGCCGGTTTCCACAATTTTTCCTAAGCAATCAACTGTAGGGTCGTTAAAGTCGTATTTGAACAGTCACAGTAGGTTAAATTTTTTATTTACTCTTTAGCGAATGACGGAATTTTAGACTTGTCTAAGTGTCTAAACTGAAATCATTTTCATGGGACAAATAAAATGTGGTAAAAAGATGGAATTGCCTTTAAAATGGCCAAAATGGGAAAATGCTGGTGATCAGCAATTTTCTCGAAAGCCTTCTACCTTAGTATCGTTAAGACTGGGGACTGTGAGTTCAAGGTTTAAGTATAACCTTTCCCCACAGAGCAATTTCCAAACGTTACTTTTTCCCCGTGATGTTTCATGAATCTAAAAGGTCTTACTGGTACTTTCTCGCAAATGTCGGTCGCGATGAAAGCGTAACAGCTGGCCTACAAGCTTTCGTTTCATGTGACAGGTCAATAACCGATTTTAAAATAACAAGGAAACGTGAATATGTGAACTATCGCCATAAAATACTTTTGATTTGGCATTTATCACGACACATTTGAATCCAGAATCTGAAGACTGGAAAACGGTATCAACTGAACATATCTTAATCTTTGATAGTTTTAAATCTATCTAAATATTCTCATATATATCAAAAGTCTGGTCTAATGTTAGATCTATAAGATACATGATGAAATATCTTAGGGATTCGGATTTGAATCCAGAATCTGAAGACTGGAAAACGGTATCAACTGAACATATTTTAATCTTTGATCGTTTTAAATCTATCTAAATATTCTCATATATATCAAAAGTCTGGTCTAATGTTAGATCTGTAAGATACATGATGAAATATCTTAGGGATACTGTCATGATCAAACAACCCGGATATATATTCCAGTCAGATACATGATGAAAAATCTTAGGGATACTGTCATGATCAAACAACACCTTACACGGATATATATTCCAGCCCACAAATTTTGTGGATACATGTATATCATTAAGATAGCAGGGGTCCGTTTGACAATATAACATTACGTAACACAGTAAAGACACCCGATAGGCGGCTTATCTAACAGTGAGACTCGGCTATCATCGGGAAACTCCGGCACAATTCGAACAATCACGAAAAAAGTAAAAAAATATGATAGGGGCATTAAAAAACCTGTAAAAAAGACCAAAAGTTTATTTTTTTTTAATGACTCAAATCTATACCAACTTAAAGAACAATAAATGAACTTTGTGACCTCACTTGAGATAATTTTGGCATTTCAGCACAAGAAAAGAAAACTCAACAAATATTTCACTTTTTAACTTCGGAAAATGTATAATTTCTCTATGTAAACCATACGTGCAATTTTAAAGTTAAAAAAGGACCAAAAGTTTCTTTTATGATATTATCAAACCTAGTTCAATTGAAAGAGCATAAATTGAATTTTCTTACCTCACTTGAGATAATTTTCAATTCTGAAAATTGATGAAGTTACAAACGTTTATCTACCAGGGCCCATCATAATTCTATATAAAAAATTACAGGTAAAATAGGCAGCTATCGATTTTTACATGTCCGCGAAAGTTGGAAACAAGTGCAGCGAGCAATGAATTGGTAGGACTTACAGAGCACTTGTCTCTCATCGATCAAATATCTTCAAAATTGTACAAAATAAGGTCATGATACTTTAGGATATGTTAAATAAAGTATATTTTGATGGGTAAAAGTAATCAATTTAATCCGACACAGTTCATATACTCGTAGGGCAATGAATTAAACGTAGGGCGTCGTAGGACGAATTTTCCTGTAGTATACATGTATATAATATGGCCTTCTATCGCAGAATCGGGGGAAATTTTACATTAAATACATTATGCTGTTGGAACCATAGATGGAGCAAGCCACAAAATACCCCGACCAATTCTGGCCTTAGAGATTAGATAATCACTGCCTTCATACGCAAATTATCGTTGATAATGAACGTATGAAAAGATATACTAGTATTGAGTCTGGTTTTCTTGACCATCAGACGCCTAAAATTAAAGACTTATGCGTCAAATAGGCACACAATACCTACTTTTCCTGCAAATTTTATTTTGCTTGTGGACAAAATCGATCCCAATGGACAACCTATCGTGACGCCATATAGCACAACCCACCCCCGCAGAACACATGATCGGGAGAGGTCTATGTGTGACAGATACAATAGATACCATCGGAGGTACAGAGCGTCTGTGCAGCACGCCATTGGTCAGGTCAGGGATCATATGTAATATACGATCCCTTGTCAGGTAAAGGGGTAGTCTACCAAAACGGACTACGCAGGCTGACCTGGATCGATATATATATATATATATATGCAAAGTTCAACTAGTGCCGGTTCAAGGATATTACATAATAAACAAGAAAAACATCACATGGGAACATAGAATATAACATTTATTGCCAACCGGTTTCGCTTTAAGCTCATCAGGGCAACAATAACAATAAATCACGTAGCAACGTCGCGTTGCTATACACATAACGCAGTGATTGATGACGTCATGGCTTAATGTTCAATTTAGGCATAAACTTGTTTATGAATGATTGTTCTTTAGATAACCTAGCTGAAACATTTTCGTTATGCATTTTAAAGAAAGGAAAAATTGAAAACTTTGGAGAGGTTTTAGAACATTTATCTAGATGGGCGCTCAAAGGCATTTGTCTTGTTAATGGGTTTCTTACTTGTTGAATATGGACTGTCTTCCTATTTCTTAATTTGTCACCAGTCTGTCCAATATAAAATTCTCTACACCCGTTACAAATTAAAACATAGATTACAGTTTTAACAGTACAATCCATATTTTCTTTTACATAGAACGTTTTATCATTTAATTTGATCTTAGTACCTTCAATGATGTAATCGCACAGTCCACACCGTGGTTCTCCACATTTCTTAACGCAAGCATTGGTGTCTTCACTGAACTCTGATCGCGTAATAAGGCGTTTAAGATTCGGAAGCTGTCTTTTACATTTTATGATTTTAGTGTTTATGATTATATTATTCATTTTTTCATCGTTTTTTAGAAGAGTTAAGTTAGATTTCAGCAATCCGAATACTTCTCTGTTTTTAGGATTGTGGGTGGATACGAACGGTATGATAGGGTTTTCCCTTTTCTCTTTAACTGATAAAAGACTGTGTCTTGAAATTTTTAAAGCCTTGGTAAATCCCATTTTT